>OW026522.1:54159170-54594170 GCA_932274085.1 Protocalliphora azurea | reverse complement strand
GACCTTGATTTGATGACACTCAAAGAAGAGGTGGAAACGGCAATTCTGAAACTGCTCACTGTTCCAGAGGAGCAGATTCAGACGAGGATCACGGCACCGAATGTACGAAAACAGGTACGGGCTTTCGTTACATTATCGGCGGAAAGTGCTGCCAGACTTATTGAGATTGGCATCGTAAAAATCGGATGGATTCGAGCTAGGATGAGATTGTGCGAAAATATCAAAAGGTGCTATCGTTGCCTTGGGATGGGACACACTCAAACAAACTGTTCCGGCGTGGACAGGAGGGATAGGTGTATCAGATGCGGACAGCCTGGGCACAAGATAAGAGATTGCAATGCAGCTCCCAAATGCATTCATTGCGTGGAAGCAAAACTGGAGCGGACTGATCACATTCCAGGCTCAAAGAGATGTTCACTAGGCGGAAAATGATAACAGTTCTGCAAGCAAACATGCATAGAAGCCGGACGGCAGATGCGTTGCTTGAACAAATAGCGGTTGAGAAGAAGGTGGATGCTGTCATTATCAGTGAACAGTATAGGCAAATTCGTCGAGGGTCCTGGTACGAGGATGAAACAGGCACGGCGGCACTTTGGTTACCTAGTGGCAGTAAGATTGCGGTCAGACAGCAAGGTCACGGGTGGTGCTACACATACGTACGAACAGGGCAATTTACATTAATGAGCTGTTACCTCACCCCAAGTGATATCATGGAGCAATTTAGGATAAAGCTGGATCTAATTGAAGATAAGATTCGAGAAATAGGTGGTGCCTTTATAGTAGCTGGGGACTTCAATGCCAAGGCTGTCGAATGGGGAAGTCCTACAACGAACACACCAGGAAGGTGCATTTTAGACATGGCCGCCAGATTAGGGCTGGTTGTGGCAAATACTGGTTCCGCCACTACTTTCAGAAGACCGGGATGTGAATACACCACGCCGGACATCACTCTAGTGACTGAGAGCCGGACTGCAATGGTTGAAGGATGGAAAGTACTGGAAGACTACACTGGAAGTGATCACCAATATATTACCTTCCAGATCACAGCGCCGACAAACGCCACTCCGACATCAAGAGAGAGGGGCACTCGCAAGTGGAACGTAAGACACCTGGACCCTGGAGTATTTCTGGAAAATTTTGATGGGGCTATAACTGCGACCAATAGTGACGCTGCTTCCTTGGCGAACGCGATGATGCTACGCATAGTTCGAAGCTGCAATGCCTCAATGCCACGCATGATGCAGCACTCGAGAAGACAACCCGTGTATTGGTGGACACCGGAAATAGCTGAACTCAGACGGACATGCCACCGCGACAGAAGGAGGTACACCAGAGCTAGGCGAACCGGCGAAGCTTTGATGGAGGCTGAAGAATTCAGGCGCTCCCGGAAGGCGATGAAACATGCGATAACTAATAGTAAAAAAGCGAAATGGGAAGAACTCCGTGCGGATCTGAACAATAATCCTTGGGGATTAGGCTATAAGATCGTCACGAAGAAGCTACGTGGCAATTCTTCTCTCCCACACCTTGAAAATGTGGATATTAACAGTATAGTAGGAGAATTATTTCCCACACACCCTGTACAGCATGGAGAACAAGATTACCAAATTGATGAGACGCCAGAGCCCTTCACTAGGGAGGAGTTGAGAATTGCTGCTAGGAGTCTTAAAAAGGGCAAAGCTCCTGGCCCTGATGGAATACCGGCAGAGGTGCTCACACTTCTGGCCGAAGAGCGACCAGACGCGATGCTCGAAGTGTACAATGCTTGTATAGCCCAAGGAGTCTTCCCCAAACAGTGGAAGATACAGAAACTTGTGTTGATTAGCAAAGGCAGAGGTGACCCAACCCAACCGTCGGCATATCGCCCTCTTTGTATGCTGGATAGTGCCGGCAAGCTACTGGAGAAATTATTGCAACGCAGATTAGCAGACTCCGTCGAGATGGCTGGAGGATTATCACAGAGACAGCATGGCTTTCGACCAGGTAAATCTACTCTTGGTGCCATTGAAGATGTAGTAAAAAGCTTCGAAAGTGCACAGCGAAGGCGATACTACCCAAAGCGTATACTTGTTTTGGCTACACTTGATGTACGCAATGCATTCAACAGCCTACGATGGGTTGATATTATGAAGGCACTACGGGAGAGATTCAGTATCCCTGGATATCTACTGAAAATCCTTCAGAGTTATCTGAGAGATCGCAAGTTGCTCTACGATTCGCCTGAGGGACAAAGGGATAAAGCGATCACATCCGGTGCAGCTCAGGGATCAATATTGGGACCCGATCTTTGGAACCTGAGTTACGACGAGATACTCTCGATAGAGACGCCACAAGACACACACCTGGTAGGATATGCAGATGATATAGCGGCGGTAATCTCAACACGAGATACAGATGACGCCAGAAGAAAGCTGAACCAAGTCATGATAAGGACTCAAATATGGCTAGAGAACCATGGGCTGGAGCTTGCTAAAAATAAGACCGAGATCATAATGATGACACGAGGACACATGCCACTTGAAATTAGCATGCATATTGATGATAAGCCGGCTAATGGCGAATATCGGCAGACCAACACAGAGCAAGAGGAAACTGATTATGGCAACCACCAATTCGATACTACTATATGGTAGTGAGATCTGGGGAGAAGCGATGAGGTCGAAGACTAAACGTAAAGTGCTGGGGGCAGTACAGCGCACGGCAGCACTTAGAGTCGCTTCAGCCTATCGTACGGTTTCGGGCGCTGCGGTATTTGTTATAAGTGGGGAAATACCGGTTGATCTTTTGGCGCGTGAACGAAATGAGGCATGGCAAACTAGGGGAGAGGTTCCTGGTATAAGTGCTGTAGAGCGGAGATCTCAAACCATCCAGCGATGGCAAAACAGATGGAGTACGGAAACGACCGGCAGATGGACATCAAGACTAATTCCCAATATAGAAAGGTGGACGCAGAGGGAATTTGGGGAGGTTAACTACTATCTAACCCAGTTTCTCTCAGGTCATGGATACTTTCAAAAGTATTTGTACCGTATGGGCAAGACAGGTGACCCCACTTGTATCTACTGCGGCGAGGCGAACGATGATGCGGAACACACTTTCTTCAACTGTACCAGATGGTATGCTGAAGGAAACGCACTGAGGGAGCAAATCGGCGAGTTTAATCCTGATAATATAGTTGAAAAAATGCTAGAATGCGGAGACAAATGGAATGCAGTGGTACACTACGTTGGAAATGTTTTACGTATGAAGAAAAGGGACCTTGATACTTTGGGGCAACGTGAATCCCAAAGAACAGGAGATGAGCAGCAGGTTCACGATAGCTATGAACATGATGGACCCAGACGTGGGTAAATAGAGTAGTCTGAGGACGAAGTTTCTGGGCCTTCCCGAAGTAATACGAATAGCAGTTCCGGGAAGGCAAAACCCCAGATAACGAGGAGGGATTGTTTTAGTGGAAACACCACTCGACGCAGTTGACGACGGTCACTGTAAGTGAGAAATCATTTTTAACCCTACCTCACGCATCAAAAAAAATAATAATAATCAATAAAAATAATAATAATAATAATAATAATAATAATAATAATAACAATAATAATAATAATAATAATAATAATAATAATCAATAATAATAATATTAATAATCAATAATAATAATATTAATAAGCAATAATAATAATAATAATCAATAGTAATAATAATAATAATAATAATAATAATAATAATAATCAATAATAATAATCAATAATAATAATAATAATAATAATAATAATAATAATAATCAATAATAATAATAATCAATAATAATAATAATAATCAATAATAATAATAGTCAATAATAATAATCAATAATAATCAATAATAATAATCAATAATAATAATAATAATAATAATAATAATAATAATAATAATAATAATAATAATAATCAATAATGATCTATAATAATAATCAATAATAATAATAATAATAATAATAATAATAATAATAATAATAATCAATAATAATAATTAATAATAATAATAATCAATAATAATAAATAATAATAATAATAATAATAATAATAATAATAATAATAATAATAATAATAATGATAATAATAATCAATAATAATAATAATAATAATAATAATAATAATAATAATAATAATAATAATAATAATCAATAATAATAATAATCAAGAATAACAATAATCAATAATAATAATAATAATAATAATAATAATAATAATAATCAATAATAATAATAATAATAATAATAATAATAATAATAATAATAATAATAATAATAATAATAATCAATAATAATAATAATAATAATAATAATAATAATAATAATCAATAACAATAATAACAATAACAATAATAATAATAATAATAATAATAATAATAATAATAATCAATAATAATAATAATAATAATAATAATAATAATAATCAATAATAATAAGAATAATAATAATAATCAATAATAATAATAATAATGATAATAATAATAATAATAATAATAATCAATAATAATAATAATAATAATAATAATAATCAATAATAATAATAATCAATAATAATAATAATAATAATAATAATAATAATAATAATAATAATAATAATAAATAATAACAATATTAATATTAATAATAATAATCAATAATAATCAATAATAATAATCAATAATAATAATAATAATAATAATAATAATAACAATCAATAATAATAATAATAATAATAATAATAATAATAATCAATAATAATATTAATAATAATAATAATAATAATAATAATAATAATAATTATAATAATAATATTAATCAATAATAATAATAATAATAACTATAATAACCAATAATAATAATAATAATAATAATCAATAATAATAAAAATAATAATAATAATCAATAATAATAATAATAGTAATAATAATTATAATAATTAATAATTATAATCATAATAATAATAATAATAATAATAATAATAATTAATAATAATAATTAATAATAATAATAATAATAATAATAATAATAATAATAATAATAATAATAATTAATAATAATCATTTGAAACCCTCCAATCCCTAATCATATTAGAGTGCCTAGTACTAACTTGCGTAATATCGAGAACCTCCCTTCTATTAGTTACTACAAAGGTTGGTTCCTTGCCAATGTTCAGAATATCTAAATTACTACAAAAAATAAAATCATATAAAAACTCATCCCTTGTATCGGAGCTTCCTCAAACACCATGACATCATGACGCTTCTGTTATCTCGCGAACCTTAGTTGGTGGTGGTTCGCAGTGTTCATGAGCCATGTAACTGAAGACAATGTAGATAGTATCAGAGCTTGTCTCCCAGGCCGCTGCTACAGTGTCCTCATCACTGAAATCAGAGAGAATGAAGATACTGAGTTTTTTGCTTGCTACTATACAATATCGTAATCTGATCCCGCAGCATGTAGCAGCTTAAAGTTGTCAGCACGTAGTCCGCAAACTTTATCGCGAACGATCCATGGTTCCTGGACTAATGCTAGCTCCTCTCCTCTTTCTACCATTCGGAGGAGCAATGCAGAAGAGGCTGCTTTACAATTGTGAAGATTAACTTGGCGTCATATTGATCAGAGTCCAAGAGGGCGTCCTTGTCAATTACTTCGTCCACTCGCTAAAAAAGAGTGAGTTTGAGTGAGTGTCCTCTTGAGCAAGAAAACTAGTAGCCTCCTCACAAGACATTGCTTCAGGAGTTTGATCATCATTGATCTAAGCCGGTCTGTCTCTGTCATCCCCTCGGCAGACCTGTAGGAAGGTTGACTCAAAACCACAGTAAATCTTCCTACTTTTCTCACGAAGGGGTGGCAGTGGTCATAACGATCACAATCTTTATGGATGCTCCGTCGGATTCGAACACTCTTGTCACCTTCCAGTCGCCTGTAGGGATCTCAGGATTTCCGAACGGAATGAGTTCTAGAATCTCCTCTTCTTTGGATGGTTCGTTCGGTACTCGGGTCACGGCGCTAGGCCGACATGGCATCTCTTCAATGGAAACCACGTCCAGAGTAGCATCTTCCCATAGGCTATCCAAACGAGCGTTCGCCTGATTCAGCAGCAATGCTGATCGCTGCAATTCGGCCAAAAATGATTTAGCCCAGTTAAGAGAAACAAGTTCCTAAGGAGTAAAGGACTCGGCAGGCTTTTTTCCAATCTATCCAGAAATCGTTCGGCGGCGCGCCGTCTTAAAAAGGCCTTTCTAGCAGCTGTGGTGTGCCTTTGGGACAAGTTGTTGTTCTTTGGGGTAGGAGGCTCAGTTCGCGTTTCTTTCACTGGCGGTGGAGGTAACACTTGGGAGCCCGAAGACTTGTTCGCAACTACTTTGGTTACAGTAGGCACTGGTATTGCTGCCGTCTGAATTGGTTTCGAGTAAGCAGTCCCCCAAGAAGGGGTTTCTCCGTTCTTGTGCCGGCGCGGGACAGAGCTGCTTTTGAGGTACTTGGTGCGAAGCTCAGAGGCACCACGCTGCCTTTTTTCCCAGAGTTGGAAGCTGGTTTTTCGTATTTGGTGGGCTTGCCACCTCCTGCTGTTTGTTTTTCCGTCTTTCTCCTTGTATCGTTGTGTTTGTTTTTTATTACATAAATTATTTTTTTCCCATGATTATGCTAGTAAAGGATTGGACCATCCATGCATTGACGGCGTACATGAACTAGGCTACTCAGCATTTACAACCTACAAGTGCCCTGGCGTCGGAGGGGAGTTGTTAGCGACTAGTCTTCTTTAACCACTAACTTGCCATTCAGGTTCTCGGCATAGCTACCAACCAGCTTAACCTTACAAGTGATGACAGTTTTGGTCCCCGGGCAGTGACTAGACACGGTCTGAGCTTGTGTCATTACTTAGGTCTGACAGTGCATTATGTCAAACCTCAATAATGACAAAGCTCACCCTATCCGCCACCTGGGAACGCGCTCGATGAGAGGTCTGTCAACTCCGCGCGAGAGATTTATAACTAACCTTTTCAAAAATTTAACTAATTTGCAACCTTTTCCCTTCTTATTTTTATCAAGAAATGTTGTTTTGATTTATGTACAAATACTTCTCACATATTTATACATGTACATATATTTACAAATACATGACAAAACATGCAATACGAAAAAATCTCAAAGAAAGCAGAATTAAATTTGCTATACACATCCCCCTTCTCTTTACGCCATACTAACGTAAAAAAATAAAAAATACAAAGTATTTGTAAATATGCATGTATAAATATGTAATTAGAAATTGTACTTAAATCAAGACTTAATTTCTTAATCAATGAAGTGGTTGTTTTAAAAATTCCAAAAAAGTAATTGTTTCTAAGGAAGAATTTTTCTTTCTGCGTATTTTGAAAAAAAAAAAACAAAAAATGTTTGCATGTTTTCTGTATGGATGTAAATACCTAATACATAAATTATTTTTGGAAATAAGTTTACATACCAAGTACAGTTTGTTATTTATTTGTTTAATTAATTACAGTCATGTTAATATATAAGTAAATAAATAAATAAATAAAAATTAAATAATTAAATAAATTATACTTAAAACGTAGTTATTCAAAATACTTTATGTATGCCACATGCCTAAATTTTTTTAACTATTTTATTTTCCACTTACCTTTTAAAATATCAAAATCAACTTCTAAATTGAACTCTTTAAGGAATTGGGGAGGAGTAGGTCGTCATTTGGAAGTAAAGATTCAATAGAAATTAATTTCAATTGTTGGTCACACATTTATATAAAAACACCACTAAAAAAAGAACAAATGCTGAAGTATTTAAACGACACACAATAAAAGACTAATGAAAATTGTATGACGAAACTTGAAAGCAACCGATAGACAAGTAGAGAGTGAGAGAGAAGAGAGAGTAAATTTTATTCCGCTCATATTCTCTCACATTCAAATGCAAGATTTTCCTCCTAATTCAGGTCAAATTAGACTTAATTTCAAAATCAATTACTTGATTTAAGTATAATTTGTACTTAATATTAGAATTTTTATTCTTAAATTAAGTATTTCATTTTTAATTTTTAAGTCGATTTAATTTAAGTATGAGATATTGTTTCGTGTTTTACACTCGTAGCAACTTTGTGATTCAAAACTCCAACAATTAAATTTACAATATATCGGCCGGTAATGCTTGTGGTTTCCTCCATTCTTCTCCATTTAAATTTGTTTTTTAAAAAAGATTTTATTTCTTCAAGTTGGATGTGGTATATTTTTTCCACACAATTTTTTCTGATCGTAGATGCAGATGGATTGCTTCCAAGTTGAAATTATTAAAATTATAACAATGATTGCGGGGTTTTCTTTCGATTTCTCTTTTTGGTGTTTTTGCTATTTTCGTGCTGATGAACAAGAAACTTCTTTTCATAATGTACTGACTTATTGCAAATATTTATTTAAAATGTAAGTTTTTGGCGTTCTTACTTTCCGCATTTTAGTTTAAAGAATATTTATTTGATAAATAAAATTTTCTTACTGATGAAAATCCTCGGAAATAAATTAACACGATTTTCTTTTATATAAAAACATATTACAAAATTTTATTAAAACAAGAAAAACTATTTCAAACAAAATTCAAAAGTTGTGTGTGGAAAAATTTTCATAATTTTATATGACAGTATAAAATAATTTTCAATGCCAACTACAAAAATATAAATGTTGAATAAGTAAAGTGTTTTTGTATAAGGTACATAAAGTATATTTCTAACACTCCTCCTCAACATGTATATTTTTTACAAACAGTTTACAATTTTAATCTTTTAGATTTAACAAATTTACAAATTTATTATGTTTTTGTTTACCTAAATTTTTCGTAAAAATATCTGCCACCATATCTTCCGTTGGACAATATTTCAGACTTATTTCGTTGTTACTTACAACTTCTCTTATGTGGTGATATTTTATATCTATATGTTTGCTACGATTATGGAAAACAGGGTTTGTTGCTAACTTTAAGGCACCTTGATTGTCGACGTTTAGTTCAACACTTTCTTCCTTTAAGAAACCAAGCTCCTGCAACAATCTTCTAAGATAAACTGCTTCTTTTGCTGCGTTTGATATAGATATGTATTCTGCCTCAGTGCTGCTCAAAGCTGTCGTTGATTGCTTCTTCGATTCCCAGGATATTGCACTATTTCCAAGATAAAAAATATAACCAGAATACGATTTTCTATTAGTTGTACATCCACCCCAATCTGCGTCTGCATAACCAACCAATTGATTACCACTTTTGCTAAACTTTAACTTTAGATTTCGAGTACCTTTGAGATATCGTAGTATATTTTTAGCAGCTTTAAAATGTTCTATATGGGGATCTACATTCCTTTGAGACAACTTCGACACAGAATGTAAAATATCTGGCCTTGTAGTAAGTGCCAAATACAATAAAGCTCCAATAAGCGATTGGTATAGTGTACTATCAGCTTTTTCACACTTTTCCTCACATTTAATTTGATAATTAGGATCTAATGGTACTGATGATGACTTACAGTTTTCCATGTTGTATTCCTGTAACAAATCGTTGATATACGTTTCTTGGCTGATCTCAATGTTTCCAGTTTCACCATCGCGTTTTACCTTTATGCCCAAAAAATGTTCCAATAAACCTTTATCGGTCACTTCAAAAATTTTACTGATTTCGGACTTAAATTTGATGATTTCGTTCTTATCTTTACATCCAACAATAATATCATCTACGTACACCGCAACTATAATTAGATTATTATTAGTGACTTTTTTGTATAAACAGGGTTCGTTTTGACAACTTTTAAATCCAATTTCACATAAAACTTCATTTAATTTCAAGTTCCATTCCCTACCAGCTTGTTTTAATCCATATAGGGATTTGTGGAGATGTAAAACTTTATTTGGATTTTGCCTATTTTCGAATCCCTCTGGCTGTTGCATATAAATAACATCATGTAGATTTCCATTCAAATATGCTGTAACAACGTCTAACTGGTGTAGATGCATATTGTGTTCAACTGCTATGGCTAAAATCATTCTAATTGTTTCGTATCTTATAACGGGCGAAAATGTTTCTTTATAATTTAAACCGTATTTTTGATTACACCCTTTGGCTACCAGTCTTGCCTTGTAACGTTCGATTTTGCCTTCACTGTCTTTCTTTAAAGTGTAAATCCATTTAGTTTTAATTGCTTTTTGACCCTTTGGTAACTTCTCCATCGACCACGTACCTTTCTGTTCTAAAGAACATATTTCTTTTGACATAGCTTCTTTCCATTTTTCGCTATCTTTATTGGATAATGCCTCCTTAAAAGTTCTAGGAATTTGCTCCTCCACCGCATTATTCAGTACGTGAGGAATTTTTCTAGGTCTTCCTGGCCTACCGTTTCTAAATATTTTTGGTCTACCTGGGCCACGTTTAACCGTACCATTTGTCTGTAAAAATTCATCTATAGAACTGTCGCTAACTATATTTTCAGCATCACAATACACTTCTTCATCTGAAGGATTAGATACTACTTCTTCTTCAACATTTTGAGGTTGCTGTCTTATTTCGATAGTGTTGCCTACATTTAAAATGTCTTCAAAATGAATAAAATCTTCTTTACTATTACTAATTTCTCCACCGGAAAAATTCAGTTCATCAAACAATACGTTGCGTCGTTCTATAACTTCACGATTATTCTTGTCATACAAGCGGTATGCTTTAGATACACGAGAATATCCTACCATCACCATATTTGAACCTTTAGCATCAAATTTACCTTTCTTTTTGTTTAAGACGACCACATTTGAACCAAAAACTTTCAAATGATTTACATTTGGTTTACGACCACTCCATACTTCATATGGTGTTTTATCATCTAGTCTTTTTGAGGGAGATCTATTACGTAGATAAACCGCTGTTGCTACTGCTTCAGCCCACAAATTTTGATTGAGTTTTGAATCCACTAACATACAACGAGCCATTTCTACAATCGTTCGATTAGCCCTTTCTGCCACCCCATTTTGCTGTGGCGTATAGGGTACCGTGAGTTGACGTTGTATTCCACACTGATCTAAGTACTGACTAAATTCATTACTAACGTATTCTCCACCGTTGTCACTACGAATACATTTAATTTTGCGATTTGTTTGTCGCTCTACCATTGCCTTAAATTCTTTGAATTTTTCAAAAACTTCGCTTTTGTATTTTAGAAAATAAATAAATATTTTTCTTGACTTGTCATCTATAAACGTCAGGAAATATTTTGACCCTCCAATTGAAGCTATATTCATTGGACCACATACGTCCGAGTGTATTAAATCTAATAACTCACCAGATTTATTTTCTGTTTGCTTTGGAAATTTAATTGAATGAATTTTGCTAACCATACAAGTTTGGCATGGACTTTCCGCTTTCTCTTGCACATTCATTCCGTTTACCATATTTCTCTTGGACAAATCATACAGGTTTTGGTAGTTTAGATGTCCATATCTGCGATGCCAGATTTCACTATTTAAACTTACTGCGCACACTTTCTCCTTCGGTACTTTGACGTCAAACACAAAAAGATTATCTTCTCTTCTGGCTTTCAAAACCAATTCACCACTACCATCAGCAAAAATTGCACCATTTGCATTAAACTTAATAATACCGCCATATTGAACGACCTTGTTGACAGATAAAAAATTACCATTCAAATCTGGAGAATATAAAACGTCTTTTAATTCAATTGTACTATTATTAACAAAAATATTGACAGTTCCAATTCCTTCGGCCACAATTGATTTTTTATTTGCTAACATAATATTGTCACTGCATTTTTCCAAATTTGTAAATAAATTACGATTTGCACACATATGACTCGTAGCTCCACTATCAATGTACCAGGATATTGGTGTACTTACTCTGTTAGTTTTCGCCATTGCAATTAAGGAATATGATTTTGCATTGTCACGTTTTGAATTACACTTATTTGCATAATGACCCTTTTTACCGCATTTGAAGCAATTTCCTTTTATTAACTTTTTAGCTTCTTTATTTTTATTGTTTTTGTTGCCCATTTCCGAAAAGAAAGCTTGTTCCACTATTGACGATTCTTTTTGTTGATTTCTGCGTTCATGCTCTTCAAGCAGTTTTATTTTCAATGTTCCTAACGCTGGCAAAACATCTCTCGTTTCCATAACCACAACAAAATTTTCGTATTCTTTCGGCAAACTTGACAATAGAATGATAACTAGTAACTCATCTTGAACACGTATTCCAACATCGGCTAGTTTTTCAGTTATATCACTAAAAGTATTCAGATATTCCGTCATATCTTTGCTGTCCTTCATGCTTAAATTCAACAGTTTTTTGTACAAGGACACCTTCTGCATCGGTCCACTAGGCTTATAAACTTCTTTAAGTTTGCTCCAGGCATCTTTAGACCTTTTTTTATTCTTGATATAATTCAGTTGGGAGGACTTCACGCTTAACATGATAGACGCAAGGGCTTTTTCGTCATTGCTTTCCCATTCCAATATTTTATCGGGACTCCATGTTGAATCTATTTGCTCATCCCCATTCACATACTTCCAAAAACCAGAATGAATTAAAACACTCCGCATGTGAATGCTCCACGTCTCATAGTTCTTCTCGTCCAGCTTTTCTATTTGATACAATGACGATGCCATCTCAAGAATCTTGCACAACTTCTTATTAATTTGATTTTAAAATTCCAGTAAATAGTTTTCTTTCCCAAACGTTCTGTCTGGGCTAATAACCTTGTTCTGCTACTGATGAAAATCCTCGGAAATAAATTAACACGATTTTCTTTTATATAAAAACATATTACAAAATTTTATTAAAACAAGAAAAACTATTTCAAACAAAATTCAAAAGTTGTGTGTGGAAAAATTTTCATAATTTTATATGACAGTATAAAATAATTTTCAATGCCAACTACAAAAATATAAATGTTGAATAAGTAAAGTGTTTTTGTATAAGGTACATAAAGTATATTTCTAACACTTACAATTTAATACAACATTGCTACAAAATTTCACTAAGTAAAGATTTTCATAAAAAACTAGCACTAACTAATATCAGTTTAGGAAATTTTATTGAATAAAATAACTTTATTAGAACTTCTGTTAGTAAAATGTTCATTTACTTTTTTAAATCGAGTTTGATCTTCTGGTACAGAGTTTAAAGCTGATACAATACTTTTTTCGGATAGTTAAATACATAAGGTAGTTTTTAAATATTCCGGAAAAAATATATTTGCATAAAAATCCGTCCCCTACTTGTACTGGTAAAAAACTATTTCGATAGTTTTTGTATGTTTTTTATAAATATTCCGATAAAATTAGCTGAATTGGAAAAAAAACTTGATTATTAATTTTATTCGAATATTTGCCATAAAAATATACGAATTATTCGTTATTCGAAAAGACTATTTATATATACTTCGAATACTATTCATAATAAATTGTTCTTATAATTCGAACGAACATTATTATAACGTGAATAATACACTTAGTTTATGAATTTAATAGAACCAAACCAACCTTATACTTATTTGCAGAAGAGCACTTAAAAATATATACATATAATATTTTCCAAATAAAAATTACATGAATAAAAATAGTATTTAAAATTTATTTTTATTTTTTATAGCCCACATCGGATTTAACTTGTATGGAATCTTCAATGTCAGCATTTCGAAAAGATAATTGTGACTATTTAGACAATATGGACACTCCAAAGTCGTGTAAGTAAATACAATATATATATATATTTAACGTAGAATATAATATAAAAACTGTCCTCTGCAATGCAGAGTACTCGACTTTTTCACTAAAAACAGTTGGCTAAACCAAACATAATTTATTTCCCATCATAATTTTCTTTTTGTCCAAGATTATAAATCTGTTCTTCCCAATTATAGAATTTCTCAAATTTGATAAATTTCATTGTTTTTGGATGAACAACTTTTTGGTGAGCTATTTCGTTAGGTTTGAAAATAGAAAATATTTATTGCGTATAAATCCGGAAAATATACTGGATGGGATAGCAGCTTGTAGCCCAATTCAAGACGACTACACAGCAGGGGGGAAGAAAATTATTATCTATTATTTTCGAATTTATTTTTTATGTAGACAATGATTTATGGCTTAGCATATATTTAGACCTAAACCAATGTCAGAAAATTAGTTTTTATTGATTTCTGTGGTTATTAGACACAAATTAACGATTTTTGAAGGCATAACATTTCTGAAGTTATTAGGATATTGGAAGTTGCTTATAAGCAACTTTGAGTTGTCGAGGAAACAAATATTTGTTTTCCTTTTATTAAAACTAAATTTTTTTATTTTAAAATTTAAATTTTTTTCTCTAGTGGGAATTACAATATATTAAGAAAACAAATTAAAAAATCAAGATTTTGCTGACCGCTTTATTTTAAATTTGTTATGGCTTAAAAAAGAGGTAATATACACTTTATAGAACTAAAGGAATTAATATATAACTTAAAAAAATAATATAAAAAAAGTTGAATAGTTTTAAATTTTTTATATATAACAATTATACTGTTGAGAGAAAAATACGATATCTTACCTTTTCGAAAATTATCATAAAAAGTCTCTAAGTACTTTCTTTATCGTAATTTAATAGTAAACACTATAAAACGGCAGCAAATTAATTTTGTTTTTATTTTTGCTCATTTTTCGTCATAATACCACAGATCAAAGTTGAATTTGTTAAGCAAATCTGAAATATGTATAAAAAATACGTCTTTTTTTCAACACTTTTCATTAATTTTTGATTGCTTAATACAACAATATTTTATAAAAGTTTATTATGGAGAGTAGTTCTGAGGATAAGTACTTTTATAACTGAATATGAAAATAGCAAGAACTTGTTCGCATCATGGGAAAAAACTGTGTGTTCCACTTTTTCCGAATAAGTTAGCATTGCTAATTTTTATCATTTACAAAGATCTAATCAAGGAATAAAAATATAAAGATAGAAATTAAACTAACAAGAGTCGACCATATTTCAAACGATATTTTTTTTCACTATGATAATTTTGGCCAAGAAATGTGGTCAACAAAGTATCATAGTGTATTAAAATAAAAATCCTAAATTTTTGGGACGTACATATCTACTAAGTATAATACAATTTTTAAAAACCAAATTTTTCATATAAAAATAATATTTTTTGAAAAAATTTATTTATATAAAAATCAAAAAACTAAATAGCATATTTAACAAAGAATGCATTTAAAAAATTCAATTGCATTAAAATGCATTGTTAAAAAATCTTTTTTATTTTTATATTTGTATTGAAGATGACATAAGCACAATTCATACGCTGTTGAAATCATTTAATTCCATATAGCCTTCCCGGAAATACTGCTATTTAAGGTTACATACTTTTGAAATTTATTAGGTTTTTTAAAAAGTAACAAAGCGAAATAAAATCCTGAGTTTCCGCAATTTCGTGAAATTCAAAACTAAAATCGATATAGGGATCCGTAGACTATTAGGATACAAATTTTTTTTTTTTAAATCGTAGAACACTTAGTAAATTTTTGGAATTGTCGATATATTTTGTTGACATAATTCTTCTCCGTATACGTGCAAAATTTCAAGCTAGATACTTATTTTGTCTAGAAGCTATGAAGCAAAATTTGGTAAAATGCTAATTTGTTTACATATTTACAATAATAATATTCACAAAAAATAATTTCGAAATATGTTTTTTATGAGCCCATATATAAAATAAAAAAATTTTATATACAAAATTTGACTAGATTGCATTTTGCTACATAACTTCTAAACTAAAGCAGTGTCCAACATAAAATTTTGTAGGAGTATGGAGAAGAGTTATGCTAACATTACGTATATAATTTTTTAAGAGTTAAAAAAAAATGTTTTATAATGGTTTAATTTTTATATAAACCTTTTGAAATAATTTAATTTACTATATATCATTTAGTACTCGATAACGAATTTATGTAAAAATATGATTTTAAATCCACTTAAATAAGAGAAAATATTTGCAAACACATTTCTCGTTATATTAAAAGAGTAATACTTATCTTGATAAGATAATAAGAGATTTATTTGCATAAATTTATTTCATTCGAAAAAATCTTTAGTAAAGCCGAAATGCTCTAAAAACAGTTATTTTATTCCTTCTTAAACATGTGATGCGTTTCTGCTAAAAAATGGTCGGACCTCTGCTAAAAATATCCATTCCATTCAGAGTTACTTATTGATACGATTTAACATTATAGACAGTTCACAACAGTTTCAACTCTATAGTATTAAACGCCCATGCGTCCGACAATAATCAACTATAACCTTCTAACATTCTTTGTAATTTAAACATCAAAATGTGTTGAAGAAAAGCTGTTATTTAATAAAAAATAAAAGTGATTATTAAAAACTTAAGAATTTTAATTTTGTGAATTAATTTGTTTATTTAGATAACCAAATTTTGTTTTAATGTTAAAAGGTGAAAATGATGACTTTAAAATATATCTTTTAAAGTATTTTTATAAGTAGGAAATAATTCGCGATGTAACGAATTTTTCTACTTTACGAATTGGCGCGATATGGTATTCGTTAAACCGGGAAACTACTGTATATGCAAAATTATGGCCTTAAGTATAAAATGTGCAAAAATATACCATTTAGATTGCTAAAATATGCTATAAAATAATGATTTTCTATGAAAATATGACAAAATATGTTGTTAAGCCCAAAATAAGCAAATGTATGCTGTTAGCATCAAAATATGCAGTTACAAATCGATGCCAAAATTCTTAAAATTGTCTGAAACGGATAATTCATTTGAAGCCCAGGAAAAATATAATTTTGCATATTTTTGGTGCGATTTCCTACAGGGACCGTAATGAGTTTTGAAATAAAACTCAACAAATAATGATTATTTTATTATTTTTTTTTTTTTTTTTTGCTCAAAAATAATGAATATTTTTGATTTTTACTTTTTTGCTCACAATATAAAACGCAACAAGAGATATGAAACTATTACGCAATTTTTAGTAAAAAAAAATTCTCATCGTAATTAAGATTTATTCACTAAAAGGCAAGTGTGATGATCTTTTACTCACCAAATTTTTTAATAAAAGTAAATTTTTTTTTAATAAAAGTCGAATTTTGTACTAAAAATCTAATTTTTTTACTAAAAATGAAATTTTTTATTAAAAATCTAATTTTTTATTAAAAGTTTAATTTTTTCTACTAAACATTGAAGCCCTGCGTAAGATGATTTGAAAAGCAAATCTACTGGCTTTTTAATTGTGTTGTTGAGAGCTAACATTTACAATACAACAATAAATACTGTTTGTACTGTTCGTTTACCGAAGCAAAGCAAATGCGCCGTGTGTATGAGCGATTGCAAATCCAGGCGTTTGTGTAAGTGGTGGGGCAAAAAAAGAAATCATACAAGACATTGAGAAAGTATTTAAGATGCGCTAGTATTTTCAATGCTTTGCTTGTTTTTTTTTTTTTTTTTGTAATATGTTGCTATTTGTGGCAAAAAAAAAAGTATATATATATATATATATATATATATATATAATTTTTTTGATCATAAATCACAAACTACTCAGGAATGTGTAAATTCTATTAAATTAATAAATACCAGAGAACATTACATTACATAATCAATATCCAGCAGTTTATTTAAATAAATTTCACTAGTACGAGTATCTAGCTATGTGTATAACCACTACTGGCACTATTTTATTTACAGTAAAAAAATAGATTTTTAGTAAAAAAAAAAAATTTTTTTTTAATAAAAATTTTAATTTTTTTAGTAGAAAATTTTATTTTTAGTAAAAAATTTGATTTTTTGTAAAAAATTTTACTTTTGATAAAGAAATTAGTTTTTTAGTTAAAAATTTTATGAAAAATATCATCATATTTGCCTTTTAGTGAATAAACCTAATTTATGGTGAAAAATCTTTTTTACTAGAAATTGCGTAATAGTTTCATTTCTCATGTTGTTTTATATTGTGAGCAAATAAGTGTCATTTTAGAGAAAAATAATAATAATAATAATAATAATAATAATAATAATAATAATATAATAATAATAATAATAATAATAATAATGATAATAATAATAATAATTAATAATTAATAATAATTAATAATTAATAATAATTAATAATAATAATAATAATAATAATGATAATAATAATAATAATAATGATAATAATAATTAATAATAATTAATAATAATAAAATAAATATATATATATATATATATATATATATATATATATATATATATATATATATATATATATATATATATATTTAGATCAAAATAGGAGCATATATCTATATATTTTTCTCGAATATGAATAGAAGTGAAGGTTTTTTGCTTATCCTGAAATTTTGGTGAAAATCTATTATGTTAATTCTTTCAAAGTAACAGATAAATGTTTTAAATATCTTTTTACAAATGGACACGATGTGACAGCGAAAAACTTTTTAAATGACCTAGTGAGGGTAGTATGCCTAGTTGAGTACCTCGTTTTGCCATTTTTAAAATTTCCAATACAAGTTATCCACTATTTCTTTTTTTAATTCTTAAAAAGTAACAACGGAATTTTTATTCTTTCTAAAGTACATACATACACATAAGCAAAAAGCTATTTAAATTAATTTAGAAATTGCGTGAGAATTTAAGTAAAATATTTTTTTATAAAAAGTTAAGCCTACAGGATTTGATAAAGCTTAAAGTTTCTTTCGAAGAACGTATTATCTTTATGCCAAAGATGTGCATGGGTTCAGTAGTTTTCATAAGTATGTATTATGGGAAATAAACATTTAATGACATTTAATGAAAAGGACATATCAGCATTAGTTACTTCCGTATACTATATGTGTATATGAACGGTTCAGTGGTTCAGTAAAAAATTAGAAAAGTTAAGTACATATATTAATTAATTTCAAGAAGTGGCCTTAAAAAGAGATGACATAAAACAGGTCATATAGGTCGTAGTTCACTCCGAACTCTATTTGTGTCAAATTTTATCTGCAGCGATTCAGTGGTGGTTAATAAAAAAATATGTGTTAAATAATCTGTTACAAAAAGTGTGTGGAAAAAAAGGGGGGCATCCAATTAATAGGTTTTACAAGCCTTAGTTCCTAGTGCTCTATATGTGTGCCAAATTTCATGTGAATCTATTCAGCGGATGGAGAAGAGAAAAATTATGTCAAATAATTTGTTAGAAGAAGTGGGCTGTGGTATCAAATAAATTGTATAAGCTACAGTTCATTCAGAAACAAACAGCCTCTTTTATATATATATAGGATTTCACGAAAATTGTAGTGGGTCATTCTTTAGTTGTAATGCCTCAAATGGTCTTGAAGTAAATACTAGAGAATGTTCTTTCGGGTCATAATAAAGATTGTGCTGCTTAAATGTTTTAAGATTAAAAAAAACTCTATATGGCTCACCCTATATTTGAAAACTTATTAAAAATTAATAACTAAAGCTATTTGAATGATTTTTGGTACACAAAGAGATCTTTATCTTTCTAACACAATACATTAAAAATAAATAAAAAAAAATTGATTTTAATATGTTTTTTTTTACTATTTTCTGTCTACAATTTTAAGCGGCGGGAACTAGGAAGTGTTAAATCAATATACATACGTGCAATTAATAAAACTATTTCTTACATTTAAAAAAATCTTGCATGATTTTTTTTTAGCCCTATGAACTTGAAGCGTTGTTCAAAATTTCACCATTTTAGGCCAATGTAAAAAAAATAATAAAAAAAAAAAAAATATTTTTTATGAACTACATTTTGAGAAAAAAGTGAAAGAATCAGAACTTCTTTGTAAAAAAAAACAGCAATTTTTCGTGACTTTGATAATTCTTCATGGCTAGACGAATTGAGATAATTAAAAAAAATTAAGCACATTGTTTCGGAAAGTATTGGGAATCTTAGGATAATTAAAAAAAGAAATTGTCACTTATTTATTACGAAAATTATTTGAGACAAATCCAAAAAAGTCAATGCAAGAAAATCTAAATTTTAAAATACAAGCGTAAATAAAAATTTAGGGGAGTAACCATATTTTTTTTTAATCTCATCAAGGCATTTACAAAGATTTTTAAATATTTGAATTCGGACTTCATTTGTGGATTACTATTTTTTAAAACTTATACTCATGATGGCCAACTTTGATACCCTGTAGCTTTTTCCGTTTTATTACTGAAAGTTTAGGTCCTTCTCTACAACTCTCTCATACATTTTAATTGCAGTCGTTTAGCAGATATAAATTTATTACCAACATTTTTGCGATTAGCCCTACTATGTGTCATTATAAAAGCCAAAATTTGGCAAAAATAAAAGAACTTGTTAAGAACTTGTGTTAGGGATAATTAAGAAATAACCAAAGTTTAAAAAAATCGGTGAATTTAAAAATTGCGATATTTTCTACGAATTTCGGGCAAAAAGTCTGAAAGTTGGTCAGAGTTTCACATATATCATTGGGTTTATATCTTCTATAAGTTTTTGGAATCCGAACAAGGACACTTGCAGCTGTCTTATATTTAAAAGTGTTATAAATCTCTAAAAATTAATCTCATATTAAAATTATTTTGCATGTTAGTGCCTTTTAGTATTATGAATATTCGTATCAAATTTCGTTGAAACTGATTTAGTAAACTAAAAGTTTTAATAATATGAAATTAAATAAGCAGAGTTAGTTATTGGGGCGAAAATAACTGGGACTGCACTACAATTCACCGACTTTTGAAATTTGACCGTAATACTCCATAGAATCGTTCATTGGGATGTAAAAAGATATTGTGTAAAATATTCGTGTTTGGTGCGTTTATATGGGGAAAATATGACTTTTTTAGAGTTTTTAGAAAAATTTAGTTATTAAATACTTTACATTATAACAAAATGTTAAAAAATTGTAATCTACACATAATTATCTATCGACCAATGTTTACAAGGAAAATATCGCTTAGAAAATTTTTAAGTTATTACGAATTCCCCACACCATTAATGTCTTTTAGACTATTTGCGCAAGGTGTGTACAAACAAATTTTAAGGTTCTAGAGAAACGTTTAAATAAAATGCAATTTTAATTAAATTTGAATCATAATTACTGAAAAATACATTTTTATTTCCGCAGTATAATCCAAACCCCTTTCCATGCTCTGTTAACAAATCTTGACATTTTTAAGACTGCTTCAAAACTCCAATTGTAAATTTTTAAAAATATTGTTAAGTAAATTTCAAAAAGTTCGAATAAAACTATGCAGGTTTATAGATAACGCTTCAGGAAATAAACTTAAAAAAAGAATTAGGTCAATACCTTGTATGATTAAGTCGTACCTTCGATTTGAATTTTGCGGATTTCAGCAAAAAGACATTTTTTACAGTTGTTTAGTTATAAAGTCAAATTTTTTTGAGCTCATGTTTAGGCTAAACAAAATTATTACATATTTAGATAAACCATATCTCAGAAAATATATTCCGAAGTTTTTAAGAAAATTGGACAAAGATCAACTTTAAAATATAACGGGCAAAAGTCAAAATTTGATATATTTCAAATTTTTAAGGAAAACATCACCAAATTTTTTTTTAATCTGGATTTCGATGCATTGATCTCTGTGAGGAATTTTGATGGTATAACATAATTTTACTTGTCAGAATCAGGTAACTATCGTTTTCTTTGTCCATGATATGAATTAATAAAATTTACTTTGCAAATATTTAAAAATAGGAACGTTTAAAAAAATGTTGACCTCAAGCTCTGTTGCATTTTTTACTGCTAATATCAACGAAGGCCTTTCAGTTCTATTTCCATAAATTTTTTTTTTTATTTTATATTTTATAAAAGTAAAAAAGTTTTCACTATGTTTTCTTTAAAACTTTTAAATTTTCCAAATTTCGACTTTTGACCTTCGCATTTTAAAGATTATCCTTGTCCAATTTTCCTTAAACTTTAGAATATAGTTTTTAAGATACGTTTTGTTTTATTCTGTAATAATTCTGTTTAGTCTGAATATCAGTTCTAAAAAAATTTACTTTATAACTAAAAAAGCCTTTTTGAAAAAAATCCGCAAAATCCAAAACGCAGTGATATGAGGTATTGACCTAATTCTTTTTTAATTTCATTTCCTGAAGTGTTATCTATAAATCTGAGGAAACAAACACGTATTTTTCAGTAATTATGGTTCAAGTTTAATTAAAAATAGCATTTTATTTAAACATTTATCAAAAATTAATTTGTTTGTACACAAGTGATCTAAATCACATTAATAGTTTGGGGAATTAGTAATAATTTTAACATTTTTTTAACCGACCTTTTTCTTTGTATATCTTACACATTGGGGCAGAATCGGAATTTTTTGGAAATAAATCTGTAACTTCTGATCGGCTGGTTGGATTTTCATGAAATTTGGTATAGTCGTAACAGAGGGGTGTACAATGTAAAGCTTAGAAGGGGGCACAACAAACCCCTGAGGGGCGGAGCTAAGACGACTCAAAGCTAGGTACCTCTGTCATAAAAAATTTTTAATCGCTTGCCAAATTTTTGTTTCTCGTCCGATTTCAAATATGTCCTATCTCTAATAGTTATCTCTAATAGTTTTCGAGTTATTTGCGTTTGATTTTTTAAGCACCATAATTTTGCATGTTCTTGGTGCAGTTTTTTTTTTCATATATATCCTAGTATTTCCGACCGATTTTATTAGTTTTTTCATTAACTAGCTAAAGAACAAAATTGTCTATTGAATAAAAAAAAAAAAAAGATTTGAAGTCGATATCTTCAAAATATCTGCAAAAAAGACGACTTTTTGTGTTTTTTAGCCGAAAAAGTATCTACACTCTTTTTTATCTAAAATAAAATTTTCTTTAGCAACATTTAATAATTTTGCACTTTTTTGAAAGATAACTTCACAGAGATGACTTTAAGATAAAAAACAAGCCCAATAACTCATGGTACACACCCTCCCGAATTCGACCCATTGTATATGAAAGTTTTGATTTTAGATATCTTTATAAACAAATATGTTATTAGAATTAAAAAATTTGTATTTTCTCCAAAAACCCCTAATTGGGCCTTTTGTTTGGTTTGTTTCTAAATAGCGAAAGAAATTTTAAAAATATGTATTCTGTATTAAGCTTATCCTTATCTTATCTTTTGCAAAAAGATTCAGTCAATATCATGCCTCATATGCGCCTTTAAACTTTTATATTTATAATTTATTGTATATATGACTAAATTTTTACAAACTTGCAATTTTGCCTTCAGTTTTGCGTGAATAATTACTTATGAATATTTCTGTATACTTTTAATAATATCTATACACAAAGTATTTTTATAAAAATAATTAATAAATATTTTTTAGTTTTAATAGGGTTGCCACATTTCCCAAATTTAAGTAAATCGTTATCCTTTTCTAAGCATTCATATATTTCTATTAATGAATTTAAAATAATAAAACAAACAAAAAATGTCTATGTGCAAAGTCCCACATTAGTAAATGCAAATTGGTCAAAACAAATTACTTAAGATGATGCTAAATTTACCCTGGCATTCACTAACAATCTCCATAACGAAAACAATATAAAAATGATCCGGACAGAATACGCATCATGACAGAACGTTTTATATTAGTATGTGGACAATCTAGTAACCCACTAATTTGTAGTCTATTTAATTAATTTTTGTTACTTGATTTAGTAAGCGTTACATATGTACATATATCATAAAATATACTCATGTATCTAAAGAAAAACATACATTATATTATAGTATTTAGTTATAGTATATTATACTAATAATGAATTATATCAGAGGTTTTTCTTATAAAATTTTCTTCTGAAAAATTATATTTGAAATGAAAATCTAAACTTAAAGATATAATATATATAAATTTTTTAGATGAAAAGTTATTAAATAATTTAAACTCTGTAAATTGTGTGATAACCATAGTGTAAGGAAATAAAAAAAACATTTTATGATTTTAATAAAAAAAAAGATAAAAAAGAGTGTAGATACTTTTTCAGCTAAAAAAAAAAAAAAAAACACAAAAAGTCGTCCTTTTTGTAATTTTAAAATTCAAAATCGTTTATTTTTGGACTCGGTAAAGATATCGACTTCAAATTTTTTTTTATTCAATAGATAATTTTGTTCTTTAACTAGTTAAGAAAAAACTAATAAAATCGGTCGGAAATACTAGGATATGTATGAAAAAAAAAACTGGACCAAGAACATCCAAAATTATGGTGCTTAAAAATTCAATGCAAATAACTTGAAAACTATAAGAGATAAATAGGACACGTAAGCATGTCTTTTATAGGTCTTATCAGGGCCTACAACAATATATAAAAATATTTGAAATCGGACGAGAAACAAAAATTTGGCAAGTGATTAAAAAAATTCTATGTCAGAGGTACCTAACTTTGATCCACCTTAGCTCCTCCCCTGAGGGGTTTGTTGCGCCCCCTTCCAAACTTAACTTTGTACACTCCTCTGCTACGCCTGTACCATGAGAATCCAACCAGACGATCAGAAGTTACAGATTTATTTCCAACAAATTTCGATTACAAAGTAAAGTATTTAATAGATAAATTTTTCTAAAAACTATGAGAAGCTATATTTTCCCCTTATAAATGCATCATACAAACTTCAGGTGCGATGCGGCACTAGTTAACGATATCCGATGTCATTAATATTTCTCACAATATCTTTTACATCAAAATGAATAGTTTAGTATATATGCTGCAATTGAATAATATTAACTCATATGCTCAAATTGCCATGTTGTATATTAAGCACATAAAATATTAAATTTTTTTGTAAAACATTCTAGTGGGGTTTTTATTAATAAACTTCTATAATAAAAAAATATATATCTCAATGTTTTTTACAATTAACAAAAAATAAAAATTAATCTTTCCAAGGAACATTATTACTATATTCAATGAACTTACGAAAAATACAGTTTTTTTTTTCTCTTACTTAACCCTAAGTTTTTCCCATTTCTGAAAATAAATGAAAAATACTTATTCCACAAGCAGCAAACGCCTTTGCAAAAGAGGATTTTCGCTACTTTTATATAAAAACTGGTAGCCGTTCTTTGTTTGATTATGAATAAGTGATTAAAAATATTAATATATTTTCCTCTTTTTTCCCCTGTTCTTTTGGATTATCATTTATTCAATCCTAATAGTGAGAACAAATTAAAATAATTAACACATTTTTTTCTCTTTTTTTTTTACTTCAAAGTTTGCCTCTCTTGGAATACCTTGATTTTCTAACAAAAATGTGCTGATGCAAACGGACTTTTTCTTGACAGAAAATTGCCCGCCAGAAAAAAATTGCCCACATTTTCCGCTTTTTCTTTTGGAAAATTTGCATAGAGTTACTTGATTTTCTAACAAAAACTCGTCTTTGAAAAAGGGTTTTTTTTTGACTTAAACTGAAAACAGGAGGCTGTTATTTTTTTATTATCATTTACTGAATTCCAGTAATGGAAATAAACTAAAAAATTAAAAAAAAAAATTAACACATTCCCATTTTTTTTTACCTTAAAGTTTGCTTCTTTTGGAAAATTTGCATAGAATTATTAGATTTTCCAAAAAAAAAATCGACTTTGCAAAATATAATTTTTCTTGAGTTTAACAAAAAAACTGGCAGTTGTTCCTTTTTTGTTATAATTTATTGGATTCCAGTAATGGAAACAAACTTAAAAGTTTAAAAAATGTAAAATTTTTTCTTATTTTTTCCTTTTTGGAAAATTAACATAAAAAACCTTTATTTCCTGACAAGCACACGTTTTTGTAAAGGAGCGTCCTATAGTATTTTTTGGTAAATATTGGTAGTTTTTTTTTTTATTATTAATTAGTATATTCCAAGGTAGGTTAGGTTAAAAAGCGTGGTGTCTTCACTCCTCCGCCCAGAGACCATTCGGTCCACTGTGATCCCTTAGACGACCCTTAGATTCCCACGGCTCATGCCCAGAAGATGTTTCGATTCTGCTAGATTAGGACTAAGCCGTTTTAGATACCATTCCCCTATGGCCATGAAATATGACCCAATTGGAATCCTAACCGATACCTCCACAAAAGACCTGTTCAGCTCTGAGCCTTTGCGAACTAGCTCATCAGCTATTTCATTACCGAAAATGTCGCAGTGACCAGGAACTCAGCGGAGTCTTATCCTGTAAGCATAAATTAGCTTTCTCAATTCCTTTCTGCATTCAAGTACTAATCTGGACCTAAACAATGGTTTGTCATTGCCAGTAGTGCCTGACTATCCACATAGATAGTTACCTCAGATAACCTTTTAACGTTCTCCTCCTGTAATTCTAAGGCCTTGTAAATGCCATCTGTGAAGATTGCACAACCTCCATGGAGCTTCTTCGCTCCAGCCCAGAGGTCACTACTAGGGATTTCAATAACGGGAGTAGCCCCGAAGTCAATTATAGTCCCGACATGATCCGTTTGGGCGACCAAAGATAATGTCTAACCATCAAATTTAACTTCGTCAAGAATGGTGGCATGCCCTTCGGTGAAGTTCCCTATTAATCCTATATATTAATCAGTCTAAATAAGCTCCATACGGCCATTCCTCTCACAAACTGCTCGGTTGAAAGAAGGTGAAAAATGGTGTTCAGTGCTGCCTAATGCATACTTCTCACGGCACCTGTAATGCCAGTTGAAGCACATCTCTAAACTTTAAAGAGAAGGTTCCTATAAGATCCTTTTCTTAATGCCTCTCACCAGACCGAACATCCATAAGTGAAGATAGGTCTACAACTATCTGCTTGAGACCCTAGTTCTTCCCTATAGAATTTATGCATGCGTAGTAGGCATTAAGCCCCTTCCTAGCCCTTTCCTGAGTATTTATCCTCCAAGAAAATTTGCTGTCCAAATAAACACCCCGGTACTTGGCTTCTCTTGACAATCTGAGTTCTATCCCATTAAATACTGGTAGACTAAGTGCCTGAACTTTATATCCTGGTGAACCGAACTAGTTCAGCCTTTTACTAATGTTGGCCCAAAGGAAGTCTTCGCAGACCTGATTGCATGACCTCGCTGATCGTAGGTAAAAATTTTCCCGAGACAAGCATTACTACGTCGTCCGCCTAGGCTACAATTTTCCGTCCCATGCCACCAAACTGTCTAAATATGACATTCACAGCCAAGAGCCACAATAAATGAAAAATATTTTATATTAAATAAGAAATTTAAAAAGGTGCCTCAACATACCGGCCTCGTTGAAATGATCCGCTTTTATGATTCCAAAAGGATTGCTGGTTTGTGAATAGGTCTACGTTGTTGTTTTTATATCAGCTACTCGTATTTTTAAACCTTTTCCCGGTATAGTTGCTATAATGCGTCCCTTTAACCAGTGAAGTGCTGCCAAGTTATCTTCATGGATTAGCACGAGTACTCCTGGCTTCAAATTTTTGTTTAGCAGCACTAATACGACGCCACCTTTCGAGTAAACTAATGTCCTAGCATTGAACGTATTTCTCTGGGAGAGATTTGGGGGGACCATTGATTAAAAAATGGCCAGGCGTCAAAGCTTCCATATCATTGGGATCGCTGGATGATGCAGCAATTGGCCGTGAATTCAGGATAGCCTCTATTTCAATTAATACTCTATTTAATGAATACTGTAGTTAGTTCTTCAAACGTAAGTTTTGTGAACAAAAATCATTTAATGAAGATTGAAATTGTTTGTTTAGGAAAGCGTTCTTTAATTCAAGTAAAATTTGTTTCGTTATCACCGTAGATGTCTGGTGGCAAGCTACGTCGCCCGATAAGCCGCTTTAAGGCAGCAATAAATGGTACGTAGACAAATTCAATACCAACTCAATGTGCCTTAGTTACGTAGCATACAAAAATTGCGCCATACCTACTTATTCAACATATCAATATTTAGTGGTTACTTTCCTGAAGTTTGGAGGAAATCTTATATTATACCTTTGTTTAAATCCGGAAGCAGATCCAACATTTCCAGTTATAGAGGTATTGCTAAATTAAGTGTTATTACTAAACTTTTCGAAAAGATAGTTACTGAAATCCCTCTTTCGCCATTTCAGCATGGATTTGAAAAAGGATGTTCCATTACTACTAACCTTTTGCAGTTCACAACCTCAGTTATAACCGCATTTGATTCCGGTTTACAAACAGACGCAATATACACAAATTTTAGTAAAGCTTTCGATAAAGTAAATCACGATCTCCTATTGTTCAAATTGGATAAACTCGGATTTTCTCCTGTTTTCCTTAAATGGATTTCCACATATCTTAAAAATAGATGCCAATGTGTATTATTCAGAGAATGTACATCAAAAACCATTCCTGTTTTATCTGGTGTTCCACATGGTAGTCATCTCGGCCCCTTATTATTCCTAATATTTATAAATGATTTACCAGCTTGCATTAAGAATTCTAGAATATTAATGTACGCCGATGATGTAAAGCTGTTCCATAGCTTTAACTATTCCTACCAATGTTCCTTACTCCAATCAGATCTTGTCAATCCTTATGATTGGTGTATGATAAATCTAATGGATCTGAATTTAAGAAAGTGTAAAGACATGATGTTCTACAGAAAAAGTCCAGTATTCTGTAGATACACAATAAATGAATATCAACTTGATCTAGTCGAAGAATTTTTTGATCTGGGTGTGTTGCTTGATTGTAAACTATCCTTTAATTCCCACGTTTCGCAAATCGTTAATAAGGCAAAAGGAGTTCTAGGTTTCCTCAAGCGCTGGGGAAAAGAGTTTAATGATCCTTACGTTTCCAAGCAATTATTCATATCTCTTGTAAGACCAATCCTGGAACATGCTTTCGTGGTCTGGGATCCTCAATACGAAGTTCATATAAAGAAAATTGAATCGGTCCAGAAACAATTTCTCTTATTTTGTCTTCGTAATCTTCCATGGAATCCTAATATTAATTTACCATCATATGAAAGTCGATTACAGCTAATTGATCTTCCTATTCTTGAAAGTAGGAGAAAATATATGAATATTTCATTTGTAATTAATTTAGTAAACGGTTCAATTAATTCTGAGTTCCTGCTACGTAAGATCGAATTCGTAATCCCAAATCGTCCAACTAGAAATTATACTCCTTTAAAAATAAAATATTTTTGAACCAATTATGCCAACTTTGATTCCATGAGACGTATATGCAATCAATTCAACAGTTTCCATCCATATATTGATTTCTCATTAAATCCAATCCGCATTAAGAGGAGTATTTTTAACTTAGTTAAATAATAAGTTTTTGTTATTGAATGATTATGAAAATATTTTATTGTAAATAGCTTTAAGAATAATATATATGCTAGCCTGTAAGAAATTTTAATTTCATTGGCTATCAAATAAATAAATAAAAAAGTACAACTACATGAGTTTAGCAACGTTTCCCTACGTGCTTACGGCTGTTGTTTCTATGTGTGTGCCCGCAATATGCGTAGTTCAAAGGTAACATTATTTGCATCAAAATGTAGTGTTGCACCAACAAAAAAAGATAGAGTTATGTGGAGCTCATCTTTTATCAATTTTGTATTGGAAAATTGCTCTACTTCTCAAAACCCATCAAGTGTTTTAATTTCTATCGAAGTAGCCACAAGTTCTATATGCACTCTTCTACACTGAAAAATCAAGAATCACAATGGCCCAAGTCAATTACTGAATGTAACGAAGACGCCGTAAAATCTGCTAAACGATTATCATTGTTTAAGTGTGAAATAAACGACAACTATGTTCTAAAGTTATGCGAGAATGTTCATATTCGAAAACCGTACGAATAGTAACGATATTATTCAGATTTGTTTGTGGCGCTAAAGAATTTTCATCAGAGAGACAACAACATGCTTTGCTTTGTATTGTCTGGAATTTGCAGCAATACCACTTTGTCGAAGAATTTTATTATCTAAACAACAATTTAGAGATAAAAACATCATTCAAGTCGCTTGAGTTATTCATTGACCATAGTATGCATATTCCTTTAGTTCGAATAGGAGGCCGACTGGCGAATGCAAATATCCCTTTAAGCCGAAAGCATCCAATTTTACTGCCAAATTGTAATTTGGTTTTGGGTGGTCAACGTACTAGCCATAGCACGTAAAGTAGTTAGTTCTTGCATAAATTGTATTCGATATCGTCCTAAACTCATTGAACAAGTAATAGGCAATCTTTCTCGTGAACGTATCACACTAGCAAGACCATTTCAACGTTGTGGAGTGGATTTTTTCGGTCTGATTGAAGTTTACTTTAAAATAAGAGGTAAGCGGCCAACAAAGGTATAATATAAGATTTCCTCCAAACTTCAGGAAAGTTACCACTAAATATTGATATGTTGAATAAGTAGGTTATTGGAGATATAAGAGAACGTAAACATTTTATAAGAACACAGCTTGGGACACAGTCAGGTCCACATTTATCAGAATATTTAAACCGGATTTTTTATATTTTCTATAATGCTTGTTTTTCAACTTTTTCAAGCCATTGAGCTGCTTTGTAGTCCAAGGCGGTCCATGTGCAATTTTTTTCTCGTCATTGGTATTGATTTCTTAAAACATTTAAATAAGCCATCATATAATTTATTCAAAATGATGTCAATATTACGACGGCATACTTTATTGTGAGGAATATATTTAAACCAGTTTTAAGAATAAAGTAGGTGATTTAATTGGGAATAATCAGCTTTGATAAAATCAAAAACCATCTCATCATTTACATTGGATTGTAATGATTTCTTCGTTTCGACGTATACGCTTATTTCAAGAGTGGGGTGATAAGCATCTTCAGGTGTGAATAATGGATTAATGCGAAGAACATTAAATTCTTCAGGTTGATCAACAAATACAAGATCAAGTAATTTGCAAAGCTTGTTTATTATGTTGTTTATTTGGAATAGTCCTAAATCAGCAATAGCATCCAGTAATTCAATAGATGTTTCCGATCTTATTAATGGGCTTAAAAAGCATGGATCAGGAGTTTCGCACAATTTAATATTTGGAATATTAAAGTCATCAAGAACAATTATGGAGTCTCCAGGTTTGGATTGATTAGCTACAAATTTTATCGCGTTTGCATGTTGTTCGTAAATTTGAATGTTTGACGCAGGAGGAATATAAGAGCAAGTTATAAAAATTGTTCTAAATTTGGCTTTAACACATACGGTGATAAATTCAATATTTTGATCATTGTTAAAAAATATTTCTTCTGAAGAAAAAAGAGTTGAGACAGAAATCAAAACTCCCCCACCTTCTTTACCCACTCTATCACGTCTATAGATTTGAAATTTACTGCACATTATTTCAGAATTATGAATTTCTTTATCAGATTTATTTCGGAGCCACGTTTAGTGAGTACAATGATATTGAGAAGTTGTAATCATTTTTTGGATAAATATTAATATTTAACGGATTATTTAATTCAATTAATTTTTTGGATTTGGATCAGAAGCCCTTGGAAGAATTACGTTATTATCATCACGATAAATAAATTGTCGAACAATTGTATTTTTTGGCCAAAATTGTGGATTAACGAGACGATCAAAAATACTTTCTGGGACAATTATTTTAAATGAAGCTCTATTACGCGCATTAATCTTGTAAATTTGGACATTATTATAATCTTCGATGCCTAGGTTCGTTTTAATATAGAATTCAACATCATTTATTGTTGTATCTACTGAAAAACGGCTAGCAAATATGGTTTTCCTTGGAGCAATAATTTTTAAAGCCTTTGGAGTTACTGTTGTAAACGGATTTACAAGAGGATTGTTGACCACATTTAAATTAGTTGGGATGTTTGACGATGAGGGAGTTAATAAAATAAGTTCTGGAGGCTTACTGGTAGCAAGATTTGGAATCATGGGCAAGTTCGACGAATTAGATACCGTAGGAGTAACTAAAGTCGACTCTGACGGAATTATATTATAATTGGAAGCATTTGAAGTATGATGAGGCGGAATAAAATTATTTGAATTAGGATTTACAATAGCAGCAGGACAACTACTTGTATTTGCGGTTGGTAACGGGATAGAATCATTATTAGTAGTAATAACCCCTGTATTTTTAGGAATACAAGGAGGTGTTGGTGATGACTTAGCAGTTCTTTTACGTGTTGGTCTCGGGGAAGCAGCAAAACTATATAAATTTGTGAATTTAGAAAAAAGTTCACCATATTTAGTTAGTTTTCCTTATACAGAAGAAAAGTCTTTTTTAATACCATCGAACTCTGCTTTATAGCCTTTGAAAAAATTATAAAATTCAATGCCAATTACTCTGCAATTTGGACAAGTCCACTCTAAGTGTTTGGCATTGTCAGATAATAACTTCAGTATAATTGTCACTTAAAACAATTCGAGGAATAGGAATTGTAGTTAAATTGTGTAAGTCCTCGAGGCACCTTTTGAATGATATTTTTATGCTTGCCATCAGAGTCCCATTCATACTTCTGTAGCCACAAGTCTTACAATAAAACTCTTGGAACTATTATAAGAGGGGAAATTAACTCCATTGGGTCAAACACTGATGCAGTTAGGAACAAAATTGCTGGAAACTTATCGTCTACCGCAGCCCAGCTTATACCAAGAGCTCTACGTATTTGTTATTTTTCCATATTCAAGTTTTTTGATGTGACGTTATATGATAAAAAAGTATGATGATTCGATTGAATTTTTGCAATTTCTAATTCACCTGCGGGTAAGATGTAAGTGACTTCGTTTTTAATTTTATGTATCTCTTCTATTGTGTTCGATCCCGTTAACATATCATCTACATATAAATGATTTCGGAGCACTGTAGCATCACTTGGCTGTGAAGATTCGAATTTATCGGCTAGAAAGCGCAAACTACGTATTGCTAAAAATGGTGATGCCGACATTCCGTATGTTATGGTGTTAAGTTGATAGACATAAACTGGTTGATCCTTGCTAGGTCTTCACACTATTTGTTGAAATGACCGATGCGAATCATGTGCCAGAAATATTCGATACATTTTAACAGTGTCGCCGGTGAGTGAATACTTATACATGCGAAAACGAAGAAATTTTTTGGAAATAAATCTGTAACTTCTGATCGGCCGGTTGGATTTTCATGAAATTTGGTACAGGCGTAGCAGAGGAGCGTACAATGTTATGTTTGTAAGGGGGGCACAACAATCCCACCAGGGGCTAAGGGGGCTCAAAATTAGGTACCTCTGACATAAAAAATGTTTAATCGTTTGCAAAATTTTTGTTTCTCGTCCGATTTCAAATATTTATCCTATTTATCTCTTATAGTTTTCGAGTTATTTGCGTTTGAATTTTTAAGCACCATAATTTTGCATGTTCTTGGTCCAGTTTCTTCCTATATATCCTAGAATTTCTAACCAATTTTATTAGTTTTTTTTTCTTAACTAGTTAAAGAACAAAATTATTTATTGAATAATTTGAATTCGATATCTTTACCGAGTCCAAAAATAAACGATTTTGAATTTGAAAATTGCAAAAAGACGACATTTTGTGTTTTTTTTTAGCCGAAAAAGTATCTACTCTTTTTTATCTAAAATAAAATTTTCTTTAGCAACATATAATAATTTTGCACTTTTCTGAAAGGTAACTTAACTCAATTGGTCATGGTACATACCCTCCCGAATTCGACCCATTTTATATGAAAGTTTTGATTTTAGACCATATTTTCGGAATATATTTTAACAATCTTCAATAGGTTGTTAAAAGTTTTAAATCAAAATCTACGGGACTTCGGAGAAATGTGGATTCTATAGCCAAAAATGTAAAAAATCCCATTTTTGGGAATTTTGATTAGTTTTTTTTGGGAATTCAGGAAAACTCTACCCGTGATTGAAATTTGGTTAACGCGCTTTTATTTATATTAATAAGATCCACATTTCCTGCAAATTTCATTAAGATATCTTTATAAACAAATATGTTATTACAATTAAAAAATTTGTATTTTCTCCAAAAACCCCAAATTGGACCTTTTGTTTGATTTATTTCTAAATAGCAAAAGAATTTTTAAAAGTATGTATTCCAAATTAAGCTTATCCTTTAGCATATATAATTTCCGATCTTTTGCAAAAAGATTCAAGTCAATATCATGCCTCATTTCAGAAATATGCGCCTTTAAACTTTTATATTTCTAATATATTGTATATATGACTACATTTTTACAAACTTGCAACTTTTGCCTTTAGTTTTGCGTGAATAATTACTTAGAAAATTATGAATATTTCTGTATACTTTTACTAATATCTATACACAAAATATTTTTATAAAAATAATTAATAAACATTTTTTATTTTTAATAGGGTTGCCACGTTTCCCAAATTTAAGTAAATCTTTTTATATATTTTTATATATTTCTATTAATGAATTTAAAATAACAAAACAAACAAAAAATGTCTATTTTAACTTAATCAATATTACTATTTTTGGTATTTATCATCTTCCTTAATAAATATTCTATTTCTAATATGATTTTTTATTACTTATTTACGTTATATTTATGTAGACAATTTTTCTAATATTTTAAACTTATACTACTTATTTTCTATAAAATAATCTGTTGTATCTGTATACATATATAAAGTATAAAAAAGGTCCTTCAAGTCTTCAGTATTTTGAGTTGATAAAGGCTCATAATAAATCCAACGTTTTCTCATTGATGATAGTACAGGGTCTGATGATAACAATAAGCTATTAAAAATATACTCGTTTTGTGACGTTCTTGAGCATTTCCTGGTTCGAATGCACAAGGGAGTTGAAGACAACAACAAAGGATTTAGTGGAATATATTAAAGATGAAACATCTTCCTTTTAGGAAATGCTCACTATGTGATGAGACGAAATCACAATTTTATGATATTTGTAAAGCAAGGAGTATTAATGAAGCATTTCTGTCTTTCGGAATATCTCCACTTCACGCCAGAATACGGTTCATGGAGCATTTTCTGCACATAGCATATGATTTAAAGTATATTAGTGTGCCAGAAAATTTAACAAAACCTACCAGAAACAACGAGGATTTAAAAACACTTAGAATATCTGAGAAAAGTAGAATCCAAGATGAATTCAGAGAAGAGACGGGATTAAACATCGACAAACCTCTGCTAACTGGTGGTGGTACAAATGATGGAAACACAGCAAGAAGATTTTTCGGAAATTTCGAAGCTACTATACTATTAATGGCAACTAATAGTAAGCACAAAATTAACTCTGCTCGATTTGGAGAATATGCAACAGAAATATCTAAACTACTTGTTTCTCTATATCCATGGAAAGAAATGACACCAACAGAACATAAAGTATTGTGCCATGGTGAAATTATAATTGAACGAAATATTCTTTCACTTGGAGATTGTAAGCACGTTCAATTATTCAGCTCCAGGAAATGCTCCAGAACGTCACAAAACGAGGATATTTTTAATAGCCTATTGTTATCATCAGAGCCTGTACTATCATGAAAACGTTGGATTTATTATGAGCCTTTATCAACTCAAAATACTGAAGACTTGAAGGACTTTTATTATCTTTTAGATATGTATACAGATACAATAGATTATTTTATAGAAAATAACTAGTATAAATTTTAAAATATTAGGAAAATTATCTACATAAATTTAATGTAAATAAGTAATAACAAATCGTATTAGAAATAGAATATTTATTAAGGAAGATGATAAATAGCAAAAATATTAATATTGATTAAGTTAAAATAGACATTTTTTGTTTGTTTTTTTATTTTAAATTAAATGCTAAAGAAGATTTTATTATAGATAAAAAAGAGTGTAGATACTTTTTCGGCTAAAAAAACACAAAAAGTCGTCTTTTTTGCAATTTTCAAATTCAAAATCGTTTATTTTTGAACTCGGTAAAGATATCGACTTCAAATTTTCTTTATGCAATAGATAATTTTGTTCTTTAACTAGTTAAGAAACCAATAAAATTGGTTGGAAATACTAGGATATATATGGAAAAAACTGGACCAAGAACATGCAAAATTATGGTGCTAAAAAATTTATAGGTCTTATGAGGACCTACAACAATATATAAAAATATTTGAAATCGGACGAGAAAAAAAAATTTTGCAAGCGATTAAAAATTTTTTATGTCAGAGGTACCTAACTTTGTGCCCCCTTAGCTCCGCCACTGGAGGGATTGTTGCGCCCCCCTTCCAAACGTAACATGTACGCTCCTCTGCTACGCCTATACTAAATTTCATGAAAATCCAACCGGCCGATCAGAAGTTATAAATTTATATCCAAAAAATTTCGATTCTGCCCCACTGTGTACTGATTGGCCGAATTATGCAATGGTGTGGTATAAAGTAATGGGTAGAATTAATGTTATGGTTTGAAACTAGTGACATATGTTCCATTTGCTCATTCTCCGACATAAATTGTATATACTGGGATTTTAAACTGCTGTCTCGTTCTAATCGACGTTCGAGATGATGGAATCTTTTCAATGCTGAGTTATATGATGATCCTAAAGCCGAAAAATTCTCCTTAAAAGGCAATTTAACTACGATCCTTCTTACCGATTAAGTTTTTACATTTGCGAGAAATGCGATTCACATAACTGCTGTTCCATGGTCCACTTGTTTGTTGATTGATTTACTTCTTCCATTTGCCATAAAAATTTAATTTTTTCATCAAGATCAACATTACTTGAAATTGAAACCATACATTTTGACACCAATGGTTTAATATTTGGAGTGTAGCGACCAGTAACAATCCAGCTGGCCTTTGTTTCTTGGAATGTGGGCATGTTCAAACCAAGATTTATTCTTCCCACAAGTAAAACGTCAAAAAAGTATTCGGTACCAAGTAATAAATCAATGGTTTGATGTTTACCCCAAATCGGCCATGTTGGTTTGGGATAAATTCCAAGCACTAAAATCTATATTCCTGGATGGAAGATATCCGGAAATGCGATTTGTTACTAACAAATGTAAACAATACTCATGATCTTACGGTAGATGAAACTTCATATTTCATGTTAGTTGATGTGCCTCTGGCACCAGAAATATCAACAGATAGTTTTCTACGTGATAAATTTAAAATATTAGCGAACTTTTCAGTTATTAGGTTCACTTGGGAGCATGAATCCAAAAGTGATTATATCGAGCACTTTTGTACTCACCTGTAATATCTGAGATGAGAACTATGGCTGTTGCGAGAATTACACTGCTTGGTTTATTGTTTACGTGAGTATTCACAGCTGCTTGCCGAGCTGGTGCAGATGTTGTGATGGCATTGTTACTAGTCATTGGTGATTCGCGATGGAGTAATGTGTGGTGAGAGAGATTGCACAATTTGCATCTATGTTTTGATACATTGTGTCCAAATGATAGACAATTAATACAAAGACCAAGTTTTTTAACTGTGTCGAACCTGCTTGTGGAATCCATAGATTTAAAATGTGAACAGTTGCTACTCCAATGATCTAACCTCTTACAAAACATGTAATTCTTTTTAACTTGAGCCATAAACTAATGTTTCTGTTGACGACGTGATGCATTAAGTTTATCATATGTTGTTGTTAGAGATTTATTTGTTGATATTGGCTGTGGTTCAATTGACTCTAAAAATTGGCATCTACGCTCCAAAACCCTTGTAAATCCTTCCTATGTTGGTAAAGAGCTGAAATCAATTTGTTTCCCTCCACTTCATGTCAGTTTCTGAATCAACCTTTGTTAAAATTAAATGAATTAACATGGTATTACATATATCTCCTTCAGCTCTCAATGATTTTAATGAACTATAAATGGTTGAAGCGTTATCATTTAATGCCCGAAGTTGCGTTTCGGATGGGTTTTCAACTGATGGCAATTCATAAATATTTGAAATGTGTTCAAGAAATGTTAATGCTTTATTATTGTACCACTCATCAAGCCGTTTGATTGCCTTGGTGTAGTTCTCACCTGTTACCTCAAATGCGCGTATTGTGTCCAGATGAACAATGTAACAAATGACTGAATCTCTCAATGTCCGTGAGCGATCTGTCGTTATGTACCAACTGTCTAAAAGTTGAAATAAAATTCTTATATGCGGCATATTTTCCATCAAAATTTGGTAAATGTAATTTTGGCAATTTCGATTTAGTAATTGCTGGGAAAGTAAATGAAGCTTCTGTAGCTCGTTCATAATTGTCGCCCATAAGCTCAATTATTTTAGAGTCTGCAGTTAACTCATTTTACTTATTTAAGTGTACACGTTTGGTCAATTCTCTTAACTAATTGTTATATGTAAAACAAATACAGTAACTGCAGATAAAGGCAGTAGGTGAAATGCAAACTACGGGCACGAAACGAAAGCAACAACTACTATAGGGATTTTTTGCTTAGGAATTTTAAAGCCGTTATGCGTACAATTGTTTTTGTTAAATGTTCTATTTGTCAAATTATATTTCTTAAAAATATTGTAAGCAATTATTGGGCAATTATATTTTTTTATATTTTTATATTTTTCGAGCGATTCACGTTTGTGTAAATACAAGTTCCAATCCAAATGCAACTGGAATGAACGTTTTTCCACTTTAACTTTCCTGCTTGTATTCCCCGGGCGAATGGTATTTATTTCAGCTGGCGACGACAAGTTCTCTTTATGGCAATGTATAACACACAGTAAGGGTCGGGCCCCATGTTGGGCGCCAAAAAATGTAGAACTTGTGGCTACTTCGATAGAAATTAAAACACTTGATGGGTTTTTGATGTTGTTCGAATGACGAGTTTAAGCGAAGTGTTTTATTCAACAAAAAACATTTGGCAAGTAAATACACTTGCCTTTGCTTTATTACATTGTAGAATACAAAATAAAGAAATAATTGCGAATATGAACAAAAAGAAAATCAAATTTTTGTTAGTGACTTACAAAAGTACTGAATGAAAAAATTAAAAACTTGCCTAAATAGGTATGTTAAGTTTCGCTGGTGACCTGAGTACCCATACTCCTCTTTAGATAGAGATCGATTAGTCTTTCTATTGTCTTAAGTAGAAAAGGCTGATGATAGGCTGATCGGTCTATAATCATTCGGGTGAGCCGTCTTACGCGCTTTGGGTAAGAAAATGACCTTTACCTCTCTCCACCCCCTGGAAATATATCTCACTTTGAAACATTCCCTAAATACCTCCACGAGTAGTGAGATGGCCCTATCATTGACGTTCTGTAACATGGCCGTAAAAATGCCATCCGAGTTATCACTGACACTACCTGCCCTCCCATTAGATCTCCTTACAGCCATAGAAGTGAGTCTCCATCAGTAAGCTGAGGGTCCACGAGTTGTGCGCACGTTGTATGTATCCAGGGCCCCAAGGTCCTTGGATAATACCTCTCTAAATCTCGACAACTCGTTCACAGAGTCCACGGATTCACGGAAACTCACGTATGATGTCCGTTTCGCCCGTCTTATATCCCTCTTATACTTGATGAAGCTTTTCCTATAGCTGTTTCAATCAGCATCACTCCTCGTTAGCTTGGCCTTATTAAACAACCTCATAACTGTAGGCCGTTGGTCCTTAATTTCCCTGGTCCATCATTTCGGCTGCTTCAGTTTGCCAGGATAAATCACCGGGCAAATGAGCTCCAAGCTATTCTTAATTACATCCGTGAAATTATTCACGACCTCCCCTCATCTGAATTTTTCCAGCCGTCAGTATTCCTCAAATCCCTATTAACTAGTTCGCCGAAGGACTTCTTGTCCTTCCTTCCTTTTGGTTTCACAAAGCCAAGACTGAAGGATATCATGCTATGGTCCGAAAAGGAATAATCTATAGCTTCCTCCAGTCCTTAACAAATTCACCCCCTTGGTTCGCTAGCGTAACGTCTATAATTGTTTCCCTATCTTTCGTTATAAATTCAAATACTAACTCACCTCACTTGTTGATGTCCATGCTTCTCCATTGGTAGTGGTAAGCATTCGCGTCACATCCTAAGACGCTTATCTCTTCCTGGTGTGCTCCTCTAAACGAGGGCGATGCCTGGGGGATCGGCCGCCTCATCTTGCATGTACACGGATAACAGTATGAGCCTACTGCCTCCAGTGGCTTCCCATTGGACAACTGTAAGGTCCCCTACTAATAAAGGAATGAAGAACATTAATGTTCAAATCATTCCTAGCCAATATACATGTTCGTACATCCAGTGTGGATGGTATAAACAAGTATACCCTGTGACTCTTAAACCTCCATGGTTTAAGAGTCCTGGATAAGGACCACGTTAACTTTGGAGTCAATAATGAGTTTTTTCAATTCGGTTGAGGCTGATTCACAGTGATGAAAATTAATTTGCACCACTGGGTTTATCAGATTTAGAATATCTAAACCTGATCACCCCAAACCCAAATTTGACAACTCCCGCCAGTGACTCCAGCTTCTGAAGTCTTTGCTTTGGTTCTCTTTACAGGTTATGGAGTTCACAATCTTCCACTGACCTGTAATAAGACCTACATCCTGGTTTTCCAATACTGTCAGAATGGTTCCAACCTCTGGAATGGGTGTAGGAAACCATGCTGTCACTATTGGACTCAGGGGCAACTCAGACGCCAGTATCACCTCAATTTCAGCCTCTGGATAAAGAGTATCGCACTTAGCAACTGCGTTTCTGAGAAATTCAAAAGACTTTTTATTACCGCAGTAGATAGTTTTAACATCCATAATCCAGTTCGCGCCTTTGAAGGATACCTGGGCCGGACTTCCTCTTACGAGGGCGATATCTTCAATGAGCTTGTGCTCAATCTGTCGCCGTTGCTCAACGCTGATTCTCCCATCTAGATCAACCTTGTCAATGATGGCAGCTTCAATACATTTCTATAACACTGATTCCTTCGCCTTTTTCGATGTTGAGGGCTGTTCACTTCCTGACCCAGTTGTTTTAATAACCTCCTTGTGGAGGCACTTAACAGAGCTGGAAGGTGTGCGAACTGACTTCTTAGCTATCGAAGTTTGCTGGTCATCCCCACACCTGGCCCTTTTAACGACCCCCTTTTGGGGACCCTTAAAAGCGACGTGTGGGTTTTGACCAGCAGCGCTCTATAGAGAAGACCGCATGCGAGAGGTTTTAGCAACCCCTCTAGTGGTATCCTTCAGGATAAGACATTCCTAGAGAGTCACAAGCAGGTTCGTAGATCCGTTCGAATCTTTTAACATTCCTATTGTGCTTGCTGACAAGGTGCTTATTCTTGCCTGCAAGTGACAGAGAGCTTCTCTTAGCTATCTTATGCAGATAGATAAGGGATGTTCTTGTGCCATTCCGAGCTTTCCCCTCTTTAATTCGGCATATAATATCGGTTGTCGCCAGACGTATGACACTCTGAGCCTGTCAAGCCATCCCCCTACTCTGATCCCGCCACGACGCTTTGGTTTCTCTCTTTACTGTGAGCATGAGTTGAGGTCACAGTGACCTCATGCTCATCTTCAGATCCAAGAGAAAGATCCCCGAGCTTCTCTGTGGCACTGGTCACAGCAAAGAAAGATGCCCAAAATCTCATCCGCCTTTGATAGCTGGCCCAACATTTGACTTTCCTGTACTAGAATGTCTTGTTGGACCCCAGTCATCACTATTCGTCGTCCGTCTTTTCCGCTTCAGTCTTGTCGCCATGTGACCGTTCGTCATCTGTCCGAATGAAGTTTAAATTGAAGTATCCATTTCGAGCATGCCAGTAATAGACGGACCATCTCGCGCAGTGACGGCGTGCGTGGACTAGGCTAGAGTTTACAACCAACCCGTGACATTGGCGTTGGAGGGGAGCTGTTAGCTGGTAGTTTGTTTAGGCATCAACTAACCATTCAGGTCCTCAGCACTGCTACCAACCACCTTGGCCTTAAAGTGCGCTTATTTGGGCCGCGAGAGATTCTGTGGAACTCTATGATCAAAGATAATACACATGATCTGAACACCCAAATTATGGGCCAGTCGCATCATATAACAAAATGTTCAGGTCATTTGCCTTACAACCAATCCCCCCATCTGCCACCTGGGGACGCGTCAGATAGGAGTAAATGCAGCAAAAGACTCCACACGGATAGTAAATTAAAAAAAATTAATAGAATTTCAAAAAAAAAAAAAAAATCTGAATGGATGGAAACTTTGATTTCTGAAAGCTTATAACACGTACATTAAAAAGTAGTAAAAAATGTAGGTAGTATAGAGACCACGGGGCGGCGCTAAAATCGTCATATCCTTGCAAAACCTGGTTTTGGTGAGAAATGGGCTTCTAACATTTTTTTTGTGTTGTGTTTGAACAACATATATGCAGAAGTATATAACTGACATATTCTTTTGTTGATCCCAGTTTTGCGTTTTGAGAATTTTACAAATAAATTAAAAAACTTCGGGAAAATTGATAAAGTTTGGATAGGGTTTGCCCAAAGACTCCTCGTTTGAAATTTTTTTTTTAAGTTCCAAATTCAGAATAATATAACTTTTTATCGGATTCATATATTTGTATGACCCCTGCAGCAATATTATTTGGAATTTTGTAAGAAATCTAGTGGATATTTTCAAAAAATTTTAGGATCCAAATTAGGCCCGCCAAGTTTAAAAAACTTGAAAAAACGAAGCCAAAAGTTACAGACCTAAATATCTTCTAAATTATAAGAGATAACTTACCCAAGTAAGCATATTTTTTAGAGGTTATATGTAAAATTCGTTTACATTCAAATCATAAAGGAATTTTTGGCGAATTTTGAAAAAAAATTACATCCCTAGGTGACCAACTTTGGATGTCTACCCTCTAGGCTCCTGACCCTGCAAGGATCTGTGCTCCTCCAAATCAACTCGGAAACAGTTCAGCTCATTGAGATGTCTTTAATGGATCAAAATGTACAGATTTATTTCCACAACAAAACGTTTATTCTTAAAAAAAAAAATTTAACAATAAAAGTACCACATTTTCATTCTGTGTGTAATATAATTAATGATTGTCAATGCCTTAAAAATGTGACGTGATGTAAATGTTTCATTTAACTTTCTACACTATCTCTAGTCTTGGGAATAAGTAGTATTCGTGATCTAATTTTTTATGCTTTTTTGTTGACCTGCGTTATCGTTAAATTATGATATGATGTATAATTTATTTATTTAATCTAGCTAATGAAATATATCTTACAGGCTAAGACACCAAGATGACTATATGCTGAGTTTCGCATCTCTATATTTATTTATATATATATGGCTATATTTGTTTAAAAATACGTATTTTACTTTAAATTTATTTTATCAACTACTTTCAAAAAGGTAATAAATTATGGATTTCGAAAAGGTATATATTAAGAAAATTTTAGTTGTAATAAATTATTTATGGTTTAAGTAAACAAATTTTAAAAAATTATAACTTTTAACTAAAATTTGTATTTTTTAGTTTATAGTTTCAAAAAGGGAGTCACTCTAACATGGATATTCTAATACATAATTGTATTATCGTGCCTGTTTTAACAAGTTAGAGTATAAAAGGGTAGGGTTTATGGGTTTTTTTCAATAAAAGAAAAAAAAAATTTCTTTTAAAAACGTTACAAAACGTATATGAACCGTTTGTCTTGAAAGCGGACTAGTCTTTTCATTAAGAAATTGAGTTAGTCATAAAAATAGTTAAATTTTTACATAATAATTTTTCCTAATTTAAATTTGCTTCTTTATTCATTCAGAAATCCTAATAAGTTTTAATATAAAAGAAATTATAATATAAGAATCAAATAAATACGTAAGAATGTAAATATTTTCATACCTAATGTCATAATTTTTGTTCATGGAATTAGGCCGCTTTCAGAATAAACACATGCATATTTTTATTTAATTATATTTAATTTAGGGTACAGTGTTGCACACTTTAATCTTCGGGTTAGAGATTTCGTTTATGAGTGTTGAAGATCAACTTGTTGATCAATTGACAACTGGTTGGGGATGAAGTTGGCTGTAGTTCGGGGAGTTAATTAACAGCAGTGTTGGTGGTGTTTTTTTTCACTGGTGAGAACATTCTCCCGGGCCTGGCAACCTGTGAACGAAAGGTAATTATTTTTATCTGTTCAAAATTGGGTTAGTGTAATAAAGGGTTAGTCTAAAAAGTGGGTTAGTATTTCAAAGGGTTGGGTAGTTATGGATGTTAGGTTTTGACTAGTAGTAATACTCTAATTAATATGTAAAATGTGAGTTGGTGCCATCTATTGGCTTATGTAATCTTTCCTTTACTTCAACTGGGTTGTCAAGTGTTAGCGAACCAATAAAAAAGTCACCTGGATTTATTGGGTTTAAGTTCTGTAAGTTTTTATTTGATGGGTTGCATGATCAAGTGATTTTAAGATTACAATAACTAAATCTCATTGTTGGGTAGAACTAATGTATGTACCATTATCGAATATATAGCAATTGAAGATACAGCACGTTATCATACTAAACTTTGTTCCATACTTCGTTTCGTTGCTCGATAGGTGGGTGTCGAAATAGAGAATTTACCTGATAATGGCCATTGGGTAAACGACGGGTAGTTGTCGTGTAAATTTCCTCACAAGAACATTTTTCTTCATAAGTATTTGACTTTGTGAATATATCTTCAATTTTTCCAATTTTTCTCGAGCCTGACAGAACTGTAATACGAAACTATTGGTTGGGTATTGCGTTGTTTTCTGAACAGGTTCTGTTAGAATCCAACTAAACTAAGTTTCCTGAGCTATTAACGTGTTAAGTAAATCCGTCTTAACACCGGGTTTCATTACACTGTGCGACAAATGGTAGGGGTCGGTGATCGGGAAGGGTTCAAACTACCGTGGAAAGTTATATCGGTAAAAAAGAAGTTTATAAGTGTCCCGGCGTTTCGCTGGGTCACGTCTAGGAATCGAGATATATCGATTTGAAGTTAGTAACTATCATATAGGGGAAATTGTGACCTTTGGTGGTCTTTTTTTTTTGACATAACTCGAGAACCACCAGTCCGATTTTGCTGAAACAAATTTAAAAAAATTAGGAATTACAATTCCTTTAATCTGTTCATACAACGTTTCGCTACATAAGCAACAGTTTCGTAGTTTAAATACATGTATGAAAAAAAAAACTATTTTTTGCCTAAAAAATTAAATTTTTTTATTTTTAATTCATAAAAAATCCAAAACGGTAAAATAAGTGTCAAGTCCTATTACTTTCACGTAAAGTCACATAACCTTTAAACAAAATGAGACATAGATCATGAAAATCGATGGACTCGTTTCCTTTTATTCACAATTAAGTGAAGGTATAAATTTCAAAAATTTGCTCGAGATATGCTCAAAATTCCTTGGAAAAAACATTGATGACTTTTTTTTATGATTTTCAGAATTAAAAAAAAAGTAATAAACAAAAGGTTATTTGATTTTTATGGTAGCGGTAACAAACTAAAAAACGGTCATAAATGTGCGTGGACAATTAAAAGGAAAAAAGGAAAGTGCACTTTTTTAATTATTTGGGTTTTTTCCGTTGGCTACCTGCATGATTTTTTTACATTTTTAAATTTGTTTCAGCAAAATCGGACTTGTGGTTCTCGAGTTATGCCAAAAAAAAAAAAAGACCACCAAAGGTCACAATTTCCCCTATATGATAGTTACTAACTTCAAATCGATATATGTCGATTCCTAGACGTGACCCAGTGAAACACCGGGACACGTATAACTTCTTTTTTACCGATATAACATTTCCCGTTGGTTTCATCCCATTCCGATTTTGACCGTCGCATAGTGTTATTTGCGGTTAAAAATCTGCGCCAATAATTAAATCTATGGGACTACTCTCATAGAAGTTCTGGTCAGCTAATTGAATATTTTTAAGTTTTTTTTTTTTTTTTTTTTTTTTTTTTTTATATAAGGCTGGGGTCAGAAAAGTATGGTTTATAATTTTTGTCTGCAAGTTGACAAGTAAATACTAAAATTTATATGTTTGTGATCGAAAAACTTAAATTATTATATGCTAATTTTATTAAAATAGAAACTAAGAAATTTTAAAACCAAGATATATATCTTTAAAATATAGAAGAACGTCTAAATTTGTGCACCTTAAACACAGCAAATCCCAAAGCTGCCACTATACAGCGCACAATGGGGCAGAATCGAAAATTTTTGGTATAGGCATAGCAGAGGAGTGTGCAATGTTATGTTTGGAAGGGGGGCATAACAATCCCCCTAGGGGCGGATCTAAGGGGGCTCAAAGTTAGGTACCCCTGACATAAAGAATTTTTAATCGCATGCAAAATTTTTGTTTCTCGTCCGATTTCAAATATTTTTATAAATTTTTGTAGGCCCTGATAAGACCTATAAAAAAAGTTTTCGAGTTATTTGCGTTTGAATTTTTAAGCACCATAATTTTGCATGTTCTTGGTCCAGTTTTTTTCATATATATCCTAGTATTTCCGACCAATTTTATTAGTTTTTTTCTTAACTAGTTAAAGAACAAAATTATCTACTGAATAAAAAAAATTTCGATATCTTTACCGAGTCCAAAAATATAATATAATAATTATATAATAATATTATAATATAATATAATAATTATATAATAAATATAATATAATAATTATATAATAATTTTGCACTTTTAAGAAAGGTAACTTTACAGAGATGACTTTAAGATAAAAAATAAGCCCAATAACTCAATTGGTCATGGTACACACCCTCCCAAATTCGACCCATTTTATATCAAAGTTTTGATTTTAGACCAGATTTTCTCAAATCCTAAAGCACGAATCAACAAGTGGAATATATTGTAAGAATCGCCAATATGTTGTTAAAAGTTTTAAATCAAAATCTACGGGACTTCGGAGAAATGTAGATTCTATAGCCAAAAATTTTAAAAAATCCCTTTTTTGGAAATTTTCATTAGTTTTTTGGGGATTCAGGGAAACGCTACCCGTGAATGAAATTTGGTTAACATGCTTATATTTATATTAATAAGACCGATACTTCTTGAAAATTTCATTTAGATATCTTTATAAACAAATATGTTATTACAATAAAAAGATTTGTATTTTCTCCAGAAACCACAAATTGGGCCTTTTGTTTGATTTATTTCTAAATAGCGAAAGAAATTTTAAAAATATGTATTCCAAATTAATTATCCTTTAGCATATATAATTTCCGATCTTTTGCAAAAAGATTCAAGTCAAATCAGAAATATGCGCCTTTAAACCTTTATATTTCCAATTTATTGTATATATGACTATATTTTTACAAACTTGCAACTTTTGCCTTTAGTTTTGCGTGAATAATTACTTGAAAATTATGAATATTTCTGTATACTTTTACTAATATCTATATACAAAATATTTTTATTAAAATAATTAATAAATATTTTTTATTTTTAATAGGGTTACCAATTTCCCAAATTTAAGTGAATCTTTATCCTTTTCTAAGCATTCATATATTTCTATTAATGAATTTAAAATAACAAAACAAACAAAAAATGTCTATTTTAACTTAATCAATAAGTATTTCATTAGTTTACATTTATGGTGTTTACGTAAATTTAACAAATGTATTTATCTAAGGTTGATGGTTAAAAATTTATATATTTATGATCTAGTGGTAATGTACAGGTATCCTCTCTGGTGTTACTATGAATTCCTTGAATCAGCGTACTAACAGATTAAAAATTAAACATTCCGATTGGATGGATACTGATATAGAAATATCGGCGTGCAAAATATCAATTGGGGCACCCTGCAAGACATATGATGATTTAAGTACAAGATCTAAGAAGAAAAGACTGGCCCATAAGCAAATAATATTACTGAAATACTGCCAACTGCATCACCAAAAAGTCTTAAACGGATTGCCGAAAGTGTACCTACTCCAACATCACAATTAAATTTTACAGAGGAAGAAGCAATTGCTTTAATGCTTGAACTGGACCTCAGCCGAAACAAATATCAAATTTTAAGAAAAGGTCTAATTGAAAAGGGACACTCAATTCTACCATCATACAAGGATATTCAAGAAAAAATGCAAACTATTTACCATCTATTTCGGTTAGCGAAAAGGAAGCATGTGTAGAGCTATATTCTTTGCTTGAAAATGCAGCTAGTTGCATATTTTTCTGCAGATCAGTTGGAAAAAGTAAATAACAGCGACGTTTTCTTAATCTGTAAGTGGGGATGTGACGAACTATCCTCCTTTCCTGAATACAAGCAGGCTAGTGGAAGTAAGAAAATGGCGGATTATAAAAGCGTATTTATAGCATCTTTGGTGCCATTAAGAATGCGATCTTATTCCTTAAAGCAATCTTTATCAAAGTGTAAAAACTTATTTGAAGATATATGGCTTAACACCACTCCAGGATCAAAACATTTTTGCAGACCTATTTGGTTCGAATACACAAGGGAGTCGAAGACAACAACAAAGGATTTAGTGGAATATATTACAGATGACATTTACAACCTCTTTTAAAGGACGAACATACTATTAATGGCAATTAATTGTAAGCACAAAATTAACTCTGCTCGATTTGGAGAATATGCAAAAGAATTATCTAAACTACTTGTTTCTCTATATCCATGGAAAGAAATGACACCAACAGCACATAAGGTATTGTGCCATGGCGAAACTAAATTGAACGAAATATTCTTCCACTTGGAGAGCTTACAGAAGAGGCTCAAGAAACAGAGGTTTTCCTTTGTTCCGGTGGGTCCAGTAGTGTTTGTGCTGAGATTAGCCAATTTTTCTGAAAGCTGATGAGCCAGATAGGTCCATGTCACCAAAGTAGATTATGCAAAAGGTCCTGAGGTTTACATCCTTTAGTTCCAAGATCAGCAGAATTTTCACAAGTTGGAACATGATGCCACTTCTTTGAACATTAGTTTTTCATGTGGATGGATGTTTATGCAACCAGGCTAGAACAATTGAAGAATCCGTCTACAAATGGATGGATGAAAATGAGTTGTAAATCTCCCAGCGCGGAATTTGCTTGGATTCTATATATTTTAGTTTATCAATAAACATGTTCCATTTAATAAGAATTTGAGGTTTTACATCCTCGTCCCATTATACGCCATCTCGCCATAGCTCCAGTAGTAACCTTTTTGCTAGAATAATTGTATGCGTTAGTCACTTTTAGTTTGTAGGGTATTTATTTTATTTGTATTTGTATGTAATTTTAGCTTTTATTTATTATTTAGTTGTGGACTATATTAGTTACATTTATAAATGATTTAACGAGTTAGAGGTTAAAAGGATAGGGTTTATGGGTTATTTTTCAATAAGCGAAAAACACAAATTTCTTTTAAAAAACGTTATAGAACATATATATTGTCATATAAAATGCAAAAGGCTCAAAAATCGAATGTTGGTTTTTTTTATTAGATTATGTTCTAATACATTTACAAAAAAAAATTCATATTCATATCTTCAAAAATGAAGTCAATATAAACAAAAGTCAAAAGTCTGAAACATCAACTTCAGAAACGAAACAGAGTAAAATTAGCTGTATTCAGGGAAAATTTGTTTTGAAGTTAAAAGACCTTTATCTGTTTTCCTTTTAAGTGAACAATTGAAAAATTTTACTTATTTCCTTGATTTTAATGTAAAAAATAACAAAATTGTGGTTACGGCCTTTTTCATTTTCATAATTTTTTTTTGCTTGTCCTGTAAAAACTTAAAGTGTGGCTACGGCCTTTTGCATTTTATGTCACGATATTCATATCTTTATTTAATTATATTTAATTTAGGGTAATTGGTTGCACACTTTCTTCGAGATCTTATTGTTTACGAGTGTTGATGATCGACTTGCTGACCAATTGACAACTGGTTGGGGTTAAGTTGGCTGCAGTTGGGGGACGTTATTTAGCAGCAGTAGGGTTGGGGATGTTTATTCACTGGTGTGAATAATAACTTTTTTTAGAATTGGGAAGATTAATAAAATGTTAGTGGTTGTAACAAACATATTTTATATTTACTGCAAAAACCATAATATAGTTTTACAGAAGGTGTGATTTTTATAATTATACACAGCTATTAAATATGCACTTAAAATATGGCGCCAAGAATTCATGATTTAAGTAGTTTTTAGTACTGCAAATATATGCGCTTACTTTCATAAATTTCAATAGTGTGAAAGAAGCATGTATGGTTTTCCTCGGACAGAGCTTCTACACGGTTAATCTGATACAAAAATAGTGCAATATTTAATCGAATGTTGAAACACTTTCTTATCAAATTCTTCTTTACAAATTTTGACAAGTTTTCTTTCGGAATTTTTGTTTATGTGTTTAACATCTTTTTATTTCAAAATCGAAATTCAATTCTTTAGACAATATTTTTCAAAATAATATAACTTATATTCGCAATTACAAAATTAACAAACACGTATCTTATAAAAGTCTTCAATATTTTATTACAGATGCTGCACCAGATATAACACAATTTAATAATACTCGGCGTGCTGCAGATCGGGTAACACGATATGTTAATATATCTCAAACAGATGTTAATGAAGAGAACAATGGAAAATGGAAAGTTTCGGCTAAAATCCAACAATTGCTGAATACACTTAAACGTCCCAAACGACGTCCACTTCCTGAATTTTATGAGGACAATGACATTGAATTAGAAATTGCAGCAAATCCCAAAGATCCAAATGCTCCCAAACCAGAAGGTAGTACAATGACTTCTGTCCAAGGTGAACAATTATCAATATCACCAGGTTTGCCTCGTTCTCTAGAGGCAGCAGTACAACGTTTTGGCATAAATTCTTTTAAATCCCCTATGGCTACGGTTGTCGATCCCAATGGAAAGATAACGACTACATTAACGTATGGCAAACTTTTATCTAGAGCACAAAAAATTGCATATGCGTTATCAACGAAAATATTTAGTAAAGGTCCAGAGCAAGTTACTTTAAAACCTGGAGATAGGGTTGCATTGGTATATCCCAATAATGATCCATTAAGGTAAATGATTTTATAGATTTTTTTATTTAATATAAATAGTGAAAACAATGTATTTTTACTTATGTATATATATTTACTTATATATATATATATATATATATATATATATATATATAAATATATATATATATATATATATATATATATATATATATATATATATATAATCTTTTAACCCCATTATTCGCGAAGTTATTTTCTTAATTTGACAATATATTAAATTTATGATATCTTACCAATCAAGAGTAAGAAGAGAAATTTGGTGGTTAGCAGGACCATCTTTAAACAAAACAAGTGTGGGTACTAAAAAAAAATGTGTTCATAATTAAAATTATAAAATTATAAAATTGCAAAAAATTTTTTACAAAAATTAAAAATTGTATTAAATTTCATATCAACATTTCCAGACGCTGTTAATAGATTAATTAATAATTTAAAATTTTGGACTATATCTGTGGACTTTTAAAGAAATATATCTAGATCTCAATTTTTTTTATTAGAGTGAAAAACAGAAGAATCGATATAGAAAGATGTTAAACCGACTCAGAAATTGATTCTGAGTCGAACGGTATACTTAAAGGAGGATGTTGAATAAAATTTGTTACAAGTTTTTATATTACATTATTTTGTTACATTCTGTAATGTTTCTGAAAAAAATGTTAAGTAATCTAGAAAGAACCAATAATTTATATATTGCATTGCCTTTTTACGTTTTACATCTCTAAAAAATTTAATCCTTTTTGAAATTTATCGCACTGCTTATTTAAATGTAACTTTTTTAGGACACTGCCTTTGGTGTTTAAGATATTTTGCTTATAATCATGAACGTTGTTTCAATTATTTTATTCCTATCTTTAAATTTAAAGTATAATGCTCTCACTTAGTCTCATAAAATGTTGATGGTTATACGCGCGCAAATTACGAGTTTGAGTTCTTTTCTTAAAAGTTGTTACTCTTAAACTAACTTTATTATGAAATTTCCTTTTTCTTACACAATTTTTCTTAATCTAAAAACTTTTTTCTATAAATACAAGCAAGCCTAATTGATCGTAAGATTTCTTCATATCGACTTTGCTTTATCACTAAAGTATTAAATTGGTTTTTATATTTTTGGTTAAACGACAATTGTATATATTTTTTGCATTGCATTTTATTATTTTTTTATTAATTCAACAATTCTAGTGTTTTAATTGCCGTTGCCCTTTTGTTTAATGAAAAGAAGTATATAATGAATGAATAATTTGTATTTTCTGTTGTAGGTCAACAGAAACGGAAAAAGGAATCAAATTTCAGAAAACCCATTATAAGAAAATAAAATTTGGAAAGGAACAAAGTAAACATTTTTTATCTCATGTTATTGACATTTTTTGTGTATGCATATCAGAAAGTGTCATTGGCCTAGTTTATGGTTTGTTATACTTGAGTATAATTTTGTTAATATCTACGAGGGTGGTTGTGGAGGTTCATATGTAACTCGTGTAGTTTATAAACTTCCAAAAAATGTTCAAGATCTAACTTTAATGGCTTTTTTCTTTAGACTGTATTAAGATAACATAATTTTGATGAGACAATGTAAGATTCCAATTCGAAATGTGTAAAAAAGTTTAAATCTCAAGGAAAGTTCTGATTATTTACCAATTTTTAACTACACTACTTTGAAAGTCGAACAAAAACTTGTAGATAGCCCGTTTTTTAATATATTGTTTGTAGATAGCCTAAAAACAAAAATTGAAAAACATAATGTTAGCATTAAGTTTTTGCTTTAAAATTAATACCATTGATAAACGACACGAACTAATGAGTTTGACGAGATTTTTTTTTTTGATATCTGCAGGTATAAGATATCTGAACATAAGCCCTCCATTTATTTTTTCTCAACATAAAAATATTTAAAAATTAAAAAACTAAAAAAGAAAAAAGTTTGCTCAATGGTTAAAACAATTAGAATTCATCCAAATCGTATTTGAGACATTCTGCACTATATTATGCAACCTCATTATTTTCTATATAACGGTTTATTTCGAATACAGAAGTCAATTAAAAAAATGATTTATAGGCTCAGTACTCCATGTTCACGAATATCCAAATTGTCTTAGAAATCCCGTGCAGCAGAAAAAGGTTTTATTTTGTCATCTGTGCAAAATTTATGTACCACATTTTTTGAATTCCAAATTTAACCTAATATTTCGTTTCGTTTTTTATAATAATGATAGAAGAGTGTTTTTCCTTAAGCTGTTTCATTAACACTTTGAGCTTCGGCTGCAATGTATTTGGTATACTATGGGCAAGATATTGAATTAATAGAAATTATGGCGAATGAAATTGGAGGATAGGTGCGATAAAATCTTATTATTTTTAAATACAAAATTTATATCAAATGTTGTAAAAATTCAAGCAGCTTGTATCAATGTTAGTGCTTTTAAAATTCCCGGAAAAGGAATGGAAATAGGAATCTCTCCAATTTTTATTTACGCTCTTCTATAGTTCGAAATGAGCGGAAAATTCCATTCTCTAATTAGATTTATTACTCATATAGGGATCATATAAGTTTTGGAATTATTTGATTATTAGTATTTTTAACAGTATATTTTTTTAAACTTTAAAGTCTATTTAGTTTTACTATAGTCTCCAGTTTTATGTGTGTGTCGATATATCGATTTTTTTTGAAAATTGTTGCAATACAACAAAAAATTTTTATATGCTACTCCGAGGCATATAAGTAAATACGGATTCAAAAATTTCTGTGGACTTTTGACAAAACATCGAAAGATGACATAAAATGTAATGATGTCTACAAGCTCCAAGTTCCGAACGTCACTTAGCCCGTCGAGAAATTGACTGCCCAACCATTTCATCTTACGATGCTGCAATAGTGGACAGTAACACATAATGTGCTCAATAGATTCGGTTTCGTTGACGTCCTCACTCATTCCGCAAAAGTCAGAATTGCCAACGTCCTATTTAGATCTCATCTTCCCTATCAAACAGTGTCCCGTTATGACTCCTATCATAATCCTCAAACTTTTCTTACTCGTTCCCAGAAGAGTACTTATGCCTGTCTTGTCGAGTGCCGGCCATATCGATCAATATCATTAATCTTCCCAAGGAAGAAACCCAGCGGAGGTTCCACGGTGGTCTCTCTCCGAGACATTCTTCCCTGCGCCATGCCTTGCCAATTCATCGGCTAATTTATTACCAGATAAATTACAATGACCAGGTACCCAGCAGAGTCTCACTACGTAGTGTTCCATCAGGTCTCTCAGTGACTTCTTACAGTCGGCAGTAGCATGGATTTCACCCGATATGCTCTCAAGGCTTTCAGAGCAGCCTGACTGTATACATAGAAAGTAACCTCAAAACCACTCACAACGTTCCGTCTGATTAGTTCCGCCGTCTTCAGGATGCCGAGAATCTCAGCCTGAAAAACGCTACACTCATCAGGGAGTCTAAATGAGCCCTTCAAATCCGTGCCCATAATATAGACTCCTGCACCAGTGCCAATGTCCATCTTTGATCCGTCTGTGAATACTGCACAACATTCGTACAGTCTCTCTGTGCCGGACCAAACCTCCCTATCAGGTATCACCACGACAAGGTTTACCCCAAAGTCTTATTCAGCGGCCATGTAATCTGATGCCCTCGTGGAGCCCAAATTAGCCTCACCGTGACTGACATCGTATACGGTTCGGAAGCGACCTCTTCTTGATGAACCTAATAATCCTAATTCCTTGAGTCTCTTGCCATTATACCCTCATAAACTCCTCAGTGGGTAAGAGATCAAGTATGACGTCCAGAGCCGCCTGTGGTGTGCTTCTCATTGCACCTTTAATGCCAATTGAATCACACCTCTGTGCCTTCAACAAAAGGTTCCTATTATTCTTACGTTCCAGTGCCTGCCACCAAATAACCATACGTAAGAATTGGTCTTATCATCGAGGCGTAGATCCAGTTTGCAACCTTCGGTTTGAGTTCCCAGTTCTTACCTATGGGGTTTCTGCAGGTGTAGTAGGCATTAATGTCACGCCTGCTTAATAGCGTCAATTTTGATATTATTGAACGCTACTTCAATATCCAAGAACGCGGCCATGGTAAATGTATTGTTCTATATAGCTCACCACCTCATGAAGCGCATTCTCGACAGATTTACCCTTCAGGTAAGCATGTTGAGCACTACTTATGCTGTTGGTGCCAATAGATGATCTTAGATATAGATCTGTCAGTTTTTGTAATGTCTTCAAAAGAAAAGACGATATGCTGATAGGTCTATAGTCTATAGGTATGTAACAGACACACAGTGAAAATATCCGCTAGTAGTAGACGAACCGCAACCGGTGCATTTTGTAACATAGCTGGAAAGATACCATCCTGGCCAGGTGATTTATAAGACTCGAATGTATTAACAGCACATGTTACTTTCTCAACCGTGATCAGGTCTCTCACTACCGTATCATCCACCCCGATGGCAGACTCTGTAAAGAAATACTCTTCTCGACCTGGTCGTACACATGGTTCTTACTGAGGTAAGTTATTAATTCGGTCGAGACCGCTTCTCAATGATGCAGATTTATCTGCACTATCCGCAACCTCTTTGGCTTTATAATTTTTCGAATATCGAAATTTGATATAGCCAAGTCCGAACGTAACAAAACTCCTCAATGAGCCCAATTTCCTCAGGGATTCCCGATCTACTGCGAATCGAAAGTCCTTGCCCTGGTTTTCTTTACAAGCCAATGAGGAGACAAGCTTCCATTGATTTGTATTGATCCCCATGTGCTGCCCCTCCAATATTCCCAGTATGAATTCCAACGACTTAATAGGTGACTATTGTTCGCAATGGCAATTCCGACGCTGGTATAACGAGTTGCGCACCCGGGCAGAGGCTGCTACACCTGCCAATCGCTACCTTCAGGAACTCAAAAATTCCTTTATTACCGCAACCTGCAGTTTTGTTCAGTCTGCACCCTTGAAGGCTATTTCACCCGGTCTGTGACTTGCCTGAAAGATTTCGTCCATGAGCCTGTCTTCAATCAGTCGCTGCATTTCGCTGCTTAGAAAAATCTTTCGCCTTTTTGGACGGTGAAGGTTCATCATCACTAGATACTGTTCGCTTTACTACTCCCTTATGAGAGCTTTCAAGCGAGGTATTGGTACCTCACCAACCTTCTTCGCCGAAGGTATCTGCTGGTCATTATCAGACCTTACTCTTTTTATGACCCCCTTAGCAGGGCCCTGAAAAGAGTAATGTGGTACATGACCAGCTTTTCTTGGAAGTAGAGGGTATCTCATCTCCAGTCTAAGCTCCCTTAATGGATTTTAATTGAAAGTCCCTAAAGACGCTAACAAGAGTTTGATACGGGAACGCTCAAGACCGCAGGATAGCCTGTGAGCTCCACCTTGCTTGTCAGCAGCAACTTGTGTTTCTAGAGTGCTTTTAGACGCGGACTCTGCCCTTGCGAGCAATTTCCGGAGCTTCGTCTACCTCCACTTTAAAACCTTCGGTATAAGATATTCCCAAAATATCACCGATGGAGCCATAGGTTTCGTTCGAACCTGCTCTTCCGGTGTTTCCTGCGAACATGGCTATCCCGTCCGTCTATCAGCGATGGGTCCTTCTTAGCCAACCTATTTAGTGCAGCTATGGAGACCCTAACGCCGTTTTTAGCTTTTTCAAGCTTCGTTGACTGTCGGTTACAGCTTTTTCATCCGATGGACAAGATCTTTCGACGAGTGCAGCAGACTGTCCTCTTCTGTCAGTTGGGTCAGTATTTGTACGTGTTGCATGATAATGTCGTTATGCAGTCTCATTAAGTACGATTCGTCGTTCTCATCCTCATCCTCTCATCACCCCTTTTCAAAACGTCGTCCTTCTCTTTCGTTAACCCTTTCCTCTCCCTTACATCTACGTCAATGTCCGTGCCTTAATCTTAATTAGCTAAGTCCCTATCGCTCCCTTTGTCCTTTTTTCCCCTTAACCTAATAATATCCATAAAACTCTTTCTTTCAATTTTGGTCCCACGAGTAGGCACGTAAAAATATAGTCGGTAATATAACTGACCCTTGCCATCAGCATCAGAGGGGAGCTGTTCTCGATTAGTTTCTTTTCGCACTAACTAATCATTCTGATCTTCGGCACTGCTACCTACCACCTTGATGTTAAAAGTGCATAAAGACCGTACCCAGTGCAAGAGAATGTATTCATGTTGGCAGGATCACCAATTAGAATACATCAATTGCACCGCGTCCAGTGCTAAAAGCCTAGCCGTTTCCAAGACCAGGAGTGATACAAAGGATGCATAAATGGCGGCAAAGGGAGAGGGCTCCAGCACCGTACATGAATATATCCAGTGCCTCCCGCTCAGTCCCCCCTATCCGCCACCTGGGTAAACAAATAAAGACTCTGCACGAAAAACAAAAAACACAACTTAAAACTTCAACATTTTTAAAACGAAAGAACAAAACTATAAAAAGAATTTAAATTACACTTGTTGGGAAAAAAACATTTTTATTTTAAACAAAAATAGGTAAACTAGATTGAATTTGACGTGCTGAACTCGAATCTGCTTTCAGTTTTTTTCTATCTATTTTTGATTTTTTTTTATAGACGTGGCTAATATTTCCCCATTAATAAGGAAATTACACGAATATATTTCACCATAAGTTAAAATCGTTGCAAATAGGTCTGAAGGCATACTTTTTTTTTTTTTTTGGCAAGAAATTTTTTTACTGTAGTGTAATAGTCAACACTTCAATTAAGCAGAAATTGATTTTTTTTAAATAGTAATTTCGCTTTAGCCAGTGATGAAACAAATGCTAACAAATATTGTTGTTTAAAAATAATTTTTAAAAGTGAATGTGTTAACTTTTCAAAAAAGTTTTTGTTTTGTGTAAATAGGGATACAAGATAAAATATTTATTATGAAAATCCATCATTAATAAAGAGTGAAATATAAGAATATAAGAAAATCCATCCATAAAAAAACAAATACTATGTTTTCTTATGTTGTAAAAATTATATTTTTTAATGTCTATGCGAAATTTATTGGACAATAAAAAAGATGTCGGCATTGCTCCAGCTAGAATCCATAAACCGAAAGTAGAATGATTTGTTGAGTTTGAGATTCATTTATATTACGTTTTTTTTTTTTTTTTTTTTTTTTTTTTTTGAAATTAATTATAAAATTAATTAAAATCAAAAGAAAATAAAGGGTTAAAAAAACTTAAATAGATAAAAAAAAACTTATTAAAAATTGATAAAAATACAATATTGAATACGAAATTTACAAAAAATACAAATTTGAATACTAAAAACATGTATATAGTTTCGGCTAAAAAAAGTGATATGTAAGACCTGTGTGCGTTGGTACGATTTAGATAAATGAAACACTAAAAGATGCAGACGAAAATTGTATTATCCTGTCTGATCCTGACAATTAAGTGGAGACACACTGCTGGCAAAATAATTATTTTTTTCTTCTTTACACAAAAATAGGTGGACTGGATGGAATTTGATTTGGTGAACAATCTATTTTCAGTTTTTTTCTATCACGTATCAATTTATGTTATGCTTAATTTTATTCGTAGCATTACTAACCTTATGACAAAGGATACAAAACTGACCGTTCTGCCGTTTCTAATTCTTAAAAGGACTTTTGAGGAAAAAAATTGAAATATAATATTTTCCGATAATAATTTTTGAATAACTTCGAAGCAATTTGTTTATCTTAATAGTTTTTAAGTGTTAAATAAAATATACGCATACAGAATATTACGTTAATACAACATTTATATGAATTTATGCACTTTAGGGTAATTCCCGAAAGTGGGCTTATATGGGAGCCATGGTAAATTATGGAGTGATCCTCATAAAATTTGTCACTGTGATTTCTACTTATATAAAACTTATTTGCGTCGAATATAATCTTGATACTAACATGTGTATGTAATTTATGCACGTTAAAGTGATTTTCGGAAGAGGATTTTATATGGGAGCTATGGTCAATTATGGACCGATCTTCATGAAATTTGGCACAATGATTGATACATGTACAGAACTTCCTTATACCGAATTTCATTAAAATATTGATATATTTAAGGCATTTATGATCGTTAAACCCCTATTCCGGGAGGATACTTGTATGAGGGCTATGTGAAATAATGGACCGATCATAACCAATTTCAATAGGCTTCGTCCTTGTGCCATGGAATACCACGTGCCTAATTTTATTGATTATCTTCAAAATTGCGACCTGTACTTTGTACAAAAGGTTTATATGGAAAGCCAGCCAGCCCTCCAGTCAGCCAGTCGTCCAGTTGGATTATTTTTTTTTGCGCGTTACAAACATCAGCACAAACGCATAATACCCCAACCACCAATGGTGGTGTGGGGTATATATATAAAAAAATAAAAAGGACTGAAGTCTTCGCTCATCAGGTAGTGGAGCTAGTTTGCGTATTTGACGTCTAAATATGCCTCTTGTGGTCTTGACCTCCGCCACTCTAACGACCTGATGATGCTGATGACTCTCTCGGTCAGCCAATTCTGCGGCGGATAATTGTCTTTGTTGATTATTACCACTTGACCTACTCTGAGGTTGCGCTTGGCCTCATGCTATTTGGCTTTGTCCTGAAGACCCAGGTTGTATTCTGGAGACCAGGTTTGCCAGAATGTCTGCTTGAGACCGCAACGATTTCATAATTTCGCTTCTTTGCCTCTCACGTCTTTTGCAGATTGTGGTGGCCTCGAACGCAGCTCCCTCCTAACAACAGGAGCGTTGGAGTTAGCGCTTCCACGTCGTTCTGGTCTGGATACAGCGGTGCTGGCGGTGGTTGCCATCTCTTCTTCGGTTAGCGACGCGTTGCCTATGACTCGCAGAAGTAGGAACTTCGCCTGCTTGACTGCGGCTTTCCATAGTCCTCCGAAGTGGGGCGCCCGGGGTGATATGAAGTTGAACCTTACCTCAGATAACGCTGTGTACGACTCTACTACTTTGCGACTTCTGTCGAACGCTTGTTGAAGGTCTTTCAGGACTCTGCTGGCTCCGACGAAATTCGTCGCGTTGTCGCAAAACATCGTATGTGGTAGTCCTCTCCTGGCAGCTAACCTTTTAAAAGAAAGAGGAAAGGAAGTAGACAGATTTGATACTAATTCTAAATGTACCGCCACGAATTCTTAACAAAACGTTAACGGGACCACAAAAGTCTACACCGACTGTTAAAAATGGTCGAGTAGCTCTCGTTCTATTAGTGGATAAATTTCCCATTATTTGGGACATAAGTTTAGGTTTATAGCGGAAGCAACGTACACACTTGCGAACTATTTTTCTGTGCTCTTCTTTTGTTAATGAACCAAATGTTCACTCTAGAAAGACTATTAAAGCTTTTGTACCAGCACAAAAATGATCAAGATGAAGATTTCGCAAATATAGTGTGAAAAATCAGTTTCTTTTTGATAAAGGTGAGAATTTGGTATTATAGTCCAAATTTTCATTTATCAATCTCCCACCTACCCTTATTAGTGAATATTCCGTAAGTAGCCTTAAAACAATTTTGTTTGAATCAGAATATCTAACATAAATGCAATACGCTCGAATAGAAGAATCAGCAAATCTTTGCATTTGGATTTTTGCTGTCGAAGTTGTTTGGACGAATCTTGGGATTATAATTGAATCAATTTCCATTAAATTAGATTTGAAAATTTCCCATGATATATTTAGTCTCATAGGAGTTAATTCATCCCAGTCAAGTTTTTTCATCCAAAGTTCTTGTAGTATCATTTTAGATTTTGTAACTATTGGGCATAAAAGTGTGAGAGGATCAAACAAACGCTCCAAAATTGATAAAATGTTTCTTTTAGTCACTTTTAGATTCTGAAAATTTTCTTCCAAATGAAACTTAAATGAATCATTCTTCGGAACTCAATATATGCCTAAAGCTTTAGCTGAATCGCAATCGCTATGGAGTAATTTTTCATTTCTTAATGAACTTATAGTCAGTATGTTTTTAGAACAATTTTGTTAGTTTAAAATCAGCTGAACTTAAAATTTAAGTGAATTGATTGCGAAATATATTTAGGTCTTGGCAGCTTTCAGCTCCAGTTAAATCATCCTCGTAGAAATCACTGCGAACAACTTTTGAACTGATAGGTTAAGTCTCTTTTTGAATAAGTCTCTTAAATGAATTAAACATCTGGCATATGTCACAGTGTTTATTAAAATTTGGTTTCTGTCTCCAAAGGATTAATTGATAAATTCTATCATTTTCGCCAATTAAAACTTGTTCATACATTTTTTCAATATTGGCAGTGATTGCATATTTAGTGATACTTGTGAAGAAGTTCGACAGGAAGCATCAAAAACTACTCGAAGTTTCTGAGGTCGAAAAACACATTGGTGTGGAATAAAATAGTGAGGAACATCTGGTATATTATCCAATATTGTCATATGACCTAAATCAAAATACTCCTTCATGAAATCATGATACATTTCTTTCATAACATTATCTTTGGAATTTTTTCGTTCCAGTGACAGAAATCGTCTTTTAGCGGCTTCGAAAGATGAACCTAACGTTTTTGTATCAGATTTGAAAGGCAAAGAGACTTCAAATCGTCCAAACGTTAAGCGCCGTACTGAATTTCTAAAGATATCCTCACATTTTTGCTGTTCCTCAGAATATATTTTTATTGATTCTTTCGGAATTTCTTCCAATTCCCAGAATTTTCTAACAATTGAGTTTATATTGCTCTCGTTATCTATCGAAGTACTTAAATGACAAACTTGGTTGTTATTCGAGCCCTTTGATTGATTGTACTTTCCAGTAACAATCCAACCAAGCGAAGTTTTCTGTAAAATAGGGAGGCTCGGTCTAGACTTTATTTGTCCTACACAAATTAAATCAAAAAATACTTCTGCACCATAAGTAAATCTATTTTCTGAACTTTATGAAAGCTAGGATTAGGTAATTCTATATTTTTAGGAACTTTAAAGCTAGTTGTACTTATCATCCTATCAGGTTGTAAATTTGTTATAGAACTCAATACCAAAAACTTCGAAGTAAAATGAGTAGAGTTTACCATTTAAATTCAACCTGCCTCCTCTTTTTAATCGTAGTAGCTGTGCAAGTTCCTCAGTTATCAAGTTCGGTTCAGAACCGGAATTTAAATATAAAATCACCAGAACTATTTCTTACTTTGACTACAGCCATCGATAAAATATTTCTTTCATCCGAAGATGAATAATTCACGGAAGTATGAGAAGTTGACGGCTGTTCAAAGTAGTTGCTTAATTGTTTGTCATTGTTACTAGAACTTGTATTGTATCTGTGTTGTATTGAATTGTGAGATCCACTACAAATTCTGCACTTAGATTATGTACATCTGGCTACTGTATGACAATTTTTCAAACAATATATATATGCTAGCACAGATTTTATAAAATCAAATCTTTGAATTACAGACTCAGCAGTAAAAGAAGGGCAAACATTTATCAGCAGATTGTTTAGATTTTGTAATATTTAATGATGTTTTATTATTTTTCTTAGTACAATTATTTTCAGTTTTATTCTTATTAAACCTCGGCCTTGAAGACTCATCAGCAGCAATATGCTGATATCGTTTGTTCAAGGCGGCTTCACTGTTAGACCATAGAAGCAGCTTTTCGAAGTCTAGCTGTTCTTCCCACTTAGATTTTATGACTGGATCTACTTTTTATATCACTAAATGTGTTAAAATAGCATTTGTTATTTTCTTATCATCGCCTATAGATAAAAGTGAATATATTGCCGAAATGCTATCAATCATACTTCGCAAAGCAGAAGCCGAAGGATTTGTGATCTCTGGAAGATCAGAAAGTTTGCTGATATTAACGGAAAATATCAAGCACTCATTATCATATACCTTCTTTAAACTGGCTAATGCTTTGGGGTAATTATCTTCTGAAATCTGAAAAGCTTTGACTGTGCCCAAAGCTTCGGATAAGCATGATATCAAATGATTAAATTTGTCTATGTCTGTCAACGTCGGTTCACTGTGTACCAAGTTCTCAAATAAGCTCATAAAATTTTTATAACCGGAATATTTTGCGCTGAATTTAGGGTGCTTCATATTTGGGAGTCTTGACTGATGTGACTCAACACTAAAAGATGTTTCAAGCAAATTTGTTTTTATATTTTTAGCTAAAAGCCTCAAAAATAACGATTTTGTGGTCACACAAATATCTTCAAGCTCAGCTCTGTTATCATTCTAGGGATCTAAATTATCCACTGACTGACTGAAGTTTCATTGCTTGATCAATATAATTTGTAAGTATGTCAAAACGACATTTTAATTCAATTCGTTTAAATGAAATCGTTTTTTTCCCGAATGGATTGATGAACTCGAACAATATTTTGTACAACTTTAGCCTCCTTTGTTAATAATTTATCTAAATTTTCCGATTTGAAGGAGAATCAAAATCAATCAAATTAGTTTATTGGTAAAATATGTTTAATAACTTTCTGCTTTGGTATTAAGAATTACTAAAAATATATATATTTAATTTCAACTTCAAAATTATTCTCTCGTCGGTTAGACAATATTCGGATATTTCTTTGAATTATTCCTTTATCCTAATTTATCGTTAAAGTTCAATTTATTCCAATTAAAAATAATTTATTTAATTTTCTGAAAAAATCCACTTTAGTCAGCTATGGTGAAATAAAATATATATAGTATGCACACTAAATTTTCAATATTTTATAATTATATGCAATAAAAATTTTCGATGTTAGTGTGAACGTACTTTAAACTTAATATTTTTAATTTGTATGACATTACACTTTTCGATGCTAGTGTAAACGTACTACACTGTTAACAGCTCATGTTAATAAATTAATGTAAGTGGTATAGGAACAAGTGGAATTTAACTGAACAAGTTGACGAACAACGAATAAAGCACAAAAGAAAACAGCTATTAACAATAAATTTAACACTCGCTAATATTGTGTGTTTATTTTAAATATATTATAAGATAAGAAATAATTTATTAAATTTGAAGCAAGAAATAAAATATTAAATTGTTTCTCGATATAAATGAGAATTTATACGTGTACGTGTGTGTATGTTTATTTGTTATAAACAAAAGAAGTAACACTCGCGATCGTTTCAATTTTAATGGTGACTTTTTGTTTATATAAAATATTAAACATAAAATATTTCTAAGAGAAGTGTAAAAAAGATTTTTTGTGTACGACTTGCAGAGTAATAAATTTTGGAATAATTTAAAAAAATCTCTTAAATTTGATTATAACATGGTTACTTTATAACGAGGTGGACAATATATTGAGCGTATCGAAATAGGTGTTAAAAATCACATAGGATTTTAATACTTACAGCTTGTAAACTAGGTTGACTAATTATGTCGAAAACCTCATATTTAATTGTAGATTTAATGGGAATTGTAGATCCTGCGTGAGCATTATCATAGTTTTACTTCACGAGTATTGCAATCGGAAGATTTAGTTGTATAGTTTTGAAACACTAATTGACATCATACTCAAAAGTTTATTTGTCAATTCAATTTGATTTTGAATTAGAGCTTCAAGTTTTACGAAGGAATTAACATTTGTATTCTGTTGTGAATTTCTTATTACATCAGCATAAGAAAAGTGATAGTTGATAAAAGTGATTATTGTTGTTTGCTTGTGATCTATTTACCTGGCTGCTATTTTGCAATTTTTTCTTATGTAAACCTCACAACTTTTACAATTGGCTGGATGATTTTTTAAACAAATAACGCATCTGGGAGGAATATTTCTTGTTTTGGTGCTCATTATCTTCGCACATTCTGCAAAGACCGGAGGAACCTCTATCCCAATACCCTATCATTCCCCTATGGGACAATGACCTGTCAGAATACCTATCATAGTCTTCAGGTTTTCCCTTTTCATGCCCAAAAGTAGATTTGTATCTGCTCTATCAAGTTTGGGCCATAGGACCCTTGATAATCTGCAGTCCGTTCTACTTTCCCATCCATGATTGGTTCTATCCCGAATCCACTCCCTAATTAACCTGAATTAACCGATCATGAAGATAGGGATAAAAGTAATAGCCCGGAGAATCGTAGAAAGAAAAGGCGCATATCTATGCCTATTAATGTCATGACTACCTTGATCTCAATAATATTACTGCCATTAGTCCTGGGAGCACAAGTACACAACATGCAGTTTGGAACTCAGCTGGGCATACATTTTGAAGCCATTGGATCAGCAGCAATTTCATCTTCAGACTGGCAGATCCTAATTTATTACGACTTACAGGAATTTTTCATCCGAATAGGAAATGTTTGCAAGCGGTACCAGAGCTTTAAGCAATTTATGTGAAGACATGCAAGATAAATCGACGTATCAAAAACCTTGTCAAATACTTTGAACATACCAAAAATGAATTACACATGAGCAGCACCCTACTTTCCGGCAGAAGACACAAAAGGTGAGCAATCAATTTAGTGGGAAACATAGCAAACTCACTGGACTCGAAATATGCAGAAGAGATGGCAAACACGATTTCACAAGTTAAGCAAAATGAGGCTCATCTGCTCAGCCTGTTAAGAAATAAAACGTCAATTGTAGACTCTACTATGAATATCCTGAAAGCAGACCAAAGGCTAATAAAAAAGAAATTTGACCAAATCGACCAAAAAATATCGCAAGTATACAACAAGATACACAACGTCAGTAAGGAACTATACGAAGAAAGAATCTACCGCATTTTCTCATCACTATCTATTCAACTAACGATCACTGCGGAAAACTTGCAACACACACAGTCTTCAATACTGGATATTCTTACAAATACTCACCACGGTATTATAAGCCCGCTTATCCTCACTCCATACCAATTACAACAGGAAATAGACAAAATAAGAATGCATTTATCAGAGTCACTTGAATTGCCTGTAAAACAGAATGATACATTGCAATTGTACAAACTGATGAAAGTTCAAGGTGGACTCACGAATAACACCGTCATATTTCGATTTAATTTGCCATTAGTTGAGCGTGACCAGTTTTTAGTATTCAACCTTATACCAGTGCCAAATTGGATCAACGATACCTTATTATCAATAAAACTATGCTCTTCCATTTTGGCCGTCAATGTTGTCTGTCATCAGTATTTTACTATTGACAAAACAGAACTTAACTTATGCGACGTCATTAAAGAAGATAGATTTGTGTGTTCCAAAGTACAGATCCGGTATGAATCAAGTTCACCAATATGCGCCTGCGAAATAAATTTATTTCACAACGAAACTAAAGCTGACTGTCCAGTCCAAAAAATAAAGGCAGGCCACCAACTCTTGGATCCCTCTCCATCACCAGAATAAATGGATTTACGCACCACCCACGGCAACTCAAACGACGGCTATGTGTAAGAAAGATATCAATCAATTTACACTAAAGGGTTCGGGTTTACTTTATTTGGATCCGGAATGTACTCTCAAAAATAAGTTCATGTCAATACAAGTCCAACAGACAATCTCCAGCTCACTTAAGGCATCTTCCACCAAGCTTTGGGAAATAACAGAACAAACCCATTCAACACGTCTAAAGCAATTACTCAACAAAATACGTACAATCGAGTACAGTTCACAAATACAAAATCTAACAGATTTACAAACTTCACTAAGGGCGCAGGAGATACTTCAGCTACCAAATAAAATTGAGACTCATTATTAAAATCAGATGACTATCGGTTACTCAGCCTTAATCATCACTTTCTGCATCTTATTTTATCTAGTTGCATTACAAAAATGTAAACACCAACCAACTCCAGCACCTCGCAAGCAACAAAGAACGTTATACTTCACGGTGCATATTTGATCAATATCAGCAGCAGACCTTAACGAAGTTTCAAACAGAAATCAATACAATCTCTCATCAATTCAGCAGATTCCATCCACAGACTATATTTTGAGCTACATTCAACAAGGGGAGCATGTTAATACATACTTTTATTGTTTTTTATTTATTTTAAGTTTGTTGAACCTCTGCACCTCCTTTTGCCTATTTTTTAGTTAATTGAATTGCACACTTTTGTTATTCTTTGGTTTATTTATAATTGAAACTTGATACTTAATATTTTTTTGTTGCTTGGTTGTTTATCGTAGCTTTAATTAATTTCGCTTATTCACTTCTTTTAGAAGTTTCATTCACATTAAACTTAAAATTTATTTTGGTTGTATGATAAATTGTTAACCAGGCAGAAATATGGTTCAACATATTATTAACAAATTAAACATAATCCTTATTGTAAAATTAGTATATAAGTCGGAAATAATTACTAATAAAATCACTCTCTCTCTTTTATCTTGAAAGCAAAACCAAGTCTTTTAATTTAAGGCAACACAGTTTAAGTGCTGTTGTTGTAAAAATAGAGTTCAAGTTCAATATAGTTTATGTGCCTTATTGAATAAAATCGTTGTACAATTTTTAGAACTCCGGGACTTTTTTGGATAATGCAAGATATTCCAGTAAAAAGCGATTAAAGATGATTGAAAGTAAGAAATCCTCATATTATATAAACAAAAGGCGTTATGATAATAAGTCGAAATATGTGACTGCCTTTGGTCGGAATGGTTATTTCTAAAACATTTTAGTGAAAAGAAGAATGTAAAATTTTTATACAAGAAATTATTGGAAATAATCGTGGGTCCCTAGGTAGGTAGGTCGGTAGGGAAGGGTTGCCCAGCACTCAGAAGAGTGCTTGTGCATCCACTCGGAGACCTAAAGGTCCATTGTGAGTCCCTTCGTAAAGAATATAGAAAGAAACTACAGATGAGATATAGAAAAGAGCAGGAAGGAAAATGATAGCGAAAAAGCTGAGACCAAGAAAAGTATAGAAAAGAATAGAAAGAATCTGGAAAGGAAAGTACTACCGCCCCAAATCGCTCGCTCTAAGCCAACGACCCCCTTTTAGCCAGCCTATTCCCATGACGAATCCTATTAGTCTATCGAGATCTATTGTCGATATACTGTCCAATTCGTCAAGGAATCGACTGCCTAACCATTTCTGCCTACTTAGTTGTAGATATGGACAGTGACATATGATATGTTGCACCGTCTCTAGCTCCTCATTATCTTCGCACATTCTGCAAAGACCGGAGGAACCTCTATCCCAATTACCTATCATTCCCCCTATGGGACAATGACATGTCAGAATACCTATCATAATCTTCTGGTTTTCCCTTTTCATGCTTAAAAGTATATTTGTATCTGCTTTATCAAGTTTGGGCCATAGTTCCCTTGATAATCTGCAGTCCGTTCTACGTTTCCATGCATGATTGGTTCTATCCCGAATCCACTCACTAATTAACCTGAAGTAAAAGCCTAGAGGTGGTCTCACACCGCTTTCACTTGCAATCCTATCCAAAGCTGAGCCGTTCCTAGCTAATTCGTCAGCTACCTCATTGCCATTTATCTCGCAATGACCCGGTACCCAGCAGAGTCTGATATGATAATCTCCCATCAATCTCCTAAGAGCCTTTTTACAGTCGCTAACTAGCCTAGACTTGACAAAATGTCCTTTCAAGGCTTTCAGCGCCGCCTGGCTATCCACATACAGAGTTACATCTGTATTCACTTCAATGTTCCCTGCAATCAATTCTGTGGCCCTAAGAATACCTAGAATTTCCGCCTGGAACGCACTACAACTATCCGGGAGTCTATACGTTTTCCTGATGTTTTCCTCAACTACATACACACCTGCACCAGTGCCTGTATCCATTTTGGATCCATCAGTGAATACCGATACTCCACTGAATAGTTTCTCCTTTCCTGACCATTGGTTCCTACTCGGGATAATCAGTATAGGATTTTCTCCGAAATCGACCTCCGTGCACATATAGTCCGTGGATCCAAAGGGAGCCAGGGCATGTCCACCGAGATTAACCTCGTTTAAAAGTTTGGAATGTCCTATTCTGATTGATCCTGTGAGTCCTAGTTCACTAAGTCTAAGCAGTCAAGTGACGCCTGAGATGTGCTTCATACGAAGCACATCTCTGGGTTTTAGACAAAAGATTCCTACGACTTCCTATTCTCATTGCCTCCCACCAGACCAGACATCCATACGTCAGAACTGGCCTCACCACCGAGGTGTAAATCCAATTTACTACCATCGGTTTGAGTCCCCAACTCTTACCTATGGAGTTCCTGCATGTGTAGTAGGCGTTGAGACCTCTTTTAAGCCTCTCCTGAGTGTTTCTCTTCCAAGATAATCTACTATCAAGAAACACACCAAGATATTTTGCTTCCTTTGCCAGTCTTAGTTCAGTTCCCCCTAGTACTGGTAGTCTAAACTGCTCAATCCTGTACCTTCTGGTGAAAAGAACTAGCTCTGTTTTCCCCAGGTTGACTCCTAAACCCTTACTAGTGGCCCATGAGGACAGTTCGTTAAGTTCATACTGCATGACGTCGCTGATCGTGGAAAGAAATTTACCTGTGGTCGGTATAACAACGTCATCAGCATATCTTCCTTATGCATGCATCTCCCAAGTTCGAATTAATTATTCGCCTATTCAGCATCAAAATAATCCATTCGATTAGGAAGTTTTGAATGCATAATGATTCTAATGATTCTCTAATAGTCTCAATCTTAATGTTATTAAAAGCTCCTTCTATATCAAGGAACGCTGTCAATGTATACTCCCTATACTGTAGGCCGCGTTCAATGTAACTCACCACGTACTCTCAACAGATTTACCCTTTAGATAAAAGTGCTGAGCCCCACTGATGATATGGTTGTCAATTGTCGTCCTCAGATAAAGATCGATCAATCTCTCTAATGTCTTCAAAAGAAAAGACTATAGGCTGATCGGTCTAAAATCTTTAGTTTTCGAGTGACTAGCCTTAGCTGCCTTGGTATGAAAATTACCTTAACCTCTCTCCACCTCCTTGGAATATATCTCCTGATAAGACACACACTAAAAAGCTCAGTGAGAAGTGTTAGTACCGTGTCACTGACGTTCTGCAACATGGCTTGAAAACCACCGTCTGGACCAGGTGACTTGTAAGGTTTAAAGGTGTTCAGCGCCCATGCTACCTTATCCATCGAGACTATGTCACCGACTACTTCACTAAGTTCCCTATCAGATACACATTCTGAGAATCCCAAGATTCGTCCTGCCTGTGCATCTGCCTCCTACAGCCTGGAAAATGAGTTTCCAAAAGTAAACTCAGAGACTCAGAGCAAGACTCCGTCCATGAGTTATCCGCACGCTGAGTATATCCACTAAACTCTCAACTTCTTCTGATGACAATTGCCATCCTGGAGCGGCGTTTATTTCCCTATCTAAAATGGCCCTAAAGGGGTTCCAGTCGGTTCTCCTTGAGTTCCTATATGGTTCTCTCTTTGGCCTCGCGAAATTTAAACTAAAGGATATCCTGTTATGATCCGAATAGGAACATTCACTATCTGCCCTCCAGTTCGTAATGTAATCGCTCTTCAAGTTCGTCAGCGTTATATCTATAACTGCCTCTCTATCTTTAGTTCTGAATGTGGGCATATTGCCCAAGTTACAGATAAAAAGATTGTTAGTAGTTATAAAATTGAAAACTGACTCATCTCTCTCAATGATATCAGCGCTGCCCCACTGGCAGTGATGTGCGTTAGCATCGCAACAGAGCACCAAATATACGCCTCTTCTCTTTGCGTACTCAGTTAGTTTGCACACCATATCACCCGGTGGGTTAGCCGCATCGTAGGGCATATAAACGGAGGCGAGTGCGAGTTTCCTCCCGTCTCTATCCTCTCTTTTCACGACCATTAGGTCTCCATTGCTGAAAGAATGAAAATTTATAAAATTTAACTCATTCCTAGCTAATATACACGTTCTTACCTTATCCTCAGTGGATGGTACAAAAAATGTGTACTCTTTGACACTTAATCCACATACTCTTGTTTTGTTGATCCAGGGCTCTTGGATTAAGGCCACATCCATTTTGGAGTCAAAAAGGTTCATCGCTAATTCGATTGAGGCTGCTTCACAGTGATGCAAGTTATTTGCACCACTTGCAGCCTTGTTGGTACTGTCAGATTTCGGATACCCGAACCTGATAGTGCCCAGACCGAAATTAGCGATTCCCCCCATAGACTCCAATTGCTTGAGAGACTGCTGGTCTATAGCAAACTTAAAGTCCCTTCCGAGGTTCTCTTTACAAGTCAGAGAAGCTAACAACTTCCACTGACTTGTATCCATACCCTCGTTCTGGTTGACCAACACTGTCAGTATAGTTTCCACCGGTTTTATGGGTGGTGGAATCCACACTGTCACCACTGGTCTCAGGGGCAAATCAGATGCGAGTATCACATCCAGTTTCGCCTCTGGACAAAGGCTGCCACATTTGGCAATCGTGGCCTTGAGAAAGTCAAGCGATTTCTCATTACCACAATTGACAGTTTTGACTCCCTTTGACCAGTCCGCGCCTTTGAAGGACACTTCATCCGGCCTTTTTTTCATTAAGGCGATCTCGTCGATGAGCCTATCTTCAATCGACCTCCTCCCACTTGGGTCAGCACGGTCTATGACAGCCGCCTGAAGATATGCCGGCTTCATCGACTCCTTCGCCTTTTTCGAGGTAGAAGGCTTGTCGTCACCAGATCTAACTCTCTTAATGACTTCCTTTTGGGGGCCCTTAAGAGATCCAGTCGGTGTGTGACTCGCCTTTTTGGTGGTAGGGACTGGTTGGTCATCGCCAGACCTAGCTCTCTTAACGACCTCCTTACGGTGATCCTTAAGACAGCCAGATGGCTTATGACCAGCGCCACTTCCAGCATTCTTTATCATCTTCTTTTGAAGACCTTTAAGAGAGCTGGGATTGTTGTTTGTCGCACCTTTCTTGCTTGTAGAGTTTTTTTTGGCAATGATAGCCAGCTTTCAACCGATCGTTCCGAAGATGTGATAGGTTTATTTGGTCGGCTGCTATCATTGTCTTTATCCTTGGACTTCAGTACGACCCCTGACACGTTTCCTATACTCTCCCGAGCACTTTCTGGAACGGTGTCAAATTTCGCATTTAGTCCCTCGGGATAAGACATTCCCAAGATAGCGGAGGTCGAGCCATAGATTTTTTCAAATATAATTACACTCTTCCTATGCCTCTTGATAAGGTATTTATCCCTACCACTGACTGACGACAGATCCCTCTTGGCCATCTTATTAAGAAAGATCAAGGAGGCTCTGACGCCATTCTTAGCTTTTTCTTCTTTTGTTCGGCTGTCGACAACGGCAGTTACACCTGGTTCTACCGCGTCTTGCCGAACTAATTTTGAACCCATCTGTCCACCATCCCGTGCGGATGGCACCTTGGATGCTGGAGAATTCTGTTCCTGAGCGTGAACTGAACTGAAATCATAGTGATTTCATGTTCGTCATCAGAACCCAGAGAAAGATCCTCCAATTTCTCTGCAGTGCCAGTCCCCCCGAGAGAGTCTCCAGGTGAGCCCAAGAGGTCGTCTGTTTCGGCAAGTTCACTCAATAACTGTCCCTCCTGAGCAATTATGTCCTCGTGAATTCTTAAAAGGTCAGAGTCAGTGTCCGAAACTCCTACAAAACTATCTTATTCTTCTCCACATCTTTTATTTTAATATTCTTTTCACTAATTTCGGTCCCACGAAAATGCACGTACTAAGTGGACCATCTCGCGCAGTGACGGCGTACGTGCCCGTCCCCCCGAGAGAGTCTCCAGGTGAGCCCAAGAGGTCGTCTGTTTCGACAAGTTCACTCAATAACTGTCCCTCCTGAGCAATTATGTCCTCGTGAATTCTTAAAAGGTCAGAGTCAGTGTCCGAAACTCCTACTGAAACTACCTTATTCTTATCCACATCCTTTATTTTAATATTCTTTTCACAAATTTTGGTCCCACGAAAATGCACGTACTAAGTGGACCATCTCGCGCAGTGACGGCTTTTAAAAGGAATTACAACCAACCCGTGCCATGGGCGTTGGAGGGGAGTTGTTAGCGATTAGTTTATTTAAGCACTAACTAACCATAATTTTTCAGAATTTTTGGCCTAAAGTTGTAGAAAATATCGCAATTTTTAATTACAGAACATATGGGATATATATATATATATATATATATATATATATGTATGTATGTATATATATGTATATATATATATATATATATACCTATGTATGTATGTATGTATACCTACATACATATATATATATAGATATATATATACATATGTATATATATATATATATATATATATATATATATACATATGTATATATATATATATATATATATATATATATATATGTATGTATGTATGTATCTATATATATGTATGTAGGTATATATATATATATATATATATATATATATATATATATACATATATATACATACATACATATATATACATATATATATACGTGAGACCCAAATGAAAATTATAATAGACAATATCAAACAAGGGAAGTAGGAAGTTCGACGTACGCTGCTGCCAGGAAAACATTTAATTTTAGACAGGAAAAACCACAAAATCATAATAACAGTTATCAACAAACAAGACCCTTCAACAATTTCCAGCAATGGTTTTAAAAGACAATTAAATTATAGTGGCCAAGTAAGCCACCAACACAAATTTCAGAGAATTAACAATATGAACGAAGTTTTCTTTTTTAGGTCAAGAAACGGACTGCCTTACATCATCAAGGCGTCCACAACAGGAAGAAAATACAAAATTCTAATCGACAGCAGTGCAACAAGCTGCTATTGTAGTTCTGGAGTTCTAACGAACAGACAGGAATTAGTTATTAAGAAGAGGGTAAAAACCATTAATGGTTTTGCCATCATTAAATATTTTTATGACACCAGTATTTTTGGCTTTAATGTAAGATTTTACGAAATTTAAAATTTGGAGACAGATCTCCTTATAGGTTATAATTTTAGGAAAAGAGCTAATATATATCTATATCTATATATATACTAAAAGCTCTGAAGAAAAAAATAAAGGATGACTGAATGCAATACATGCAGATCAGTAATTAGGGGTGAAACTGGCATCAGATGCAATGGTGTATGTGATAAAATATACCATTGTACTAAAAAATGTTCGGGTATACACCAATACTCTATAGGAGAGTTGGAAGCTAACAATTTGTGCGTTTTTTTTTTTTTTTTTTGTGAGGATTGCATGCAATATATAAGAAATGTGTATTTAGTGAAATCCAAGGAAAATTTGAAAGAATATAAAAGGTAAGTTGAAACATCACTAAAACAAAACGAAAACGAATTATAACAATTACTTGAGGCAATTGAAAAACGTGACGTAAAAAGCCTTAGGATTTTAGATGATACTCAAAAAGCATGTGAAAAGAACTTTAATGAAATGACAAAATTATTTGAAAATGTTAAAGACTATGAAAACAAAAATAAAGAAATGTGCAACAACATACAGCAAAAAAATTAGAAGATGTGTAATGAAATAAAAAAAGTGATAAAAGAAACAATAATAATTGCACTATTAGGTTGCTTCTCCTTTTTTAACATTTCTTTGAATGTATCAGAAACTTCTTCATTCGAAATTATAGAAAGCTTATGGGCCAGTTTTTTCTTCTTAGATCTTGTACTTAAATCATCATATGTCTTGCAGGGTGCTCCAGTTGATATTTTGCTCGCCGATATTTCTATATCAGTATCCATCCAATCGGAATGTTTAATTTTTAATCTGTTAGTACGCTGATTCAAGGACTTCATTTTTACGTCATGCAACTTTAAAAAGCTCTCTATCTGAGATTTACCAATGACGTCGACTTTTGCATGATATGTAGTTTTTATGAATTCCACTATAGCTTCTAAACGATTAAGATCATTTTTATAAAAACTCCACAGAACACAACACAATTGTACATGTTTCAATGTAATCACCAATGTAATCAACTTCGTTATGATGTTGATAAGGATTAGCTGCGCATTTACATATATCTATTAGATATATCGCACAGGTATATATATTTACAGGTATTCTGTGAATTTTCATCAGGTAAAATATTTGAAAGAGTAAATTTGGGAGAGTACCTATACCGAATTCATTGATGTTATATGTTGCTGCTAGGTATCACTGGAAAGGATATTACCTGGGCATTGTTACTAGCACATAAAAATATAGATTTTGAACAATTAGTAATAGATAAATGCTGCAGCATGAAAGTATACCTGTACATTGCCACTAGATCATAAATATATAAATTTGTAACCATCAACAATACATAAATACATTTGTTAAATTTAGGTAAACACCATAAATGTAAACTAATAAAATACTTATTGATTAAGTTAAATTAGACATTTTTTGTTTGTTTTGTTATTTTAAATTCATTAATAGAAATATATGAATGCTTAGAAAAGGATAAAGATTTACTTAAATTTGGGAAATGTGGCAACACTATTAAAAATAAAAAATATTTATTAATTATTTTTATAAAAATATTTTTGTATAGATATTAATAAAAGTATACAGAAATATTCATAATTTTCTAAGTAATTATTCACGCAAAGCTAAAGGCAAAAGTTGCAAGTTTGTAAAAATATAGTCATATATACAATAAATTGTAAATATAAAAGTTTAAAGGCGTATATTTCTGAAATGAGGTATGATATTGACTTGAATCTTTTTGCAAAAGATCGGAAATTATATATGCTAAAGGATAAGCTTAATTTGGAATACATATTTTTAAAATTTCTTTCGCTATTTAGAAATGAACCAAACAAAAGGCCAAATTTGGGGTTTTTGGAGAAAATACAAATTTTTTATTTGTAATAACATATTTGTTTATAAAGATATCTTAATGAAATTTGCAGGTAATGTGGATCTTATTAATATAAATAAAAGCGTGTTAACCAAATTTCAATCAGGGGTAGGGTTTTCCTGAATTCCTAAATAAACTAATCAAAATTCCCAAAAATGGGATTTTTTACATTTTTGGCTATAGAATCCACATTTTTCCGAAGTCCCGTAGATTTTGATTTAAAACTTTTAACAACATATTGAAGATTCTTAAAATATATTCTTGCTTTGGGATTTGAGAAAATATGGTCTAAAATCAAAACTTTCACATAAAATGGGTCGAATTCGGGAGGATATCTACCATGACCAATTGAGTTATTGGGCTTGCTTTTTATCTTAAAGTCATCTCTTTCAGAAAAGTGCAAAATTATTATATGTTGCTAAAGAAAATTTTATTTTATATAAAAAAGAGTGTAAATACTTTTTCGGCTAAAAAAAAAAAAAACACAAAAAGTCGTCTTTTTTGCAATTTTCAAATTGAAAATCGTTTATTTTTGGACTCGGTAAAGATATCGACTTCAAATTTTCTTTATTCAATAGATAATTTTGTTATTTAACTAGTTAAGAAAAAACGAATAAAATCGGTCGGAAATACCAGAATATATATGAAAAAAACTGGACCAAGAGCATGCAAAATTATGATGCTTAAAAATTCAAACGCAAATAACTCGAGAACTATAAGAGATAAATAGGACATGTAAGCATGTTTTTTATAGGTCTTATCAGGGCCTACAACAATATATAAAAATATTTGAAATTGAACGAGAAACAAACATTTTGCAAGCGATTACAAATTTTTTATGTCAAAGGTACCTAACTTTGAGCCCCCTTAGCTCCGCCCCTGGGTTGATTGTTGTGCCCCCCTTCCAAACATAATACATTGTACACACCTCTGCTACGCCTATACCAAATGTCATGAAAATCCAACCGGCCGTTCAGAAGTTACAGATTTATTTCCAAAGAATTTCGATTCTGCCCCACTGTGCATTGAAAATAAAAAAACGGAACTTTAGTCATACAAAGTGAGAATGTTGATGAGAGAGAGAAAATAAAGAATGCAATTGAAAGTGAAATGAGTGAAGGGTACGAAATTATAGTTCCAAATAAGATTCCATTGTCAATAATTATAACGTAAATGACATTTAAATATGGAGGTAACGAGATTATTGAAAAACTTAAAAAACAGAATCAGATTCTAGGTGATAGTACACTAGAAATAATAAAAGTATATGAAACGAGGAGAAATAAAAGATCAATATTTAATGCGAAGTTAAAAATTGATAATGAATCATATACAAGAGTAATTTCGACTCAGAAATTAAATATCGATTGGGAGAAATGTCGAGTATTTGATGGTACACAAATATTACTTTGCTATAAATGTGAAGAATTTAATCATATGTTTGAAATGCCACGAAAAGCATTATACAAACCAATGTAATAAGGATATTATAAATAAATGCGTTAATTGCATTAGGACAAACAATAAACTAAATTTTGGCCTTGAAGACAACCATATGTCGACAGATAGAAAGTGTCCAGTTTATAAAAATAAATTATAATTAAAAAGAAGAAGGACCTACATACAACCTTAATCAAATTGAAGCAATTTTGATAAGCCAATAATATTGATAAACCAAAGTTCATAATATTATCAGAGACACATTTGACTAACAGAATTGGTGAATCTGAAATACTATTAGAAGAATATTGTAAATTTTCAACTCCATCGAATTCTACGAGAACCGGAGGAGTAATATTATACGTTAATAAGGACTGGTATGTAAACATATTAATCGAAAAAGTGTGTGATTTCAAATACTGGATAAGTGCATATAATGTTAAATACAACAACTCACCAATTATAATAGCAGCAGTTTACCGATCACCAAGTAGTCAAGAAGCAGAATTTTATAAAGTAAGAAGAAATAAGTGGAAGAAATACAGATGTAATTATTGCTGGTGATTTTAACATAGATTGGACAAAAGAAAGTACATATAAGAGGAAAATAGAATCCATAATCAATGATAATGGATTACAACAAGAGTTACCAAAAATTCAAGAGCAATAATAGACTTTATTATAACAAATAGTACGAATATTAGTACAAACTTAAGTAATAGAAATAAAATATAGGATCATGAAGTAATCGAAATTAAAATAGACAATATATATGAAATCGCAACGAAAAATGAAAGTGAAATAAAAATCTTTATATATAAAAAATACCGTTTTCAAAGGGAAATTAGTGCATTAATCACCTTCAATGAAAATCAAGACGTGAATTATAACGTAAATTGTTCTGATATAGCTATAGAAAGAACAATTGAAAATCTCTCAATAAAAAAGAAAATAAAAAAAATATTGTAAAAATGGTTTAACAGCCACTTGCAAGTTCTAAAAAGAGACAAAATATTAAAATATAATATAGCGAAAACAACAAAAGCGAAATGCAAAATGGAATAATTATAAAAAAACCAGAAACGTATATATATAAATACTTAAAAATGAAAAGAATACATATATTAATAGAACAATAAGTAATACCAAAGATCAAAGGCAAATGTGGAATAACATCAACGTCTTAGTACTAAAGAAAACAAAAAATGTGATAAAATCTGTGATATTTACAAATATAGAATATAAGGACAGTAATGAAATAGCGAATCAATTTAATAAATATTTTGTAAATAGCATAAAGGAAATTATAGATAATATAGAATATGTACAATATATAATTCAAATAAATGTGATAAACTGTAGATTTAAATTTCGAGAAATAACAAAAATAGAACATAAAAATATATGCAAGAACATGAACAACAAATCGGACTATAATAATATTAATGTAAATGTGATATTGGATAATTGGAACTTGAATGGAGAAGTGTTGCTAAAAATTATAAATAAATCATTAAAAACGGGTATATTTCCCGAAAATTGGAAAACTTCAATAGTGACGTCAATTGAAAAGGTTAATAAAACAAATAAATGTGAAGAATTTAGGCTAATAAACTCACTAAAATTATGTGAAAAAATTCTTGAAAAAACAACTTGAAAATAATCTAGAATCTAACAATATTTTATCGAAATATCAATCTGGATTTCGGAAAAAACTTTCATGTAAAACGGCAGTAAATTACGTCTTTAATAGATGGAAAAGTAACGGCAGAAATAAAAAAATAATGACAATTTTTCTCGATTTTAAAAGAGCGTTTGAAACAATAGAGAGAAAAATATTATTACAGAAATTATACTTCTACGGAATACAAAATATAGAATTAAATTGGTTTGAATCATATAACAAATAGAAAGCAAATAACTAAAGTAAATTATAAAAAATCAGAGACAATTAATAATGAATATGGAGTACCACAAGGATCAATTCTTTGATCTTTACTATTTATAATTTATATAAATGATATGACAACTGTAATAGATAGAAATGAAATAGTACTTTATGCGGACGATACCCTAATATTTAATATAGCGGATACAGATGAACAGTGCCTGGAAAACTTAGTATACGATATGCGAAATATAAATAACTGGTCGATAATCTCCTTTTCTACTCTTTGCAAGTTCAGTGCTGTTAATGTTAATTGATTAGCAAGAAGTGATATTGGTTGTGTTTGGCTGATTTCTGAAAATGCCTTAGCAAGTGCATTTGCTTCATTATTGATTCTTGCAACAATTTTCGTTAGTTGTTTTTGTGTGCTGAGTTCGTCTTGTGTAATTATATTAATAGTAGAATCAATAATTGATGTTTGTTTTTTAAGTAATTTAAAATATAGTCTGTTTCGACCTTCGTCTTTTTAATGGTGTCTGACATTTCACTGACGTAGCCTGAGTCCAGCACTCCAAACAATGACCTTGCTACATTTCCTACAATGTTGAATGCACAACTTTTTACTCTACTAGTGGCGAATAGTTCCTTTTCCTCCAGCAACTCTTCTTTTACTTGATTGAAATTATTTATCAAAATATTACATGTTAACTGATGTGTGATGGTTGAACATAAGTGCTGCAAAGTGTCTAATCCAGATTGAAAAGTCTTTAGCTCGGACAAGAAAGGTGCTAGATCATAATATACCATGGGTTTCCATTCAGTTGTTGCCAGTTTTACGGTTCCAATACCTTCAAAGTACAGTCCTGGAGGCTTATTCTGAATTGCGATGCGAAAATCAATGCGATGCGCAAATGAAATGCGATGCGAAAGAAAATTGGTATTCTGTTAGACTTTCGCAATCGCATTCTCAATTTATTTCAAATCGTGGCAACGCTGCTCAAATAAACGTCAAATTAAAAATAAATAAATTGTTTGTGTTTGGCTATGAAAATTGTTTATAAAATTTATTTAGGAAATTCTGTAAGAAAAAAAAAATGGATTCTGTGACACTGTGATTCAACGACGAAGAAGGGCATGAGCAAAATGAAAGGATACAGAGAAGATTGCTTAGAAGCAAATCCGATATTCTAAGCTTGAATGAAAAAAGGTAATTTATTTTGATGCTTGCGAAAAATAAACGTTTACTTATGCAGAATATTTCTTTTTTCAGATTTATAAAAAATTTTAGATTAAATAAAGAAGCATTTGTATATGTCTTAAATAATATTAGCTCGGAATGCAATATTACGAAATCAAGTGCGGTTGTGTTAAAATTTCTTGATCAAGGTGGCTACTAACACCAAATTGGTCAAGATCATTTTCTCGGAATATCTCAGCCAGCTATGTCGCGATGTTTGGCGGCAGTGCGCATAGCAATTGAAAAGATTCTATGTCCTAACCATATTCAATTTGAAATGTCCGAAGACGAAAAGAAAGAAGCAAAAACTTTTTTTAGAAAAAGTAATATTCCTGGTGTGATTGGAATAGTAGATGGTACACACATTGATACGATCCAGTGAAAATGGACATTTATATTTTAATAGGAAGGTTTTTTAAAGATAACATTTTTAATAATGGTTTCTTTCAGATATGTGATCATAAAATGACAATTAGAGCTGTCGATTTTAGGTATGGAGGGGCAAGTCACGATCTCTCCAATGAAAGACAAATACTGAAAACAAAGTTCGGCAGCGGAACGAACGGAACTTGAATCCTTAGTAAGTATTTTTTTTCTTTTTATTGTAATACTTTAACAATTTGACAACTTTTTAGGCGACTCAGGCTATCCATTAGAACCATGGATCTTAACGCCATATCGAAACGCTGCAGAGGCTTCTGCTGAAGCACTTTTCAATGAAAAGTTCAGCAAAGCCAGATCATTAATTGAAAGAGTGTTTGGTGTAATGAAAGGAAGATTTCGGTGTTTGCTAGCGGCCCGAGAGCTACATTACAAGTTGCTGCAAGTTTAACGTTGAACTGCCAACGGAGGAAATAGTGGACTCCGAAGATCTGCCGCAATCGAATAGTAATATACCAAACTCAAGCAATTATAATATTAGAAACAACAATTATACAAACATCGCTAGAAATATTAGAGATGAAATAAAAAACAATATGATTTAAATTTATGTAAATGTTTTATTTAAAAAAACCCTTTTCATTATTTTTAACTACTAGATAAAACAGTCTTTAATATTTCAAAACACATTGCATAACTCATCACTTGGCAGTTCGTTGCATATTAATATTAACTAATTGTATAACTAAAAAACAAAAAAGAACAAAAGTACTACATACAGGTACATATATCACATTAGTTTCATTTTTTGCTCTTCAATATCTAGCATCATTTTCTTTAACTCAAGTTTTTGTTTTACCAAATTTCTGTTTTCGATTGCATTTCCTTTTTCAAATTCAAATTTTTGTCTTGCCAGATCCAATTCTTTTTCTCTTATTTCGAGATCCCTTCTCTGATATCGACTTAACTTTTCAAATTTTCATTTATTTGCTTCAATGACACATTCTTTTTGGTATGCAATTTGATTTTCAACTTGCTTTTTAAGCAGCCTATCTCTATCACAGAAGCTTACTGAGCGTGAACGTTTTCTTGGATTACGTTCACAGCTTTGGGAACGTACATTTGTTGCTACCTCCGAATCAACTATTACTTCCGTAGCTAATTCTTGTAATGGCACTTCGTCCAACTGTTCCATCACAGCCATGTCTTCACCATTGGCGCCAGTGCCGCCAATGTCGGTTTTATTTTGTCTAAGATTCTGTTTGGTGTGTACTTTAAAATCGGCCCAAACCTATTAAAATTAAAGTTGAAGTCAAATATTTTTGAACTGGTTTATAATTTCATACTTCTTTCCATCCTGCAGCTTCTCTAATAGGTGGTCCATTGATATTTAGTTCTTCAGTTAACGTTTGCCACAAAGTATTTGCCGACTGACGTGCATTTGGTGTTTTCAAATGGCCTCTTGCCAATTGGCTGTGCTTATTCATTTGGTGGTCTTATTGCTTGCTTCCCTGAATTAAATAATAAATATATGATGAATAAATAAATAAAATATTATCTTTCACTTACATGTTTGTACTTTGCGAATGCTATTTTGTTGTCGAATAAATTTTGCGAATTTGACATGTGTTTGACATTTGTTTTCACAATGTAGAATACCGACTTGCCACCTTTTGGCATTTGAAATGCGATTAAAAAAGAACTTTGCGAATATCGCAATACAGAATAGCAATTGTTCGCATTTATGTATTTTCGCATCGCAATTCAGAATAAGCATCCTGGGTCAGGATGAAAGTTGTTTATCTTTAAGTGACTGCACATAACAGCTGGAATGATAAGTATGGCTACGATTGAGTTAGTAATAGTCTTTGATTTTTTGGTGGATGGAGTATATTCTTCGTCAACAGGTATTGGGCGAATAGGGTTGAATAGTTCACTTACAGGTAATTCGTCTTCGTGAAGTAGCGGAGCTAATCTATGGATAGGTCTTCTTTTTATTCCGGAAGATGTTTTTACATCTGCTACCCGAACCTTGCCATCATTGCCCTCGTGTGTTTGAAGAATTCCCAAGTAGCCAGCTCATAACCGGTACATTATCCTCTTTTATAATAACCATCTGTCCTTCATTCACGTTTTCAAATGATGATTTCCACTTCTGTCTTTCCTGCAATTGGTGTAGATACTCGGCTGACCAACGTCTCCAGAATTAATGTTTGAGTTGGGAGACAAGTTTCCATCGTGTGGCGAGGGAACTATTTGGTTGGACTGCTCTACTCTCTACTTGGACTGTGAGTGGTTCTCCAATTAAGAAGTGTCCTATAGTCAGTGCAGTTAGATCATTTGGATTAGGTGACATCGGGGTTAGCGGACGGGAATTTAATATGGCTTCTATTTCGATGATTACTGTTTCAAGTTCTTCGTGCGTTAGTGACGCTGTTGAAACACTTCGTAGTAAAAGTTGCTTAGTGGATTTTACTGCTGCCTCTCATAAGCCTCCAAAGTGAGGGGTTCGAGGTGGAATAAATTTGAATTCAATGTCTTCTTTACTGCATGACTGTAAGATTTTTTCTTGTGAGTTATTGTGAAAGATTGCTTGATTTAGTTCTTTAAGTTGATTCCGTGTACCTATGAAGTTTGTAGCATTGTAGCAATATATAGTCTGGCATCGCCCCCGGCGTGATATGAATCTTTTGATGGCTCCAATGAATGCATCAGTTGTCAATTCAGTTACAACTTCCAGTTGTACAGCCTTCGTTGAGAAATAGACAAAAACAGCTATGTAAACTTTATGAGGTTTTTTACAGCTATGTAAACTTTATGAGGTTTTTTACCCCTTATCTTATAATGAACCCAAAACGGTTCTCAGTAGTCAACACCAGATTTAATAAATGGGCGTGATGGGGTGACTCTGTTTGCTGGTAGGTCCCCCATTATTTGAGAAAATAATCTAGGTTTTTCTCTTGTACATCGTACACAATTTTGGACTATATTTCTTACCATTGATTTACCCTTGATTATCCAATATTGTTGTCTGAACATAGCCAATAATGATTGTGAGCCACAATGATGCTTCTTTTCATGCAACAATGTAGAAGTAACATAGGGTAGAAGTATGGGATATTTTGTGTCATATGATAGATTAGAAGCTTCCAATCTTCCTCCAACCCGTAAAATGTTATTTTCGTCTAGGAATGGAGATAAGCTGCTAGTTATGCTGGTTTTTTTTCTTTAATTCAGATATCTCCTACTTGAAGTCGGAGATCTGAACTGCTCGAATAATTATAATTTGCGAATGTGTTTTGGTCGAAATTCATTTTGCGTTTTTGAATTATTTATGAATCTTAGTACGTAACCCAAAACCTTCTGTAAGGTTGTAAAGGAATTTTTGTGGTGAATTCCGTATATAAGGCCACCATCGTTTAATACCATAGGTGCTGTAACAGGAACCATAGGTGCTGTAACAGAAACCACCTTCTTTTTCTCAATGTCATTGGCAATTTCTTGAGGTAAGTATTTCGATGCCCATTATTCCTCTCTTCCATGAAGGAAAAGTGGTCCGTATAGCCATAAGTTACATGCTGGCAGATCTACTGCACGAAGTTCTCTGGATAGTATATCGGCTGGCTTGTGTTTTGATCGTACATGGCGCCATTGTTCGGCTAGAGTTAGTAACTGAATTGTTGATACTCTGATGGTGACAAATGTTTTGTATGAAGATGATTGATTGTATATCCATATTAATATGATTTCTGAATCAGTCCATAGAAATGTAGCTTGGTTTTGAAACTGCAGGTCAATCTTTATTCTGTGAGCAAGCTGTGCTGTTAGAACTGCTGCACATAACTCTAGTCGAGGTAATGTCTGCTGCTTCAATGGTGCAATTCTTGATTTTGCACGGAGTATTCGTACGATTACCTGCACATTCTAAAGAATGGGCCATTGGTGCAATGGCCTTCTCAGATGCGTCTGCGAATACGTGTAGTTGTGTTTTTACAGGGTTTTCGCCCTGGAAGATATGTCGTGCTATCGTAAAATTGTTAAGATATTCTAGATCGTTTCTAAATGTGCTCCAAGATGCACATAGATCATAATTAATGGTTCATCCCAATCTAATTCATGATGCCAAAGGTGTTGAACAAATATTTTGACCTTAACAATCACAGGAGCTAATAGACCGAGGGGATCAAATAGTTTTGCAAGATCGGAAGTTACTATTCGTTTCGAGATTTGCTGATGTTGGGTTAATTTGACTTTAACGCAAAAGTGTTCGCTTTTAGGTAACCAATATAATCCTAAGGTTTTTATTGAATTAGTACTGTTATTATCGAAATCTAAGTTAACCTCTTGGTCACCGGTTGGAACATTTTTGAGCAAATGTGGATGGTTTGCGCACCATTTTTTCAAACTAAATCCATATTTTTTCAACATAACGATGAGTTCTTTTTTAGCGTTTTCACTTACTGTGTTGTAATATGCAGGTGGCGATGATGGACCTTCCCTCCGCATAATAAGTTGATATATGAATGCTTAGAAAAGGATAAATATTTACTTAAATTTGGGAAACGTGGCAACGCTATTAAAAATAAAAAATTTTTATTAATTATTTTTATAAAAATATTTTGTGTATAGATATTGTTAAAAGTATACAGAAATATTCATAATTTTCTAAGTAATTATTCACGCAAAACTAAAGGCAAAAGTTGCAAGTTTGTAAAAATATAGTCATATATACAATAAATTGGAAATATAAAAGTTTAAACGCCCATATTTCTGAAATGAGACATGATATTGACTGGAATACATATTTTTAAAATTTCTTTCGCTATTTAGAAATAAAGCAAACAAAAGGCCCAATTTGGGGTTTTTGGAGAAAATACACATTTTTTAATTGTAATAACATATTTGTTTATAAAGATATCTTAATGAAATTTGCAAGAAATGTGGATCTTATTAATGTAAATAAAAGCGCGTTAACCAAATTTCAATTCGGGGGTAGGGTTTTCCTGAATTCCCAAATAAACTAATTAAAATTCCCAAAAATGGGATTTTTGCATTTTTGGCTATAGAATCCATATTTTTCCGAAGTCCCGTAGATTTTGATTTAAAACTTTTAACAACATATTGAGGATTCTTAAAATATATTCCGCTTGTCGATTCGTGCTTTGGGATTTGAGAAAAAATGGTCTAAAGTCTAAACTTTCATATAAAATGGGTCGAATTCGGGAGGGTGTGTACCATGACCAATTGAGTTATTGTGCTTGTATTTTATCTTAAAGTCATCTCTGTGAAGTTGCCTTTCAGAAAAGTGTAAAATTATTATATGTTGCTAAAGAAAATTTTATTTTAGATAAAAAAGAGTGTAAATACTTTTTCGTCTAAAAAAAAAACACAAAAAGTCGTCTTTTTTGGAATTTTCAAATTCAAAATCCTTTATTGTTGGATTCGGTAAAGACATCGACTTAAATTTTTTTTTATTCAATAGATGATTTTGTTCTTTAACTAGATAGGAAAAAAACTAATAAAATCGGTCGGAAATACTAGGATATATATGAAAAAACTGGACCAAGAACATACAAAATTATGGTGCTTAAAAATTCAAACGCAAATAACTTGAAAACTATAAGAGATAAATATGACTTGTAAGCATGGTCTTATCAGGGCCTACAACAATATATAAAAATATTTAAAATCGGACGAGAAACAAAAACTTGGCAAGCGATTAAAAATTTTTTATGTCAGAGGTACCTAACTTTGAGCCCCCTTAGCTCCGCCCCTGAGGGGTTTGTTGTGCCCCCCTTCCAAACTTAACATTGTAGACTCCTCCGCTACGCCTATACCAAATTTCATGAAAATCCAACCAGCCGATCAGAAGTTACAGATTTATTTCCAAAAAATTTCGATTCTGCCCCACTGTGCACTGGTGGGAGAAGCTTTGTAGATTATGAAAATCAATGGGTCATCATAATGGACGATAAGACGCTAGTTTAATTCAATTCAAACACATAAATCTGAACTGAAACTATTTGTAAGCAAATATGTGTGTTTAACCTGAAAAACGCTAATCAATCAAATAAAACACCTTAAATGCCTTAAAACGATTGATTGATTATTTTCTTTATTTTTCATTCTTATATACTAAATTCTTTTACAATAAATTAATTTAAATTGCTTAGTAAGTAGAATAAACAAAGTTTGCATAATTGCAGAACTTGAATACTTTCCTTAAGTTAAAAACATTAATTTCTGTTTTGTCAACAACAATGGTAAATGAACTTAATACAAAATTAGGTCATAAAATAAAATGTTCAGGTAATTGGACTTAAACAGAAATAATGAGTAGAATAAAATGTTTTTTAAATAATGATAATTAAATAAATAATAAAAACAAAAATTATGTTGATGTAAGTATCAACATGGTTAGTACACGATGTGCGAAATATAAATAACTGGTTAAAAATGAATAAACTTAAACTGAACGAAAATAAGACAAAAATTATGGAAATAAATATGAATGACAATACAGAATTTAAAATTAATAACAAAATAATAGAAAAAGTAGACAAAATAAATTATTTAAATTTTAATGATCACATAGAATATATATGTAAAAAAATCGGAAAAAAGATAGGCTTTTTTAGAAGAATTAGAGACAAAATATCAATAATCACTGCAATAAATATATATAATACAATAATTAAACCACATTTTGTATTCGGGCCAACCGTACTATACACTTACTGCACAAATATACAATTAGAAAGGTTACACATTAAAATGGATAAGTATCAGATAAAGACTCCAGCTTAACACATATATCCTTATCTTCAAAATGAAGATGTGATATGCGCCAGAATACTTAACTCAAGAACTAGCATATGTGAATGAAAGCCAGCCATATAACTTGAAGAATGGAAATGATTTCCGAATACATAGAGTAGCAAATAACAAAATAAAGAGATGTTTGCTGTACAAAGGACTGCAATTATTTAACCAACTCCCAAATTATGTTCAAAATTAAACAAATATTAATGCTTTTAAAAGAAATTGTGTAATACATACAAAAAATAATGTTTATCAGAGCATTTAAAAAATATAAAATTAGATAAGAAATTTAATGTATTATAGTCGTAAGAAAGTATTTAAAATACTACTAAATAAATAAATATAAATAAAAATAAAAAAATAAAAAAAATAATATGTGGCTAAAAAATAACAATTATACATTGCTTAATTTGTTTCTTCAATGGTAGCTTTAAGTATACAAACAATATAATAATTGAAAAAAACGGAATACAAAATAATTGTAAAAAAGCTTTATCGTAAACCATTCTTCTAACCTAATAACATATAGGGAGAGGTCACACATTCCATTTCCCGAAAATTTGTGAGTTAAATAGATGATGCTTACATACAACACCACTGTGGAACGCTGAAAGTGCTGACGACGGTCGTAGCTGACTAGAAAATGCATTCCATTCTGCCAAGTGTCCAATAAAACTTTTACAATTATTCTACAATTATTCAATGAACAAAAATTCTAAAAAAAACTTTATAAAAGTTCAACAAAAATTATAGCACTAGTTATTAGAAATTAACGTATTTTCGAACATTTTTGTAATCAATTTACAGACAAATTTAAAATTTTATTTTTTTAAGTGTTAAAATGAAATGCTATTTCTAGTCAAATTTGAACCATAAAACAAAAAAAAAAAAAAAAAATGGACTCCTGCTAGAAAATATCCATGTTTAAAAAAGGAGCTGATTTTTATCATGCCTGTTTTAAAACCACAATTTCAATTTTTAAAATTAAAAAATAAAAACTTAGGAAAAAACTATGCTGTTTTATAGACAACACCATAGAAAGTAAAAAAAGAAAGAATTAGGCCCTATAAATTTGCCGTACCTTAAATTTGAATTGTGCGTATTTCGGCTGAAAAGGTGATTTTTTTTTGTACTAGCATACAGATTAATAAAAATTATAACATAGGAAGATAATATCGATTGTAGAAAATGTATTCCGACATTTTTAAAAAACTTCGGCAATGTTAACCCTTAAAGCCTAAAGGTCAAAGATCAATTAATGAAATATTTGAGATTTTTAACGAAAATATAACGTTTTTTGAAAAACTGTAAAAATTCAAAAATTTTTTCATATATAAATGCACCCTACGAACTTCAGGGTCGATGCGGCATGTGTTACCGACATCCGCTCACAGAAATATTTTACATACTATAAAGCTATTCACCTCACAATTTTGCAACCCTATCAATTTTGTACTGTTTCAATTTGACGTGAGCAACCACTTTTGAAAAAAAAGTAATAAAATTAGCAAAAAGAAAGTAAAAACAATTTTTTAAGACACCGAAAATCACTTTTTTTATATATATTATTATTTTTAATATATAGTTACGAAATTTAGTTTTATAAGTTTAAAGTAACGATTTTCTTATTGTTGCAAGAAAAAGATCCCAGGTTTATTGAAAGGAAATAAACAAACGATTTTGAAAACGCCAAAATCGGAGCAATATTTTTTATTTATATAATTCATATTAATCTGTTTAGTTATTGATATTTTTCTTTTTATATGTTTGAATTCATTTTATCTATTTCTTTTATTGTTGTTATTAAATTCAAGACATATTTTTTACGTTGACTTTATTTCAGTGATGTTTTCTAGTTTAGAGTTGATTTTTTATTTATATCTATACATTTTTACAGAGCGGCAACATTATAAAAAGCGGTGGAACATTAAAACTTTTTACTCTGATAATTTTGGAATTAGTTCTACTCTGACAATTTTGCAACATTTGTTCAAAATATTGTTCTATATGGTTGTTGCTGTATTTATAGAAATCAATGTAACTTTTCTAGTTTGGAAGGGTTTAAGAAAATTAAAATTTTTGAGATGAATACCTTTTTGTTTTTGCATCAAAAAGAATAATAAAAGAATACTAAAGGCGGTAGGATTTTCTTTTCTGTGATTTTTATTCTTTGCTTTTGAAATTATGCTTTTAAAATATTGTTTACTTATTTTTTTACCAATATATTTGCTCAACTTCGTAAAGAGTTAAAAAGAACAGTTTGTCCAATTTAGATAAATAAAACTCAAATCGGTGACGACTAATTATCTTCAAGTTATTGTAACTTTATGGTATATATATTAGACTACTCCAAATATATCCGACTCTGCCGTATGATTGTTCTTTTTGGTGTAAAAGCAAGTTCCGCATCGGCTCTGAAGTTTGCAGGGTGCATTTAGATGAGGAGATCTTGACTTTTTCAATTTTTTTCTTTTAATTTTTTTTCTTTTTTGCAATTTGGTGTAAAGAAACCGAAATTTAGACATAAATATCTATTAAAGAATATGGATTGTAGAAAATATGCTCCGAATTTTTTAACGAATTCGAAGACTGTTAATCCTTAAAACAGGAATGTCAAAGTCAAATTTTGGAATATTTGAAATTAGTAATAATATAGCCCATCTATTTTTAATTGGATTTCAAAGCAATGATTTCTATAATGAATCTTTAGAATAACTATGATGTTAGTTAATGTTGACCTCGAGTTCAGTTGAGGGTTAAACTTACCTATTGTCTTTTAGTTAGGTTAGGTTAAGATAAATAGGCTGTGAATATATAAAATAAAAAGAACTCACTTGGGTCCTATTAGTCCCGTTGTGTTATCTTGAGGGATCGTGTGAATCTGTTTTCACATGTCCAAATATAGGTTTGAGTCGCATCAACCTGACGCCCGTACAAAAGATGTAATCCGTCTGATATCAATTGCAGAGATAACCCATGCACATGTGTACTCCCAAATTCTGTAGTCCTAATATCCGCAAGAGCAATACAGTGAGAAAGAATATGTTCTACTGATTATTCCTCCTCCTCGTTAAAACTGCTTCTAAAATAGTCGTTATAAGGAAGCCCTAGCAACCTAGTAATAACAGTTACAAGTGTCCGTAGCTGACGCCTTAGCAATCTCACAATGAAGTTCGGCCGTTCTTAATCGTTGTCCACCTTGAGCTATTCTCTACAGTGACATAGATCTGCAAGATGACAGAAGTACACAAACCAGTTGGTCCATTTTTTTTACTTTGAAGAAGGGAACCAGTTATAGCTAGTTCATCCGCAATAATATTTCCCGGGGTACTTGAGTGACCCTTTACCCCGATCAATTCTAAGTTTGAATGTCTCGCCATCTCATTTAGAGATGTCCGGCATTTGTGTACCAGCTTGAATGTCACCTTCAATTTGACCACATTTAAGATAGGGAGTAGGAAAGATGGAATTTTGTGTCCCCCTGAAAAGAGAATTAATTGCGTTTTTTTTGGATTCACGCTAAAGCCATTCCATTTACTGATCAGACCCAGCAAAGTTTACAGGCTTAGATATATGATGTTTAGATATTTTTCAGATACAGTACCGCAACTTCTTCCGTATACGCAAAGGTTTTAGACTTCAGGGAATCAAGTTTCATGAGCATTGGTTGACGGCAATATTCCAAAGAAGTGGAGTTAAAACTCCTCCTAAGGAGTACGTCTGTTTGCTACTTTATATATGGTAGCCGCTTCTTCTATGTAAAGAAAGCCCACTAATACATGTATGATTGCTTTTCTTATAGGCATGCTGGAACGTTGATAATAGGTTACGGTTCACATCCGTTGAGTCCAATTTTCGATGACTCGTTCGAGCATTTCGACTGGTAACTGGCGAATGACACGCGTTATGTTTTCCTCCAAGGCCTGAATCGAAGCGGGTTTTTCCGCATAAACTTTAGACTTTCTCATTTTTAAAGAAATATGGACCGATGTTTCCACCGGCCCGCAAATCCCACAAAACCGTTGTTTTTTCTGCATGAAGTGGCAGTTCTTGAATCTCTTCAGGTTGCTCTTCGTTCCAAATGCGGCATTTTTGTTTGTTTACATACCCATTGAGCCAGAAGTGAGCCTCATCGCTGAACAAAATTTGCCTCGAAAACGTCGGATCTTCTTGGAACTTTTCAAGAGCCCATAGAGTGAAGCGATGTCGCTTGGGAAGGTCGAGCGACTTCAGTTGTTGGACAAGCTGTATTTTGTACACTTTCAATTTAAGATCTCGACGTAAAATGCGCCAAGTCGTTCCATACGTCAGTCCGAGTAGCTGCGAACGGCGCCGAATCGACTCCACGGTCTTCGTGTACACTCTCAGCTACGGTGAGAGTGGTTGGTGATGGTGTTGCGAATAGTAGGCTCAGTAGGCCGATTATGTTGACCATAAATTGAGCGAAGTGCACGAAACACATTCCTCACAGAACGTGAATTTTCGTAATAAAGTTGAACGATTTGTAAACGTTGTTCAGGCGTAAGTCTTTCCATTATGAAATGCCAAACAATACTAAACAAAAATAACATGACAACATGACACGACTCTCACGTGATCTGTCAAAAAAGGGCTATTGAAAAAAGTATCTCTACTTGAATCTTGGTATATATTATTCAATATACTAGATAGACCGACATTATGACAGTGTATAATATTTAGACATAAAAACTACTGTTTATTTATTTGTAGTTAAAATTTTTGCTAAATTAAAGGGGGAAAAAAAGAAAAACGATTTGACGCTCTAGCTTAGGAGCTCTGGAGCCAGGACAGTTTGGAGTCCAGTATTATACTTAGCTTGGGAGCTCTGGAGCCAGGACAGTTTGCAGTCCAGTATTATACTTAGGTGCCTCGCACTGTCCGACACCATCAATTTAACTCCATTTATACAAGGGAGTGGGAAAGATGGAATTTTGTATTACCTTGAAAAGTGAACTATTTCCGTTTTTCCTGGATTCACGCTAAGGCCACTATTTGTACTCCATTCACCGAATAGGCCTAGCGAAGTTTGTAGGCGGTGGGATGTGGTATCTAGATATTTTCCAGATACAGCCACCGCAACAGTGAGGAGTCAAGTTCCCTGAGAATTGTGTTAACGGCAATATTCCAAAGAAGTGGTGATAAAACTCCACCCTGGGGAGTGCCTCTATTTGCTACTCTATATATGGTAGCCACTCCCATAGTGGAGATTATAACCCTGTTAGTTAGAGGTCTCTATATGATGCCAAAAATCGACTGATGTATGTTCAGTCTTTCCAGAGCCATTTTAGTAGCATTCGGGGTGACATTATTAAAGGCTCCTTTTATATCAGGAACGGCCACTAATGGATATTCTTTATTCTCGAGAGTATTTTCTGTATATCATATTTGCTTTTCATTGGGATGCTGATAATAGGTTAGGACTGATTGTTCTGCGAAGGTGCAGATCAATCAGTCTTACCAATGTTTTCAAGGGCGTTAGACTAATAGGTCTGAAGTCCTTTGGTCGCGTATGGGAGGTCTTACCCCATTTTCGGATAAAGACCACTTTACATCTAGTTCATGACTCGGGATATAAAAGCATGATAAAGAATCAGAGTATATCTGAAGCAGCCATGGAACTATAATATCCGCATTATACTGGAAGTCTATGCAGGTATGATGTACCTTGGCCCATTGATTTAAAAATGGCAAAACTGTTCAAAATTGCCTATCTTATACCATCTTCTGTTATATGAATCTGAATGTCATTTATGTTTGAAACTGTCGCAGACATCTCCGTTATAGGGCACTCTTTGGGAGTGTCACCTATTTCAGAGTTCCACTGTTGTTTACTATTTCCTCTACAGACCTTAGGTCTGCATGCTACAGAAGTGCATTATTTATCAATTCAACAGATTACTCAATGTACCGCTGATATTTTTTTTGCATTTTTAATTGTGATGAGTATTTTTCGTTTATCTATATTTATGTGGTTATTTTTGTTTCTGTAAAGTGAGAAAATAAACTTGCGATTTTTGTTTTTATGGAAAAATTAACCGTGTGAAAGGTTTTTGCTATTAATGAAGATATATTTGATTTTGGGTATGGCCGTGGATAATTTGTTATTATGAGCAATTTGAGAGGGAGAATTGTGAAATTTATACTGCTGTATTTTAAAAATGAGAATGATAACAATGTTTTTATTTAAATTTTGTCATTTAAGCTTTACACTCCATAAAGCTTTTTGACTGCAAAAATTATATGTTTTTAAGCATTATACCAGAATCAAAATTTTATTAATATGAAAAATATCATTACTTTTACAACCCTTAAAGATTTGCAGTCTTTTTCCTTGTTCTTAAATCATATTCTGTTTTTAAACCATATTATTAAAATATTATTCCCATGACAATAAAATATTTCAAATAAATATGATACTTATCCTTTTCACAAACTTAGTGGAAAAATTCATAACTTGTTTGTCTTTAAATATTTTTTGTTTTTATTGTTTGTTGTCCAACTTTATTGTAATTCTCATTTAGTTTATATATGAAGAAATATAAATAGACAAGGTTTGACTATACTCGGTATGATTCAGGCAATATATGATATTGATTAAATACCATTAAAGGGTTTAGTTAGGAAAACATATCTTGCATTTGAACTATGTATGGTGGTACAAATAAATATTATTAAAGAACAAATAAAATGTAAATATTTTTTGTTCTTTTTTTTACTAATTATAATTACTAATTATAAAAATAATAATTTTTTATCAATATAATATTATTATATTTATATTCATTCATACATAACGTAATTCAAAGTACTTTTGGTGAAGTTGGAAAACAAACATTAAAAACAAAATATATTTAAAAACAAACAAGTATTACAGTTTTCTATTAATATATTTATTTATTATATTTATTTGAAATATTTTATTTTCATGGGAATAATAATAGTAACATAGATTAAAATAATTTTATAATGAAATATTTTTTATAGTCAGAACGTTTAAAATAAGTAAACGATCACATCGGAGCAGAGACAATATGTTCATAAAGAAAATTTTATTTAAAAAAAGAGTGTAGACACCTTTTCAGCCAACAAACACAAAAAATCATAATTTTTGCAATTTTCAATTTCAAAGTTGTTTCTTTTTAGACTCGGAAGAGATATTGATCACAAGTTTTTTTTCTTCGATAATCTTGTGTAAAAATTTTATAAAATAGGACAATAATATTGGACTGTATATTGAAAAGTGCAAAATTGAGATAGTTGAAATTTCAGCTATAATGGATTAATTGCACATGCAAACATGTTTTTCATAGGTCTTTTCGAGGGCTTTAAGGAGATGTAAAAATATTTAAAATAAGAAACAAACATTTGGAAAGCGATTAAACATTTTCTATGTCAGGGGTACGTTGAGTCCTAATAGCTACGCTAATGAGGGGTATATGTGGCCCTCCTTCCTTACTTAAAATTGTTCACTCCTTTGCTACGTCTATGTGAAAATTTATGTGAATCCAAGAGACAATTAGAAGTTACATATTTATTTCCAAAAAAATCGATTCTGCTCCACTGTGCATTTGTCTACAATAAATTAAAATTTATAATCGGAATTGGTTATTTCTGGGGAAATCTTAAACTTCTTCTTGTCACATTCCTGAGCTCTTAAAAAAGCAATTCTTTGTAAAACACAAACAATATTATACATAGTGTTTCTACTGTAACGACAAAATTCTAAATCTGGCCAAAAAATTCTAAGCTTACTCTTCTATGCAGGCGCGGATCCAAGGGGAAATTTCTCCACCCAAAATGAATTTTTCAACTAAGAAAAATTAAAAAGGTAGAACAAATCTACAAATATATAATAGAGCTAAAATCAGTTTTAGGGAATACAATGGAGCTAAAATCAGTTTTTTCCTTTGAAAATTTAAAACAAAATTAAAAGGCTTTAAAAAATGGAATTTACTTAGTTAAATATGTAGAAAATGCAAGTGATTTTTGAAATTTTAAAACAACAACAATATTTTTAAGCGTTTTTATATTTTTTCAACAGAAAAAAATTTTTTAATTTCATTTCTTTTTCCTAGTTTAAAAAAGGTAATTCCAAATTATTGCATATTATTTCTTTAAGTGATAGTTTTATCACTTAAACAAATATATTTCAATTACCCTATTTCAATTACCTAAATTTTATTATTACTTAAAAACTTCAGCTTCATGAAAAAAAATATTTTTTATAAAATAAAAAATGTTGATTATACTTTTTATTTTAAGAATTTTATTGCTTGTTTCTCTATGTTTGGCAGGATTTCATGAAAACTGTATTTAACTTAGAAACTTTGTTAACTGGGCACAATATATCATTGATAAACGTAGTTTTTCCGCCAATTTTTTGTAAAACGCGTATTTTGCAAGTACATTTTTCGGCTATTCCTATTTAAATGAAAATTCACACATGATTGCTAATATTTTTTTTCTCATCTGATTTATTCAAGCCCTGATTTCTTTATTAATTTGAAATAATAATAGGTAGGGGTCAGTGATCGGGAAGGGTTCAAACTACCGGGGAAAGTTATATCGGTAAAAAAGAAGTTATACGTGTCCCGGCGTTTCGCTGGGTCACGTCTAGGAATTGAGATATATCGATTTGAAGTTAGTAACTATCATATAGGGGAAATTGTGACCTTTGGTGGTCTTTTTTTTTGACATAACGCGAGAACCACCAGTCCAATTTTGCTGAAACAAATTCCTTTAACCTGTTCATACAACGTTTCGCTACATAAGCAACAGTTTCGCAGTTATAAATAAATGTATGAAGAAAAAGAACTATTTTTTGCCTAAAAAATTGAATTTTTTTATTTTTAATTCATAAGAAATCCAAAACGGTAAAAAAAAGTGTCAAGACCTATTACTTTCACGTAAAGTAACATAACCTTTAAACAAAATGAGACATAGATCATAAAAATCGATGGACGCGTTTCGCTTTTATTCACAATTAAGTGAAGGTATCTCAGTTTGACAAGAATATTGATTTTGGATAATAATATTTGGATAATATTTATTATATATTATTTATTTTAATTATTAACACGTAAAATTAAAAATTGTTACAGGTAATTATTAGTTTATTACATAGATACATAGGTTATAAAAATCGATGAACGCAAAACTTATTTTCGTTTGTTTGCGCCCTTTACTTTCTTGCGTGGCGGTTCGCCCACTTGTTCAGAGTCTGTATCGGATGAGGATCTGTCTTCATCTGGAAAAAATCAATTGTTTTTAATCAGTCAGTTAACTTCATTTTTGTGACTTACCCTCGTTGAGTGTGTAGTACCGTTGGAATAGCAATTGTCGTCTTCGATATCCGGTGACTTTGACATTAGGCTCCAAATTGTTGCCTTCTTTCAAAAGCTGGGCGAGTTTTTCTGCTTCACGTTAAGAAAGGTTTAATTCTGCAACAATCTTGTCCATTCTTGCTTGTGATATTGGAATTATTTTGTTCGATGGGCTGGCTTCTGGTGTTGGTTTATAGGTAAAATCCGATTGATCCATTGTTTCAATAGAAAAAGAAGTTTCTCAGTCAGGACTTGGAAGCGGTGGAATTGGTATTTCATCCGAATGCGGTAGAGGTATTTGTGCACTTTTAACAGATCTGTAAACTCTTCGTTTAAGGCCTTTACGATTTACTCCACATATTTTGTTTGCGCAAGCATTACATCTGTCGGAATTTTGCTCTATTGGATCAACGTCGAAGGTTTTAACGTGAGTACCCGTCCATGTGGACCCAACCTCACGGTGCTCTTCGCACAGGGTGAATACAATGCGTCCACCAACGCCCCCAAGTCTGACCGAAATCATCCTTGAGTACCAATTTGAAGTCATGTATTTGGACATGACCTCCCCCTTGGTAAGAAGCGGAGCCTATCTAAAACTCCTTCCGTTCTGTGGGTCACGGCACCGGGTTGCAATGCATCTTCACACTCGCTCTTCCCGCGATTTGGGTCTAAACCACAACCACCACGAAGCTCCCCAAGGGGCCGCACCGTTGCCAGGCTGGAACCAAAGTTCCAGGGGCTCCTGACACCCGTGGTACCAGTATTAAGTCACCGGTCGGACTTCGTAGCCAAAGACTGACTACTACCAGTTGAACTCCAAACAGTCCGGGACTGGTGACCCGCACCACATACAAAACAAACATCAACATAAATGGACAACAATTACATCACAAACAATCAACAATCGCCCTCACGGGCGATTCGTTGGCCACATAGTGTGACCCAGCAAAGGACAGAAACGAACAACAACCAGGACAAATTCGACGCTGGCACCCTCGCGGGTGTTCTTGGTCACAAGAGTGACCCGGGAACAAATAACGAGGGAACAGAGAAGACACAGCAGGAGGGACAGCAAAGTGAGACGCCAGGAAGAGACGAACAGTAAAATACAGCAACGGCGAAGCAGGAACGCGAAGTCGGAGCAGAAGACCGCAATCCAGCATGCCAACCACCGCCAGCGGGCATATACATATCCGCAAACCGGGGACAAACAACAGCGACGAAAGGAGCGACCCAGCAACAACGGCAAGGAGCACCACTACGGTTGCTCATATAGGAGCCGCCTCCACTACTCCTGTCTCCTTCTTCTCCTATCAAATACCCCCCGGGCGAAATCGCCCAGCCCCCCAAATGTCCGCACGTCCACTAAGGCCCTACTAAAATCCCAACCCCCCGCAGTATGAGTTATGCCCATATCATCTAAACTCCTAATGTCATCATAGTAGTGGCATGTCGTCAGTACATGCCCGTCCCGCACCCACAGTTCGGAGTATCGGACAGACCTCTCTTATGCAAAAATGCATTGAGTGAGCCATGTCCCGTCAGTATAAAACCCAGACTCAGGCCGAAGCCAAAATCTGGACATTGCCGTACGAAGTCCGCGTCACGTATGAACTCATACGTTACCCTCCCATTGTCACTGTTCGTCCATCTCGTCCTCCACCTAGACAGAAGACACTCCTTCACCTGCAAGCTATCCCCATTTACCAGATCAGAAGCAGAAACCCAGTCATGACCAAGAAGCGGTAGCCCCTTCTTGATCTTGAAGGCAATAGCACGACGTATTACCTCCAGATCAAGAGGTGCCACAGCCAGAAGAACCTGGAGTGCGTCCGTCGACACAGTCCTACAAACTGGCATGCACGCCAACATCGCGACCCTCTGGCAGGATAAGACCCCAGTCACCCAGTCACTCCTGAGGATGCGCCTAACTTTACCTGCAACACTAGACAACTTGTCCCTTATGTGAGTAAGATGAACCAGGAAGTTCATCCTCTCACTCATCATTATTCCCAGATACTTGACCTCAGTCGCATATCTGAGACTAACGTTACCAGTCCGAATGAGCGGAGGACGGCCCCGCGATAACTTGCACTTAAGCAACATTATCTTAGTTTTCTCCATCGCCACTTCGACGCCTGAACGACCGCTCCACTCACACACATCACGCATGACATGCGCACCCCTGATTTCTAGATCAGCACGAGACTGACCCTCGACAAGGATGAGCAAGTCATCCGCATACGCACACACCTTGAAGGAACGCCCGAGCTGCGCCAACAGAGGATCCATCATATTGTTCCAAATAAATGGACCACAGATGGAACCCTGCGGACACCCACGAGTGACGTCCCTCCAAACCGTGTCGCTGGCACCTACGACACAAGCCCGTCTGTCGCTGAAGTAGCTCCTCCAGAGGGCTAGCTCCCGACAGCCCACTTCCTCCAGCCTTCTAAAGACGCTACTCCACGACAGGTAGTCAACGCTCCTACGCACGTGCAGCCATGCATCCTCAACGCCCCTACCTTCCCTAAAACCGAACTGGAACTCAGAAGGTCCCTCGCTGGCGTCCTCCCTCAGTCGAGACACCATAATTCTTTCCAGCACTTTTGCAAGTACCGGAAGGAGACTGATGCCCCGATAAGAGCGAGCATTACTCCTCACCCTATCAGGAGACTTCAAGAGGACTACAACGCGAGCGCGCTTCCAAGCTCCGGGGAAATAGCCCTCACTAAGACACTTCCCACAGACCGACTCCAAATGTACAGGTATGGCATTCCAGATGCTTTTACACATCTCTCCAGTCATACCTTCAATACCCGGAGACTTCCTACTTCTGACCCGACAAATACTGTCCACAACCTCCGATCTCTTCAAGTTTGGAGGATCAACCATCTCCCTAATGAGAGGAGAGTGGTCAACCGGTTCCGCACTTGGGAAGAAAACCCCCAGAAGTTCGTCAGTACATTCCGTCCAAGTCGACAATGTAACATTGCCTACCTGAAGAGAAGCTAAGTCAGCCAGCCTATCTTTCCTACCCCTACACATCCGGTAAACCCTACCCCAGGGGTCATCCCTGTTGTCCCGTACGAAGCTCCTCCAATCGTCCTCTTTTACCCTAACGATTCTGTCCTTGTACGTTCGAAGAGCAGACCGATAGTCAGTTTCACGCTGAGCCCGATCATCAGCGTTGGTACGCCTGGCCCTCTGGAAAGAATTCCGGAGTTGCCTGACTGACCTTCGCATCTGATCAAGTTCGCGAGTCCACCAACTGACCTTGCTGATCCACTGATCTATACAGTCTATCTGGTCATCAACCCTCAGTGCCCTAAAGTCATCAATTGACTGCAACGAAGCAATCGCCCTAACGAATTCCGAGTAATTGTCCCAGTTAACGTCACGATCCCTCCACCTTCTAAGAGGTGCTGTCTCCCGAGTCCGTCTATGATAAGAGAGCACAATCTCAATGAGGTTGTGGTCACTAACACCCCAGTCGTCACACACCCTCCACATAGATCTGAAAACTGTCATCGCTACCCCGTTCGCAGCTGTCACGTCAATGTCACTAACTCCCCTGGGACCATCAAAAGTATAATGGTCACTCGGCTCATTCAACACAATGACGCTCTTTGTGACCAGCCACTCACTAAGCATAACTCCTCCTACATAGTTCTGATGAGCAGGAGCTAACCTACCCATCTTAGAGAACCACATACGAGAGCATGCGTTTGCATCCAGGCCTAGGATTACAGGATAACTACTCGCGAGGAGTAGCACCGAATCCATATAACTTAAATACGGTTCCAGAGGCCCCCCAAACCTACAATAGATGCTAGCCAGAAACATCCTCCCAAAACCCCCTTCCACGGAAACGCAGACCCCCCCATTGGCTACGACGAACTACAGTACAGTCAAGGTCCCTGTCATTAACAATAACTGCAGAGTTCCACCACAGTCCGTAAAAACCCGCATACCCCCCGGCAAACCACCAATTTGACCAAGTCCAAAAGTCGCCCCCAGGTCACATCATTAGATGCCCGGACGGGAGTCCCTTAAATGCACAGTTCCTGCAATTGACCTCGTTTGTGCAGCGTGAGGCCACATGGCCAGCTTGTCCACAAACTCGGCATACTCCCTCCTTCATCCTGCACTCGCGCACCATATGGTCGAAGCCCAGGCACCTGTAGCAGCTCGGAACAGCATCGTGGAGTCGCACCAAGAAGCTGAACCACTTGATGTAGCACCGGCCATTATCCAGCAAACGCTGCATGGCCTCGCTACATCCCTCCAGCACCACGTTCACAGGATTACTTGTCGGCTTCCATGGGCCAGTTACCAGCCTTACGGGCTTCCGGAAATCCTCAGGAGTCATACTATGCTTGAAGTTCCAAGCATAGAGCTCCTGCATAAACTCGTCCGGGGTGATCTTCGGATGCACCCTCTGCACGACCACTTTTGGACCAAGTTTGTCCCTTATGGACACCTCGAGCCCAACCTCTCCAAACTTCGCGTTGGCAGCAACCTTCTGCCTCTACGCGACCGACGGGGTCCTTATGACCGCACCGCCATCACGCAACGGCCGTAGCTCGTGCACGCGAACCCCAAGGATGGGGCCAGCCTCCGTGACGACCTTCTCCAACACCTCCTTCGACGTCACGCCCTTCTTCCCCCTAACGACCACCGACCATGTATCGACCGGCTTCGGGGCAGCTACCTGACTCACAGGCGCCTGGGCAGGGACCTGAGTCCGTCTGGGCAGCATAGAAACAGGTGGCACTGTCGGGACCCTATGGGCCACCGCTGCACCACCACTACCAGACTCGTGAAGGAGCCGCTCGTTTTCAGCAACGAGTCGCATCAAGAGGGACTCGTACTTGCCAGAGTGCACCAGGACACTCTTCGCAAGGCCAGGGGAAACACCGTCAACCATGACCTCCTCCAGGAGGCTCGTCGTGACGGCCTTCATCTCCCCAATAACACAAGGCTCCAGCGCAGCTAGAGCCCTCTTCCTGGGTCTGCTCTCCCTCTTCTCCTTCGCTCCAGCAGCCGCACCAACGGCAGCACCAGCAGCGCCAGAAGCAGCACCACCAGCAGCGCCATCAGTGCCAACAGTACCAGCAGCACTGGCAGCACCGACGGCAACAATAGCGCCATTGGCACCAGGGGCAACGCTAGGGACAGCACGGGTCGCAGGCGGCGTTCCCGACTTAAAGCGCTTACCCTCTTCGCAGTCCGCCTCCGAGCTCGAAATCTCACTCTCCGTGTGCCTCACACGCGGCAACGGAGTTGGCGGCGGACCCATCGCAGTATCCGCCGGCGCCTCAGAAAGGTCGGACGCATCGCCCTTCCCCTTCTTACGGCGTCGCTCAGACGGCATCGTAATCAAAAAAATTGAACTTCAAAGAGACACCTACCTTACAATAGATGCACACTCCAAAATCCAATGCACAAACCAAAATCAAACCTGACGTCACCAATCCAGTCAGCACCTGGGGGCAGTCAAATCCGAATAGCAAATCCAAAAACGAAAGCCAGGCACAGAACCAGTCGTCAACAATACGGCAACACCGAAAATCACAATTATAAAGTGGCAAGGCCAATCTTCAGGTTAGTAAAAACTAACCTTACTTTCTGCCGGAGATGTTTTGGGACTTCTCTAACAAATTGCCAGCGGAGTCTCAAAAACAACAACACAGAAAGGCACTGTACACTCTATATGTAATCACACGCACTCGCACTAACACTTGTTTATCCACCGCAACGATTTCAAAACACGTCCGCACTATCCAGCAGCTCACACGAGAATGCTCTCCTGGATCAGTCCAAATCATTGGTACACCAAAACGAAGTGAACTGCGTTTCCCTTGGATCCACATGTTAAGACCATTGTAGCACCCACGAAACGCCGCGAATTATTTCGCAATCAAAATAAAGTTTAAAAGCGCGCTCCACTTGCTCAGTGAGTAATGCAGCATTTGTTTAAAAAGCTCTTTTGCCACAAACATAACAAAATAAATTGATATTTTCTGGACAATTTGCACTCATTTCGGTTTTATACTTTTATTACTTTTTCGTCACTTTAAAAAAACCGTACTTTAGGCGTTCGGAGACACTTGTTGACTGACAAAAATCGATCAGTGAACACCTATAAATACTACGTAAGTCAATATTTTACTGAGAGGTACTTATGAATTCGATCATCTTTTAAGGGTGGCTATAAACCTGATTCGTGTGCGTTTTAAATTTTTCGAAACGTTCTAAAACATGACCACTCATAAATGTGGGTGCAATTTGTGTAAAAAAATCATGCAGGTAGCCAACGGAAAAAACCCAAATAATTAAAAAAGTGCACTTTCCTTTTTTCCTTTTAATTGTCCACGCACATTTATGACCGTTTTTTAGTTTGTTACCGCTACCATAAAAATCAAATAACCTTTTGTTTATTACTTTTTTTATGTGTGTGAAGATAAATTCGTAAGATAAATACGTCCCACACCTCTGTTAAATACGTTCCACACACTGTTAAATACGTTCCACACATTTTGCATTTCAAAAAATTTATTTTTAAAGCAAAAAAACACTTTTTTTTTAAATAATTATTATTATTTTATTAAAAAAAACATCACAATAAAACATTTTTGGAAAAAAACAAAATAAAGAAACATATACAGCATTAGGATATGGTGCAACAAAAATACCTATATTCAGGTCACATTGCGGGCCAGTTCGGACAGACCTGAATGGGGTTGTGATATATCACGTGAAAGCTCTAGAGGAGTAGAACTCAAAACTGCACAGGGTATATCGAGTTGTTTCTCAGGAGACATGCCACGAGGTGCTGAAGTTTGGCAAAATTCAATAAGTCTAAGAAACAGCGGGCCCATATTTTGATTTTGGCCATACCTGAATGGGGTTATGGTACATCAAATTAAAGGTCTGGTGGAGTAGAACCCAAAACTGTTTAGACAATATTCACTTATTTCCTAGGGAAGATACTACGAGGGTCGGAACTTTGCGCAAATTCTTATAAATTCACACCTGAATGGGGGGCTTTTTGGACAGACCTGAATGGGGTTGTGATACATCGGATGAAAGCCCTAAGGGAGTAGATTTCAAAACTATATAGGGCATACCCAATTGTTTCTCAGGAGACATGCTACAAGGGGTGGAATATAATTACTCATATTTCATACACATATAATCCATGTTGTGTGGGGGGGCATTTACGACAGACCTGAATGGGGTTGTGATATATCGGATGAAAGCTCTAAGGGAGTACATCTCAGAACTATATAGGGTATACCCAGTTGTTTCTCAGGGAACATGCTACGAGGGGTGGAATACAATCATTCATATTTCAAACATATATATTCCATGTTGTGGGGGGCATTTACGACAGACCTGAATGGGGTTGTGACACATCGGGTGAAAGCTCTAAAGGAGTAGAACTCAGAACTATATAGGGTATACCCAGTTGTTTCTCAGGGAACATGCTACGAGGGGTGGAATACAATCATTCATATTTCAAATATATATATTCCATGTTGTGGAGGGGGCATTTACGACAGACCTGAATGGGGTTGTGATACATCCGATGAAAGCCCTAAGGGAGTAGATCTCAGAACTATATAGGGTATACCCAGTTGTTTCTCAGGGAACATGCTACGAGGGGTGGAATACAATCATTCATATTTTAAACATATATATTCCATGTTGTGGGGGGGCATTTACGACAGACCTGAATCGGGTTGTGATACATCCGATGAAAGCTCTAAGGGAGTAGATCTCAGAACTGTATAGGGTATACCCAGTTGTTTCTCAGGGAACATGCTACGAGGGATGGAATACAATCATTCATATTTTAAACATATATATTCCATGTTGTGGGGGGGTATTTACGACAGACCTGAATGGGGTTGTGTTACATTGGATGAAAGCTCTAAGGGAGTAGATCTCAGAACTGTATAGGGTATACCCAGTTGTTTCTCAGGGAACATGCTACGAGGGGTGGAATACAATCATTCATATTTCAAACATATATATTCCATGTTGTGGGGGGGTGGCATTTACGACAGACCTGAATGGGGTTGTGATACATCCGATGAAAGCCCTAAGGGAGGAGATCTCAGAACTATATAGGGTATACCCAGTTGTTTCTCAGGGAACATGCTACGAGGGGTGGAATACAATCATTCATATTTTAAACATATATATTCCATGTTGTGACCTGAATGGGGTTGTGATACATCGGATGAAAGCTCTAAGGGAGTAGATCTCAGAACTGTATAGGGTATACCCAGTTGTTTCTCAGGGAACATACTACGAGGGGTGGAATACAATCATTCATATTTCAAACATAGATATTCCATGTTGTGGAGGGGGCATTTACGACAGACCTGAATGGGGTTGTTATACATCGGATGAAAGCTCTAAGGGAGTAGACCTCAGAACTATATAGGGTATACCCAGTTGTTTCTCAGGGAACATGCTACGAGGGGTGGAATACAATCATTCATATTTTAAACATATATATTCCATGTTGTGGGGGGGTGGCATTTACGACAGACCTGAATGGGGTTGTGACACATCCGATGAAAGCCCTAAGGGAGGAGATCTCAGAACTATATAGGGTATACCCAGTTGTTTCTCAGGGAACATGCTACGAGGGGTGGAATACAATCATTCATATTTCAAACATATATATTCCATGTTGTGGGGGGGGGGGGGCATTTACGACAGACCTGAATGGGGTTGTGATACATCGGATGAAAGCTCTAAGGGAGTAGATCTCAGAACTATATAGGGTATACCCAGTTGCTTCTCAGGGAACATGCTACGAGGGGTGGAATACAATCATTCATATTTCAAACATATATATTCCATGTTGTGGGGGGGGGCATTTACGACAGACCTGAATGGGGTTGTGACACATCGGGTGAAAGCTCTAAGGGAGTAGATCTCAGAACTGTATAGGGTATACCCAGTTGTTTCTCAGGGAACATACTACGAAGGGTGGAATACAATCATTCATATTTCAAACATATATATTCCATGTTGTGGGGGGGGGGGCATTTACGACAGATCTTTTTATTTTGCTTTTAGCCTCAAATTTTTCTAGCCTTTTTTGATTCTTAAAATTGCCATAAAAAGGCTAAAATTTTAATATTTCCACAAAGAAGAAAATAATTGCTTATTTGCTTCTACTAATTTTATGTTTACGGAATCATCCATTTAGGTATTTTTGTGTATTAATTCGCACAAATAATCAAGATTTATATTTAACAAAAATTTTCGTCTGCGGCGCCTCATCCTCCAAAGCGACATATGTTGAATAATTTCGTCCTATATCGCTACTACCAATTATTGATTAAATTTTTCAAGGTATATTATAAAATCAGATTTTTCCACATTTCATGGAAAATAACTTATTTAATGCTTTTCAGTTCTGATTTCGAAAGGGCTTTGTGAATGAGGATTTGTGAATGTTCAGAACTATATATGTAAATGTTTGGATGAAGGTCATAGTGCTGAAACAGCCATTTTTTGATTTGACAAAAGTTTTTGTTATATATCTTGGTGCAAAAGCTCTAGTACTATGGCGTTCATGGAAATGGACTTTCGCTTTTATGAAGCTATCTAAAAAATAAACAACAATTTCTTAAAATTAAGGAAAGTGAAAGTACTGTTAGATATTGAGTGCCACAGGGAAATGTTTTAGGTCTCTTGTTTACGGTATTTTTACAGTTTTTAAAATACTTTTAAAAAATTTTATTCCTCAAAAAATGGGTCAAAATTATAAAAGTACTCTATTTGGACTTAGTAGGCTCAAGAGCTATTGTATTATGAATTTCAGAGCAGAAAAAATAATATTAAGATTGATCATAAGCTTTGAGTAACACGAGTAGAATTTTGAAAAAAATACTTTTCTCATATAAGAGACCTATTGAAGATTGAAAAATGGGTAGAAATTAAAAAGGTGCTTTATGTAGACCTAGTAGGGCCGTAAGTAAAAGAATTTTGAAAATTTTGATAAATGACTTTTCTCATATAAGGGCCCTATTGATGATCGAAAAATGGATCAGAATTAAAATGATGCTCTATTTGGACCTAGTAGGCTCGAAAGTTATTCTCTTAAGTTTGACTTGTCTTCTATCTATGTTCCTAATTTCATCAAAATGGTGGTTTAAAAGATCCAGTCTTATACCATTTATTTTCTAATTGTAATTTTCTTCATCGTTATCAGATAAATTTGGAACAAGAAATAATAAAACTTATGATGATTTTTTTAATCTCAAGATCATTTATTGCTGGCAAATATATAGGAGATTGACAAGGTAATCTAAAAGTAGTTTATAACAATAAAATTTTGGTTTAAACAAAAAATAACTAAAATACAATTAGAAAATAAAATAACCAATTTTGGTAAAAAATAATTAAAACGGCGACACTGACATGTTAAGAAATGGCACGTGCAAAAAAAGTGAGCGATTTTTTTTTGGTACATTTGTGTGGTAATCTCTAGCTTTGTTGCCCGTTAAACCAGCGTTGCCAATTCAGCGATTTTTGCGCTAGATTGAGCGGTTTTTAAATGTCACTATTTTTTCTATTTGCGATTTTTTCAAAAAAAGCTATTAAATTGGCGCGTTTTACTGTACCAAAAATCTACACGTAGACATTTTTATGTTGGCTATTGTCAAATACTATCTCCCTCTTTAATATGTTCCGTGTGGACCAATAAGAAATCTTATTATCAATTTATATCCCAGTGAATATTTAAGCACAAAATTGAGCAATAACGTTTAACATAAGCTGTCAAAATTAATGTTCTTTTTTAATATTTTGCTCTTTTTTCAAAAAAGAAAAGGTGCGAAATTAACTAATATTATTTTAAAAAGGCAAATAAACAGTAACAAAGGAAAATAATTTAAAATTTTGGGTAAAAACCAATTTAGAATCAAAATTTTTCATGTTCGTGTTCTTCACCCGCTAACATAAAGTTGAAATAATTTTTTTTCCCCTTTATTCTGCCGACGTTATGTTAGGAAATAAAAGTACTTTTACTTCCCCATTAACTAATAAAAATAGCATCTTAAGGCCTGCGTGAAACGGTAGAAAATTCTTTTTCGTAAAAAGTGACAAAAGTATAATTTCTTCGACATTTTAAAATTGATAGAAAAAATTCAATATTGTACAATATATTCTAAATATTATCAATATTATATTTTATATGTCTTATAATTTCATCACAATGTCCTTTCCTAAAATAGAGTGTGGCTTTCGGAATGGATTTAAAGTAAAATCAAAACATTTAAAATATGTTCATTCATATCTCTTGTTTTTTTTTCTGTTTACACATTTTTGTAAAGTTTTAATTTCCCACAACAGAAACAAGAATTTTTCTCACCACAAAAAAAAAACATTTTCTATCATAGAGCATTATTATTATTTTGTTAATTTTAAAACTCAGCAAAAATTAAAACGATTTTTTGATTTCGAAATTCCAAAATATACCTTCAGAATTCTTTTGTTTAAAGTGGTCATTTGAGGTATCTATCCGTTTTCTAAATCCCGTTGAATGAATCATCGAATAAGCAGTTTTCAAGATTCTTCCAAACACGTTCCTATTCTTTTTAGGAAATGATTTTTTTGGGGGAAAAAATGGAGTGATTAAATTAAATAATAGTTTCATGAATTTAAATTCATGGATAAGATCTTATGAATCTGGAATTTGAAATGTACAAAAAATTTTACTGCTTATTTCTGTAATAAAAATACCAATTCTAAATTTTTGATTTGAAATATAATTCACTATTCTGTTGAAGTTAAAATATTTAAAAAATAAAAAATATGGACTTTATATTGTTTAAGTTGTTACTTTTTGTAAAAATCAGATTCGAATTTAAAAAACTAGATAAAAAGCGCTAAATTGAACCAAATATAGCGCGTTTTGGTTACAAATAGTTGGCAACACTGCGTTAAACATTTTATTTAAATATGCAGACACGCTTGTTTACTCATTTTTTTAGAAGTACACTTTGGCCTGGATTTAAGCCTTTCTTTATGATTTCGATTTATATACAGCATATTTTCTTCTTAGAAATGAAATAAACTTAAGTAACTGCATGTGAAAAATTTATTAGAGTTTTAAAGAGTTTTATTATAATAGGTGTATGTCTTAAAGTATATTTTATAGCAAAAAAATTTTAAATTCTTTGTTTTTGATGGAAAATCAAAATAGAATTTATATAAGTATGTTAATTTCACCTGATGGCGAAAAAAATAGTAATTTTTTATTAAAGATTAACGTCTTTTCTGGAAAAATATGTTTATCCTGGAATTGCTTTTAAGAAAAAGGTGTATATACATAAAATTGCGATTAAGTTTGCATCGCAATTCTCCGGCCCCGTTAACAATGCAAGCCGGGCCTCAGTGTTGTATAAGTAATTTTTTTTTTGTGCAGCATCCCATCCAACACGTTGTTAAACGTTTAAAATATGATGACTTTAACGGTTGATATCAAACGTGTTTCCCAAATTTGTTACAAATATAGGAAGAGGTTTGAATTTTAAGTTTGATTTAAAGTTGAGAATCATTTGAGAAAAAACGTTTAAAAACCAAATGTTATTATTGAATTATTCTCAAACCTAAAGATAACTTTAACAATATTGGAAAAATAGTAGATATTTATTGTTATTATCAAATCATTCATAAATCTAAAGATAAAAGTCAACAAATATTTGAAAAATGGTATTTTCTCAATTTGATATCAAATGTTATTATAAAATAATTCTTAAAGTTATTTGAAACAATATATGAAAAAATTTTAAACATATACAAATAAAAAAATTAATAAATAAATTTATTTAATCAAGTATTTTCAAACTAATAAATACGTATAATGATAGGGCATAATCAAAAGTGTATACAAGAGAGAAAGAGAAAACTTTACAAAAAATTAAAAATGCAAATTACTTTTATTTATGTTTCGCATGTGGACACAATCCACATTTGATAAGGGTTTGAGAATTATATTTAACAATGATTTGATAATAATAGCATTTTTCAATTTAATAATTAATTCCTCTTTTTGTTGAGAAATTTATCATTTTCAAGTTATTTTGAAATAATTCTCAAATGTATGACATTTGAGAAAGGACTTGATTTCAAATCAGCCTCAATTTGACATAAAAAGATTGTGTTTGCTGGGATATTACTCACTTGTTCTTAATTATTTTTGTATAATAGAGTGTTGCCATTATGTTAAAATACTTGTTAGTATCAGTGTTATCCGTTGGTACAATTTTATTTTCTATTTCTATTCTTTTATATCAATTTAAAAAAAAGCTGGAAAATTTATAGATAATTAATAGCAATAAGTAACACTGCTGCTAACAAGTATTTTAACATAATGGAAATTCTCTATTATACAAAGTATTCATCTAATAAAATAATAGAATATTGTTTTGCAATTGTTTAAATCTTTCTATATTAGTTTATAAAATTAAAATAAAAGAAATATATAAAAATAGATTTGATACTCAAAACCTATGATCAATCTTAATATTATCTTTTATCTTCTGAAATCCTTAAGAAAATAGCTTTCGAGTCTACTAGGAGCACCTTTTTAATTTTGACCCATTTTTTTTATCATCAATCTTATATGAGAAAAATCGCTTTTTCAAAATTTTGCAAATTCTATTACAAAAAACCTATGATCAATCTTCATACTATCTTTTCTGCTCTGAAATCATTAAGATAATAGCTTTCGAGCCTACTAGGTCTAAATAGAGCACCTTTTTAATTTTGACCCATTTTTTGATCATCAATAGGGCTCTTATATGAGAAAATGAATTTTTTCAAAATTCTATTTCTCAAAACCTATGATCAATCTTAATATTATCTTTTCTGCTCTGAAATTCTTAAGATAATAGCTTTCGAGCCTACTAGGTCTAAATAGAGCACCTTTTTAGTTTTGACCCATTTTTTGATCATCAATAGGGCCCTTATATGAGAAAATTAATTTTTTCAAAATTTTCAAAATTCTATTACTCAAAACCTATGATCATTTTTTGATCACCAATTGGATCATCAGATTTTTTGAGAAATAAAAATTTTTAAAAGTATTTATTTTAAACACATATTTCTGAAACATAAGGTAGATTAAAAATCATAGTTTTTAATTATAATTTTTTTTTTTATTCAAACATTTAAATTATAATAATTTTAATGAAAAAATATTACAAAAATGCTATTAACATTTTTAAAAATGTAAAGAGTAGTACAGCTAAGTCTATTTTGTTAAATAAAAGTCATTAACATTTTTAAAAATGTTATTAAAATTGAAAATAATCAAATTCTGCTAACATAACAGTCTTTGAGTGAGAGAACTGTTAGGTAACATAAAATTAAAAAACGTAGCTAACTTTCGTAGCTATCTTCACACCCTTAAAATTTACATATATAGTTCTGAATATTCACAAGAGCCTCTTCATTACCACAGCCCTTTCGAAATTCAAACTGAAAATCATTAAATAAGTTATTTTCCATGAAATATTTAAAAATCTGATTATGTAATATACCTTCACATATTGGATCAATAATGGGTAGTAGCGATATAGGACAAAATTATTTAACATCTGTCGCTTTATTTTCCTTGGGAATAGGAATAACCATATGTATTTTCAAATTATCGGGCTAAACTCAAGTGTCAACTATAACATTAAAAATGTTTACCAGATATGAGGTAAATATACTCATAACCACAACTTTTTCCAGATAAAAGGTCTGCAACAATTGCTATAACATTAGTTTTTGAAACTAATATGAAAGATATAAACATACAACGGCTGTCAACAAAATGATCCAATAAATAATCGCGCACAAAATAAAGAGTTTTATGGTTAATGAAGTTTATTAAAAAATAATTATAATATTTGATTAAGTAAGTCCATAAAATGTGGAGGATGAGACGCCGTAGGCGAAAATTTTTGTTAAATATAAATCTTGATTATTTGTGCGAATTAATACACAAACATACCTGAATGGATGATTCCGTAAACAAAAAATTAGTAGAAGCAAGTAAAAAATTATTTTCTTCTTTGTTGCAATATTCAAATTTTAGCCTTTTTATGATAGTTTTAAGAATCAAAAAAGGCTAGAAAAATTTGAGGCTAAAAGCAAAATAAAAAGGCTAGATTTAGCCTTAGAAAGGCTAGATTTAGCCTTAGAAATGCTAAACTGGCAACACTGTTTATTTATTAAGCATTTACCATGAAATAAATTTTTTTCAAAAATTTTGCAAAATTCCTAAAATTATCGCACAATTGTATATAATTCAATAATTTCTGTAAGCAAAATTTTATATTGTTTTTTTTTTAAACTTTGGAAAAAAGTCATATTCGATTCATAATATCTATGAATACAATTTTTAGATTTATATACTTTTTTCTCTGTGTTCTAAACAAAAATATTGAAAATAGCAGATCACCTAAATCCATAGTAAAGCTGCAATTGCATTACGAGTGCGTTTTTAAATAAACTATTTACTTTTGTAGTTTGAAGTCTCACTTGGTCTTCATTACAGCCGTTAATCGTTACAATTCCATTACATTGTAGTTTAATTTCAGTAATTTGTCAGATTTTTCTACCATTAATATAAATTTATAACATAAAAAATTTTGATTTTCAGTAAATTAGCAAAAATAATAATGAGAAAGAAAATAATAAACAAAATCTGATGACCTTTAGAAAGAAATTGTCATTTTTTCAAAAATATTGAGGAATGAATGATATATGTATATGATACTATGAACGAACTTTCGTATCACGTATTCATAGAAACGTACATAGTTTTGAGATTTGCTTCCTTAGAGTTTTCATCCGATGTGTCACAACCCCATTCAGGTCTGTTCGAAATGACCCTCCCACAAATTGAAATATAAACCATTGAAAAATATTGATATTATATTCCACCCCTCGTAGCATGTTCCCTGAGAAATAACTGGGTATACCCTATATAGTTCTGAGATCTACTCCCTTAGGGCTTTCATCGGATGTATCACAACCCCATTCAGGTCTGTCGTAAATGCCCCCCCCCACAACATGGAATATATATGTTTAAAATATGAATGATTGTATTCCACCCCTCGTAGCATGTTCCCTGAGAAACAACTGGGTATACCCTATATAGTTCTGAGATCTACTCCCTTAGAGCTTTCATCCGATGTATCACAACCCCATTCAGGTCTGTCGTAAATGCCCCCCCCCCCACAACATGGAATATATATATTTGAAATATGAATGATTGTATTCCACCCCTCGTAGCATGTTCCCTGAGAAACAACTGGGTATATCCTATATAGTTCTGAGATCTACTCCCTAAGGGCTTTCATCGGATGTATCACAACCCCATTCAGGTCTGTCGTAAATGCCCCCTCCACAACATGGAATATATATGTTTGAAATATGAATGATTGTATTCCACCCCTCGTCGCATGTTCCCTGAGAAACAACTGGGTATACCCTATACAGTTCTGAGATCCACTCCCTTAGAGCTTTCATCCGATGTAACACAACCCCATTCAGGTCTGTCGTAAATGCCCCCCCCCTCAACATGGAATATATATGTTTGAAATATGAATGATTGTATTCCACCCCTCGTAGCATGTTCCCTGAGAAACAACTGGGTATACCCTATATAGTTCTGAGATCTACTCCCTTAGGGCTTTCATCGGATGTATCACAACCCCATTCAGATCTGTCGTAAATGCCCCCTCCACAACATGGTATAACTATGTTTGAAATATGAATGATTGTATTCCAACCCTCGTAGCATGTTCCCTGAGAAACAACTGGGTATACCCTATATAGTTCTGAGTTCTACTCCTTTAGAGCTTTCACCCGATGTGTCACAACCCCATTCAGGTCTGTCGTAAATACCCCCCCACAACATGGAATATATATGTTTGAAATATGAATGATTGTATTCCACCCCTCGTAGCATGTCTCCTGAGAAACAACTGGGTATACCCTATATAGTTCTGAGATGTACTCCCTTAGAGCTTTCATCCGATGTATCACAACCCCATTCAGGTCTGTCGTAAATGCCCCCCCACACAACATGGAATATATGTGTATGAAATATGAGTAATTATATTCCACCCCTCGTAGCATGTCTCCTGAGAAACAATTGGGTATGCCCTATATAGTTTTGAAATCTACTCCCTTAGGGCTTTCATCCGATGTATCACAACCCCATTCAGGTCTGTCCAAAAAGCCCCCCATTCAGGTGTGAATTTATAAGAATTTGCGCAAAGTTCCGACCCTCGTAGTATCTTCCCTAGGAAATAAGTGAATATTGTCTAAACAGTTTTGGGTTCTACTCCACCAGGCCTTTAATTTGATGTACCATAACCCTATTCAGGTATGGCCAAAATCAAAATATGGCTCCCTGTTTCTTAGATTTAATGAATTTTGCCAAACTCCAGCACCTCGTAGCATGTCTCCTGAGAAACAACTGGATATACCCTGTGCAGTTTTGAGTTCTACTCCTCTAGAGCTTTCACGTGATATATCACAACCCCATTCAGGTCTGTCCGAACTGGCCCGCAATGTGGCCTAAATATGGGTGTTTTTGTTACAACACAATTTTATTCTGGAGACATATTTTATAATATTTTTTGTTTGAAATTTTAAACAGTTATGTTTTATTTAATAAAACATTAAAATGTATTTTTATAAACGCTTTTTTCCGTAAAAAAAGTCAAATTAAATAAACTCAACTTACTTTACAGTGTTTGGAACATATTTAACAGACATGTGGGACGTATCTAACTGACGAATTTATCTTCACACCCTTACTTTTTTTTAATTCTGACAATCATAAAAAAAAAGTCATCAATGTTTTTTCCAAGGAATTTTAAGCATATCTCGAGCAAATTTTTTAAATTCATACCTTCCATCGATTTTCATGATCTATGTCTCATTTTGTTTAAAGGTTATGTGACTTTACGTGAAAGTAATAGTACTTGACACTTTTTTTTACCGTTTTGGATTTTTTTATGAATTAAAAATAAAAAAATTCAATTTTTTAGGCAGAAAATAGTTTTTTTTTCATACATTTATTTATAAATGTGAAACTGTTGCTTATGTAGCGAAACGTTGTATGAACAGATTAAAGGAACTGTAATTCCTAATTTTTTTAAATTTGTTTCAGCAAAATCGGACTGGTGGTTCTCGAGTTATGTCAAAAAAAAAGACCACCAAAGATCACAATTTCCACTATATGAGAGTTACTAACTTCAAATCGATATATCTCGATTCCTAGACGTGACCCAGCGAAACGCCGGGACACGTATAACTTCTTTTTTACCGATATAACATTTTCCGTTGGTTCCTCCCATCCCGATTTTGACTGTCACATAGTGTAATAATAATAATAATAATAAAATAGGTATTTCGCAAATTATGTTTAAATGTTTTTAACTTAAATCAGTGAAAATAAGTTACTTTATTAGAAAAAAAACTGTGAATTTTACAAATTTCTGACTGCAAATCAGAATTTTTTAAAAAAATTTCAAAAATGCCAGTAATTTTAGGTATTAAAGACATCATGAATTTTTTTTAATTTAATTTGAAATTCTAAAGAGGATAACAGTAAAATAATAATTTAAACCATTAAAATCTATTAATTTTCCCTGAAATATTTCTTTTAAAAAGTATAATTTTACTTTTTTGTTTGTATTTCAAAAAATAGAAAATTAATGTGATTATCGAGTTTCTTCAGCGACAGAAATATACAAATTGCATAGCTAAACAATTCGATTAAAAATCTATTCTTTATAAGCTTTTACTGGCTAAAGCACCATAAAGTTTTAGTTATTAAAATCACGAATTTTTCATAATAATAAAAAAAAAAAAAAAATTAACAAAATTCTTTGAGTTTCTTCAGACGAAAGCAGTAACACAATTACTCATCTTGTAATTGTCATATGACAATTAGTTTTGCTAAATTTTGATTACGTCTCAGTACGATAGCATTTATTGCCCTTATCGCAATTATTTTTGTTATTAAAAATTATACCTAGGAAGGTGAGAAAATGGAATATGTTTTGTGGTCTAATGCAAAACACTGAAATATTATTTTTTCACTGTTTATGAGCATTGATTATTCAAAACCTCAGAGTTCGCTTAGTATCATTATTTGAAACTTTTTTACATTCTAAGGTGTGCGTTCAAAAGCATTGAAATAAAATATAACATATAATTTTCACAATAATCCTACTGCAGTTAATTTTAAAGATTTTTTTATCGTAATATCTTCGAAAGATATGTCAGATTTAATAACAGATCCAATTTTTGAAATTTATAAAAAAATTTCTATTGAGTGACTTTGATTTCAGGGTAATCAAAAAGCTTAGCAGAGAGTTAGCGAATGAGACAAAACCTTTTCTAGAAAAAGTCATATAATGAATTCCAAGCACAAAAAGGCTAGAAACTCCTAACAGCTATGCGTGTATTTGGTGTAGTGGTGGGGAATAAGTTTTTACACTTTTTCAATATATGAAAACAGACTTTCAATATACATACATTGTGGTTTCACTAAAAAATCTGACCGAAAGTGTGAATTGAGGTAGTTTTGCCTTTATAGTAGATAATTACTACAATCTTTTACACATATAGTAATTAGAACTAGTTTTCTGATATTTGGAAATAAAAAAAAAAAATGTTTTTTGTATACGATTAATAATTTTGTTTATTATTTAAATGAACAAATTTGGGAGAAATCGGATGAAAGTATTGGTTTTCATGACGACAATTTTTGATATATTTTTGTTTCAAATAAAGTCGTTTCATAAAAAAAAGTTTTCTTCTTTAAAGATGGTCGTAGTTGGAGCATCTTTTGTATTAAAAATATACACAATTATTAGTTTTATAATACTATTTGCAATATTCTGTCATTTTAGCTTTATAACAGCTTGGTATGGTTGCATGTTTCGTGGACTAGTTCCTCTTCCCATTGAACTGCCATTGTCTAGTTCAGATACACCGCCTCAACAAGTCGGATTTCTTTTAAGCTCCTGTGGAATTACAGTGGCACTTACTTCTGAAGCTTGCTTAAAAGGTTTACCTAAATCAACAACTGGAGAAATAGCGAAACTGAAAGGATGGCCACGACTACAGTGGTTTGTTACAGAGCATTTACCTAAGCCACCTAAAGATTTTACCGTTGGAAATATGCACATGGAAGATATATCAACTGCATACATAGAGTACACTACAGATAAAGAAGGAAGTGTAATGGGTAAATACAAATCCTTTAAATCATACTTGGAAATTTCATTAGCATTACATTATTAGCATTTCCCAACTCATTAAATACCTTATAATTCGGATTAATTGCAACCCTCTAATCGGTATAGCTCAAAATACCGGTACCGAAGTAACCCAAAATATCGTTACCGCTAAAATACAGTTACTGAAATAAAATAAATTACAGTTACCGTTAAAATATCATTACCGTTATTACACAATTTGCGAAAAAATAATTATTTTGAAAATTAATATAAAACTCGTAAGAATGCTATGGCTATTCTAACCCCCACTTTATAATTCATGGCTTTGAACCGATATCTATGAAATTTCTGAAACAACTGTTACCCACAAAATACTATTACCGAAATAAGTGAAAATATCGTTACCGCTAAAATACCCTTACCGAAATAATCCAAATACCATTGCCGTAACCTGTTTACCTTTATGAATCGGTTGCCAACCTTGATTTTTTTATTAAAATTTTCCTATAACTTTGAAAACGCGATAATAGTTATAACGTAAGTGTTGATAGTAGTTGAATTCCTTAATTTTCAGTTAAGTATTATTTCAAAATTCAAACTGCAAGACCTCAATTCGATAATTTAAATTGAGGTCTGCAAACAACGGATCATCGAGTTTATACTGTATTTGAAAATAATGTGAATGTAAAAACTCTAGTTATCATTAATGATTTTCTCAATTATAATTTTTTGCCTAATGCTAATGAAATTGCAAACATGTTCAAAAAATATAAATTTTTAAGCGCTGTTAACTTTTCGAATTTTTACCTAGAGTTAAAGCTTAACCTTAGACAGAATGACATCGATTTCATACAAAATAATCATTTTGACTATAGATAACCTTTGACCACAACCCAGAAAGATTTCTTGATTCCGAATCGGGAAAATGAAGTGAAATGAAGATATTTGTCTTAAAAATGCATAATATCAGAATCTGAGCCTAAAAGAATCATTTCATTATACAAAATAATAATTTAGAATGAAAATAAGAAGAAATTGAGGGATTAGAAACTGTACGACTACAAAGTAAAACTATATCGCAACTCTTTAAAAGAAACTTATTTACGTAAGCGGTGAAATGAAGGAAGAAGTAATTTTAATTATTACTATCCTAACTGTCCAGACTAGGTTCAAACGCATGAATTTCAAAAGTACCAATGCTACTTATACGAACTTCTATTACACTATACGACAAATTTTAATTCATCAAATATTCCTCAATGATTCCAACGTAAACTGAAAGTATACCATCAGATTTATAAAAGCTCTAAAGGATTTTGCAAAGATAGTATGAATTTCAATTTTATGTGCTCATAAACTTCAAATATTTTTTTAAGTTCAAATAAAAAATTTTGCACATACTGTGAGCTTCAAAATAAAGTGTACAAAAGCATTTGTTAAAATAAGTTTTTTATTTCAGTCTTTCAACATACGATTAAATTTAACGTTATAGGGTTTTTAGAGCGAAAACAAAATCCAATCCATATTTTGCGCGTTACAAAAAAAGTGCGCACAAAATTTTTTATAAACGTAATAGCGATTTATTATTTGGTTGATTTTCTTTGTGCTTTAATAACGGCATCGATTCTACAAGTTTTTTTTTGATATGTCAGATGAAATTTTCTGCCACTCCTCAGTTATAACGGATTTAAGTATATCCTTATTGCTAATTGTCCTTTTACGGATTTGGCGGTCTAGATGCTCCCAATTGATTGATGATTAAGTGTTTTAGGAGTGTGATAGAGAAGCCATTGTTTCACTATTCTTACAGTGTGTTTGGGATCATTGTCTTGTTGGAAGACCAAAGATCATCCCTGTAAGCCTAATTTCTCCACACTGGTTAGCAAAAATATTTAATAAAACCAAACTCCCAACTCCGCTTGCCGCCATACTTCGCTACACCGTCAGCGAACCACCTCCGTGTTTAATTATGGTTACTAAATTTTGGTCGGCATACTCATTTGTTTCCATACTTTTACGTATATCTTTTTTTTTGGCGCTTGCAGTATATAAAGTACTTCGTGGTAAAAACTATGGGCTAATTATAAGTAGGATATCACGCCGAGTTTTAACCAATTCCAAGTGCAAAAATAAACAATTCTGAATTTGAAATTTGAGAAATAATTATCTTTGGAATATTTTAAGCGAGGAAAGCGTAGTCACACATAAAATGCGAAAATTATTTGCTACGATTGTATAAATCTGTATGAGTAGGTCAAATGACTTAACATGGACTCAAAAATTTTTCACCACATATTTATATCATTTAATAATCATTGTTCTGTCCCTACTACGTTGCTAAAAAACATTAAAAACTAAAAGTATTCCCAACAAAAATTCAAACGTTTCTTTAGAACTTGAAAAGTAATTTTCCGAATTATTTACCTCCTGATCATCCATTTTCTAATCTATTTTTAAATCTATTTTCAAAAATCTGGATTAGTTCCGAAGTGATCAAAAGGATAATATTTAAATATGTAGTTTTATATGGCTTTCAAACGAAATATAAACTATATATTCGCATGTTGAAAAACACGTAAGTCTTTTCGTCATGCACAGCGAAATATTTAAATAAATTTATTCAAGCGTTGATGATTTTATTTAATTTGAAAATAAATGTAATATGTATTTCGGAATAGTTTTTAATATATATATATATATATATATATATATATATATATATATATATATATATATATATATATATATATATATATATGTATATGTATATGTATATATATATATATGTATTAAAAACAATTCCGAAATACATATTACATTTATTTTCAAATTAAATAAAATCATCAACGCTTGAATAAATTTATTTAAATATTTCGCTATATATATATATATATATATATATATATATATATATTGAAAAAATTCGTTTCTAAAATCGTCCTACATATGCGTACGATTTTTTTCACAGTACTAAAGTAGACATCCTGTAATAATGCAACTTAAAGCACTCCATGAAACTTGAAACTAGTGTATTTTAGGACAATTTTCAAAAAAGTTACAAAAACAATACTACAAAATATAATTTACAAATACTTGAAGACAAGCACACTTAAATACCTGACGTTGATGGTTTCATTTTAAATTTTTGCTTTAAAAATTTTTTATTTGAAAAAAAAAAATACACCGAAAGTTGATGAAAATTTAATTTTATGCTCTTTTTCCAAAAAAAAAAAAATAACTTTGACAGCTCAGTGTACAAAAACAACGCAACTTATATTCATGATTTTTATTGCTGTTGATACATTTTTATTATCAAATCTTATTACAAAAAGTTAATTTTCAAAATTGGGCCAAAAGGAGGCAAAACATATAAATGCGTTTAGACAGAAAATGTTGGCGCATCATATGAATGCGATCACAAAGACACCAGAACAGAACACTAAAATATATTTTTTCTCTTTTAAAGTCGAATACGTTATTTGAAATTTATTAAAAAACAGGACGGTAAGATTTTATTATACTGTGCTATTCTTTTACAACTGTCATAAAAATGTAAAAGAATTTTGAAATTTGCTTAACAAAAAATTGCTTTTTAAAAAATAGTGGCCATGACACCTAGCCAGTATTTCCTTCGTTCAAGGATATACATATATGTCAAATTTAGTTTTAATCGGTTCAGTAGTTTAAACATAATATCAGATAAAATAAAGTAAACAATATTGTGACAAAAGTGGGATTAAATAGATTATGGCATCCAGTAAAAATCTAATATAATAGTGCTAGAAGTCTCTAAAATAACAACAACGTTAACAAAATTTAGATTAAATTATTTATATGTTTTTTTTTATTACTAATTACATTCAAAAAAGAGCTCCAAAATATTCGAACTGCCAGAGGCCATAAAACCGAAATTCGAACTAACTTTAAAAACCGCTTTATGAGTTGTGCTTGCTATATGCTTTCATTTTACGTTGGAATTATTGAGGCAATTTTTTCTGCACTTTTTGCTGTGTTATAAAAGGTTTAAATTTAAGCTTTTTCCCTGGCACTTTCCAAACTTTTTTTTGATTTTTGGAATTTTTTTATTAAAAATTTTTATTCATTTTTCTAAATAACTTTATTTTAGAACGATTTTGGGACTTTAGCGATTATTTGTCCACAATTAAATTAGCTTTACTTATAAGTGATTTTTGCTTAGCATAGGTTCTTTTGAAACTCATCTTTGAGCTTTCTCTTAAGTTAAAATAAATTTGCGATGTCGTTACCATTTTAATTCATAGCATTGCGGTTTCTGCCTCTTGGTTTTTATAATATTCATTCCAATTTGTTATTTTGCATTAAAAAATTGTTCTGTTATGATCAGATTGACAAATATATTAATTTAACTTAATATTTCTGATCTGCAATCAAGAAATTTTTCTGTTCTCAAATGTAATAATAATTTGAATAGAATTTAATGAGTACAATATTATTGAACCCTAGGTTAGTTTAGCTTCTGTGGGCAGCTATCTAATCAATAGGAGACAGCTCACTTGGGTCAAATTTAGTCCCGTTGTGAAACCCTGAGGGATCATGTGATACTAATTCAAGTGTCCATGACAGCGTTCGAATCGAACCAGCCCGGTGCATATATGAAAGAATTTATCTATCTGTTATCAATGTCAGAGAGATATACATGCACAAACGGACTACCAAAATTATTAGTCCTCATCTCAGTGAAAGTGGGACAATGGCATAAAAAATGCTTCATAGTTTCTTCCCCTTCGTCATCGTGACAGCTTCTACGAAGTCGTTAAAAGAGAGCAAAAGCAACCCAATGCCTTGTGACGACGGCTACTAGAATTCGTAACCTATGCCTTTATAGTCCCATGAAGTTAGATCGAGATTTAGTATAATGGGACTATATTTCCCTCGAGGTTGAGCATGTGGATTCATTTGTCAATCCATCTAGTGCAATACTCGGTTTAAGTTTCGCAGAATTTCTAATCTGCAGGACGAAAGCGGTACTCCAACCAGTTGGTCCATATCTTCATATCGAAGAAGGGTGCCATCATATCGAAGAAAGGTGTTTGAATGACTCTTAATACAGACCAACTCCAGATTTGAATCTCTCACCATCTCGTTCAAAGATGTCCGGCATTCATGTAACCGGCCTATATGTCGAAAAGAGATCAAATCTTTACAGACAGTCAAACCCCGATTTAATCGAGGTTTGAGCAGGGTCCGGAGTTCAGAACTTTCCGCCGGTCTTGTGGCCGCGCAGGCCAGAGCAGTTGGTTTGAAGCTCAGCGGCATCTCGCTGCTTTTGCTTCCAGAATTGGAAGCTGGTTTTCCGCATTTGGTGGACTTGCTATATCCTGCTGCTTGTTGTTCCGAATTAATCTTTATATTTTGTTTATTCGATTCCATATTTTATTCCTACAATTAAGCTCGTAAAGGGTTGGACCATCCATGCATTGACAGTGTACAAGGACTAGACTACTCAAAATTTACAACCGACCCGTGCCCTAGCGTCGAATGAGAGTTGTTAGCGACTAGTCCACTTTAAGCACTAACTAGCCATTCAGGTGCTCGGCACAGCTACTAACCATCTTAACCTTGGGGACGCACTCGATGGGAGATCTGTCAACTCCACACAAGTTAAAAAAGTTTTTGTCACTTAGCAAATGAAGTGCGAGATGGTATATCGAGTAAGACGTTAGTCATTAAAAACGAATGGCTAATTTGTGTCCAAATTCAAATCTCACGGACGGCAAATTTTTTTTTATTTTTATATTCGTTTAGGTACATATTTTTGAGTATTTCTATAGTCTAAAAATAACTACATGAATTTGTGGACAACTCGAACAAAAATAACTAGTTATTTGGAAAAAAATAAGTAGTTTATTTTTGTTTCCAATTATACCTAGCTTCCCAGGAAAGCAAAGTTTTTGCTGGGTGAACACAAAAAGGTATTTTTGAGCTTTAAAAAGACATTCCTTTGCTATTTAAAGCCGTTGCAAAACTCTGTGTTTGCGTTAATTGGTGAATTTTCTGTTTGACTACAATTGAAACAACCCAAATTAAAAGAAATATTTTGTACATTTTTTCTAATAACTCAAAAACTATTTCGTGTCCCAGTATCGCACTTTCTGAGAGTATAGAAAAGGTTTCGACAGAAAATGCTACGTTGAATTTTTGTACTTCTGGTAAGTAGTAAAGTAGACAGCTCATGTGAAGAAGCTACGTAGTAGCAAATTGCTGAATCTCATTCCCACGAGTTGTAAGAATGTGTGCGGTTTTAGTGAAAATAAAATGAAATTTAATATTTTGTTTACAATTTTGTTGAGTTGTAAATCATGTGTTAATTTAAATTAAAGTGCATGCTTTAAACTGAATATTTTTTAGTATATACATATATAGATGCGAATAATAATTTTTTTATACAAAAAAATATTTTGATAAAATTTAATAACAATGAATTTATTTGAAGTGGTAAGATGAACTTGAGAGTTCATATTCGTAAAATATTTTTATGCATAGTTTTAGGCTTGATGATGAAATATTTTTTTTTTTTTGGTTTTGTAAGGTGTGGTTATTAATTTGTTAATTAGAAACGTATTATTGTTGTTATTTTCGACTTTTTTACTTTAGTAGCCAAAATGCATTCCCACAATTTGTGAGCGCGGGTGTTGCGTCAGCAAGAATATTTTAAATGATATTTCGTATTTTATATTTTATATATATATATATATATATATATATATATATATATATATATATATATATATATATATGTGTGTGTGTGTGTGTTTATGTGTTGATTTACATAATCGCACTCTTTAATTTAAAATTTACATTTATACTTGTCTCAATAAAGAACTTATTTCATTCTTATATCAAACTTATAAGTTTACATATCTTTCATTTGTTCATAAAAAATATCAAAATTTATTATTATATAATTATAATGTATAAGGATACATGTGAGATTAAATCATAAGAAAATGTTCTACGTGCGATTTAAAATTTTCAAATCGCAAAGGTTATTTAAAACACTTCTATTTAATAGATCATAGTAGAAAAATGAAAGAAGCTACAATATTATGTAATGATTGTAAAACATATGTCGCGAAACAGATTTGGTCACTTCATGTACGCACCAATTGTAGTAAGCAATTGGATAAATGTGTATTAATAATGCTTTTAAAAATCAAACCGCCACATATATGTAGGTTTGAAAATGATAACATAAATGATGTAATTCCCGAAAATTTTCTGACTTTACTTCAGTATAAAGTCATAGAGATGATAAAAGATATACTGCAGAAATATACAAACATTAAATTTAATTTCGCACTATTTTGAAATTATATGTTATTCAAAGAAGGAGATGAAGTATGCATCATAGAAATGAAATCGCATTAAGCTAAAATGATATTAATAAATTCTATTGCAACAATAAAAGGTCTAGTTCATTTTTGATCAAATCATTGTAATGCTCAAATAAAGAAAATGAGCGAATTTGAAGATAGTGGATGAACGTTAACTGAAATGTTTGATTTGGAATTAAATACGAGTATTAATGAATATAAATGTATAAAGGCTTCTCAATATATTTCTTTACCACCAACAATATCAAGTAAACATGCTTGCATTAATCTACAAAATAGCGATGAATACTGTTTTAAATGGGCGATAATGTCAGTGTTATATGTAGTCTCCACACATTCAAATAGACGTTCATCATATAAAATCAAAGATATTAATGCAGATGTTGCAGTATTGAAAATAATATGGTTTTAAACTTCAAAAATTCAAACTTTCCTTTACCGGTGAACAAAATAAAGTTTTCATTTATTTGAGAATCTAAAATTCTCAAATAAATGTAAATGTTTTTGGTTTGGAGGGCAATACCATTGTGGGACCATACTATTTCACTCAAGAAGAAAAAGCAAATCACATAAATTTGCTACTATTGGAAAGCGATGAACGATTCGATTACGTTTGGATCGGAAGCAGGGCAAAGTGAGTAAATTTATTTATATTTTTATAAAACTAAAGGAAACTAATCAACTTTTTTTAAGTTTTTTCTTTAATAATAAAAATTTTAAAAAGCAAATGGATATTCCTTTTGTTGTCTACGCTGATTTCGAATAATCGACGAATCTTCAGAATTCAAGTAACGTCAAATCGGTGACAAAACATATTCCAATCATTTATAGTTAAGTGCTCATTTGACTCACATTTAGATATATTTAAAATATATAGTGGTGAAAATTTGGCAAAATATTTTTTCAAACTTTAATTAAAGATATGACAGATATTTATAATAATTGTTTAAGTAAAACTAAATCAATGAATTTCTTAACACCATCTCAACAGAAATAACAGCGAAAATAAAATTTTTCAAATTTGTAACAAAATTTTTTTTTTTTTTGATTTGTCAAAATGATAATGAATTCAATTTAATGAAAATTAAAGGTATATTTCCATACGATTATCTAAATACAGAAAATCATCCAAATGAAACACAACTACCTCCTTAATCTTTCTTTTTCAACAAATCGACTAATGAATCTTGTAGTGTGGATGATTATAAATATGCCGAATAAGTAGGGAACACATTTAATTGTAGATCTATATTAGATTATTTACTTTTATATTTGAAGAATGATGTTCATTGAAAATTCCAATTTAGATGATGTAAAACATGATTCACCTACAGGATGCATATTAGAAGTAGACTTAGATTACCCGTCTACATTACATGACTATCACAACGTTTTACCATTTCGCACAAAAAAAAAAAAAAAAAGAAATAGAATGCATGAAGTAGACTAAATTAATTACTAATTTAAATAATAAAACAATATATATAATACACTATAGAAATCTGCAACAATGCATTCAGCATGGAATGGTTTTAAAGAACGTACATAGGATTCTAAAATTAAATCAATCGAACTGGTTAAAAACATATAATATGAATAACCATCACAGAATATTGGCAAAAAAAAAAAAAAAATCATTCGTAGATAAAAGGAAAAAGACATTAAAATTATTTGCGAGTAGGAAAATGAAATCCAAATATCAGGAAAATCGTAACTTAAACTATATGGATACAGATTTGTTAAAACAAATGATTTATATGATGATATTCGAAATGATATAAGAGCACATTTTTATGCGTCTGTATATTCGAAAGAAAATGCTTTGAATTTTCCTCTTCTGAATAAAAAGGCATTGGGAATGATGAAGAACTAATGCAACGGTGAAATAATTGAGGAATTGATTAGTTTAAGAGCTAAAATAATGTATTCAGTTAAGATTGACAGAGACGAAAGAGAAATTAAGAAAATTAAAGGTGTCAAATAATGTGTAACAACTATGCTTTCAATAAGCGAATTTAGAAAATGTTTACTATGCATGGGGACACTATAAAAGCAACGTTTTTAATATTTATAATTTTTAATTTATATACATACACATACATTTAAAATAAATTTATTAATAAAAATAATAGTGTAAAATATAGCAATAACAGTTGTTATAATTAATTATTTATTTATTTATGTAATTTAGCTTATGTTTTTAATATATATGTAGGTTAATCTTCTCTTCTTGTACACTTTGACCAAAAAATAACTTTATAGTGGTCTATAACTGTCCACTATTAAATGAAATACTTGAAATTTCAATTTGGTTATTATTTTATTCTCGGCCATTTACGTCGATTCCCCAAGTAACTTAATCTAATATTTCATCATTTCGAATACGATCCTATATCGTTGACAACCACTAACCGGTGCTTGTGCTTGTCAGCATTATTTTGCGGGCATATGTCTCGCACCTATACACTTGATCGTGTTAATTTATTCCTTGCCAAAAAACTATGTCCCGCAGATTTGGATTCCGGTGTTGGGTTTGTTATACTACGTATTGTCGGAGGATGACACACATGGAAGTATAGGGCCTTCCAGCATAAGTAACCTATAAAAATAAAATTATTAAAATTGTGCCATCCACTGCTTTAGAATCGAGGTATCTTATGACTAGATTTTCCAAATTTGTTTATGTTTTGTATGCTAACATTATGAAGATAACACATACACCTGCCGTTTTTCTTCTAAGATAATTGTGACGACCTGGGGTAGATAAGTCATGTTTTTTTATTTCCACATGCTCTTTATAAAGACGCACTGTGTAGATTCCCGAAAAATATTTAGTAGTATTACCATTTCACAGACTGCCTTTAAAATTGGAAAGTGTAGCACTCGTAATGGGGGATGCGAGTGCTACAATTTCGTCTTCGCAGGATCGATAGCATTCCGTTTCACCTCCTTTGATTAGCGAGTTTCCTCAAACTCTTTTCTTCGCACACTGTATTGTCGTTGATTTGCAAACATAGTTCGATGATGCCATAGGTGTCCTTCTCATTATCCAATAATTTACTATATGGTAAGTCTATAACCTTTCCTTCTTGAACGGATGGTTTGGCGATTAGATAATTATATTCATTTTTCTCAGCTTAGATAGTGAAAGAACATTAAGGATCGTAGAATCATTTGTGTATACCTTTGCATTAGCATAATTAATAGCCTCCAATCGTTGGAATAAGGAAGCGCTGCAATCTCGTCAATTATTCGGTTAACCTCTTCTCTGTCAAGTACATTAGAGTTAACTATGTCGCAGTTGGCCATCTGGCAAGCTTTCATAATCTCACGTACTTTATCCTTGATGACCATTATTTTAACTCGATTAATGAACTTTTCAATGCTTGTCGAGTTGATTTCATTGTGAAATCGTGCCACTATTGCATTAACCTATATATATTTGCTCTTGCGACGCTTTAAATAGCCGGTCATTGTTACGTATTTATTTTATTTTTATTTTTTTGTTTATTTAATAGCCAATGAAATAACAATTTCTTACAGGCTAGCATACATATTATCCTTAAAGCTATTTACAATAAAATGTTTTTCATAATCATTCAATAATAAAGTCTTATTATTTAACTAAGTTAAAAATACTCCGCTTAATGCGGATTGGATTTACTGAGAAGTCAATATATGGATAAAAACTATTGAATTGATTGCATATACGTCTCATGGGATCAAAGTTGGCATAATTGGTTCGAAAATATTTAATTTTTAAAGGAGTATAATTTCTTGTTGGACGATTTGGGATTACGAATTCGATCTTACGAAGCAGGAACTCGGAATTAATTGAACAGTTTACTAGATTAATTACAAATGAAATATTTATATATTTTCACCTACTTTCAGAAGTAGGGAGATCAATAAGCAGTAATCGACTTTCATATGATGGTAAATTAATATTAAGATTCCATGGAAGATTACGAAGGCAAAATAAGAGAAATTGTTCCTGGACCGATGCAATTTTTTCATAGGAACTTCGTATTGAGGATCCCAGACCACGGAAGCATATTCCAGGATTGGTCTTACGAGAGATATGAATAATTTCTTGGAAACGTAAGGATCATTAAACTCTCTTCCCCAGTGTTTGAGGAAACCTTTTGCAATAACGATTTGCAAAACGTGGGAATTAAAGGATAGTTTACAATCAAGCAACACACCCAGATCAAGAAATTCTTCGACTAGATCAAGTTGATATTCATTTATTGTGTATCTACAGAGTACTGGACTTCTTCTGCAGAACACTTTCTTAAATTGAGATCCATTAGATTCATCATGCACCAATCATAAAGACTGCTAAGATCTGATTGGAGTAGGAAACATTGATAGGAATAGGTAAAGCTAAGGAATAGCTTTACATCATCAGCATACATTAATATTATAGAATTCGTAATACAAGCTGGTAAATCATTTTTAAATATTAGGAATAATAAGTGGCCGAAACGACTACCTTGCGGAACACTGGATAAAACTTTTTTTCGATGTACAATCTCTAAATAGTACATATTGGTATCTATTTTTAAAATATGTAAAAATCCATTTCAGGAAAACAGGAGAAAATCCGAGTTTATACAATTTGAATAATAGGAGATCGTGATTTACTTTATCGAAAGCTTTGCTGAAATCTGTATATATTGTGTCTGTCTGTAAACCGAAATCAAATACCATTATAACTGAGGCTGTGAACACCAAAAGGTTAGTAGTAGTGGAACATCCTTTTCTAAATCCATGCTGAAATGGGAAATGATAACAAACAAGAAGTTTTGGAACAACGCTTAATTTAGCATTACCTCTACAATTGGAAATGTTAGATCTACTTCCTTATAAGATTTCCTCCAAACTTCAGGAAAATAATCACAAAATATTGATATGTTGAATAATAGGTTATTGGAGATATAAGAGAATGTAAACATTTTATAAGAATGCAGCTTGGAACACCGTCAGGTCCACATTTAACAAAATATTTTAGGAAATTAAATTCTTCAGGTTAATCAACAAATACAAGACCAAGTAATTTGTCGAGCTTGTTTACTATGTTATTTATTTGGAAGAGTCCTAAATCAGCAATAGCATCCAGTAATTCAATAGATGTTTCCGATATTATTGATGGGCTTAAAAACCATGAATCAGGAGTTTCGCACCATTTATTGTTTGGAATGTTAAAATCACCAAGAACAATTAAGGAGTACCAGGTTTGTATTGATTAGCTATAAGTTTTATCGCGTTTGCATGTTGTTCATAAATGTGAATGTTTGACGCAAGAGGAATATAAGAGCAAGTTATAAAACTTGTTCTAAATTTGGCTTTAACACATACGGCGATAAATTCAATATTTTGTTCATTGCTAAGAATTATTACTTCCGGAGAAAAAATAGTTGAGACAGAAATCAGAACCCCCCACCTTCTTTGTCCACTCTATCACGTCTAAAAAATTTAAATTTGCTGCACATTATTTCAGAATTGTGAATTTATTTATCAGATTTATATCGGATCCACGTTTCAGTGAGTACAATGATGTTATGTTCAAATCAAAGCTCCCTAAATAAAGGGATTTTAATTTTGTGCTCATATCTCTAACATTTTTGTATGCAATCGAGATATTTGAGGAGTTGTGATTATTTTTTGGACAAATATTAATACTTAACGGATTATTTAATTCAACTAGTTTTTTGGATTTGGGTCAGAAGCCCTTGGAAAAATTACGTTATTGTCATCACGATAAATAACAATTGGATTTTTTGATCAAAATTGTGCATTAACAAGACGATCAAAAATATTTTCTGGGACAATTATCTTAAAGGAAGCTATATTCGTTACATCGTTATAATCTTCAATGCCAAGGTACGTTTTAATATAGAATTCAACATCATTTATTGTTGTATCTACTGAAAAACTGCTAGGAAATATGGTTTTCCTTGGAGTTATAGTTTCTAAAGGCTATGGTGTTGTAAACGGATTTATAAGCGGGTTTTTGACAACATCTAAATTAGTTGGGATGTTTGACGATGAAGGAGTTAATAAAATAAGTTCTTGAGACTTTCTGGTGGCAGCATTTGGAATCATGGGCAGGTTTGTCAAATTAGGTACTGTAGGAGTAACTAAAGTCAACACTGACGGAATTACATTATATTATAAAATTATTTGGATTAGGAGTTACAACATGAATATGACTACTACTTGGATTTGCGGTTGGTAACGGGATAGAATCATTAGAAATAACACCTATATTTTAAGGAATACAAGAGTGTGTTGATGATGACTTAGCAGTTCTTTTACGTTTTGGTGTCGAACTCAGTTTGATAACTTTTGAAGAAATTGTAAAATTCAATGCCAAGTACTCTCCGATTTGGACAAGTCCACTGCAAATTTTTGGCATTGTCGGATAATGCAACAGTATCACGAGCTTTGAGTACACTACATTTTAAGTGATAATTTCCTAAACATAACCAACAGGAAACCATGCGTTCTCCGGAAATACTGCAGTTTTTAGTCAAACAGTCCATATCGAACTATTATTAAGGACACACACCAATAGAAATATTATCTAGGATTAAATCCAGTAATATGTAATTGAATAGCAACAAATATGGCGCTTAACAGGAATCGTAGCAAATGCACAAACCACGTTCATATGATAATTAAAGTATGATGAACAGGTGTTACAAAGTTGGAAATATAAAGTAATTTATATTTGGTTGACCACAAAAATAAAAATTGTCTTTATTTATATTTTTTCCCAACGTTTTATTGTAAAACAAGAGTTAATTTTATTTTTTTGTTTTTTTTTTTAATGTAGATAAAAACCAATAGTTTTATGATTCTATGCAGAGCGGTTTGAAAAGCATGTCCGACCAAACACAGTAGGGAGGCTACATGCTGGTTATTACTTTCAATAATATTTTGCTCAGACCTCAATACGCTGCCCCAATCAGCATCTGGGTTGTCGGCTAACCATTTCCAGGTGGAACCGATCCAGTTGATAGAGCGCTTCTGCTTCTTGTACTTACCCATGAGCGTATCTAGGAAGAAATTGTGTTCACAATGATTTTGTTCAACATTGCGATAGTCTGATCTAACAAACTTTTATATTCTTCCAGATTTATGATATGAACCGAGTTGAATCTCCATCAACCAGCCAACCTTTGCCATATTTAAATGTAACCAACGGCGAGTGGTATTCGGTAATATGTAGACGGTTCACAGCAGTGAACCTTGTGAGACTGGAACGATAATATTTTTTTCTCTAGTTCTACTGTTAGTGTGTTTAGTAACTACATATTTTCTACCTTAAGGATAGTTAATTAGTAAGTTTCTACTTATATAATTGCTCTTATTGTTAGTAAAAATTCTTATTCTAGTAGTCTTGATCTAGTTTGGTATATTTCTTTGCATTTTTACTGCTTTTATCTTTTGGTTTTTTTTTTTTTTCTAAGTAAATTTTTATATGTTTTAAATCTGAAGGCCACATTCCTGTATTTTTTTTTTTAATTTTCATTACAATTCCTCTTTTATATATTTTTGTTTGAATAAGGCCTGATTGTCTGCCATCTGCTGAAAGACAAATGGTGGTCTCTTAAGCAGTGGACATCCTTTGTATTCCACAACTCATTCTAAACTAAATTATTTCATTCAACAATTTCGTATGTATTTGCTCATTGTTTATTTTAAAGGATTCTCAATTTATGCCTTTATTCTTTAAATATTTAAGGCCTTATTTTATATTTTTATATTATTTATATATCATATATGATATGTGATATTTTTTAATTACATTCAAAATAAAATTTTTCTTGGGCTTACCCAGCAAAAACTTTTTGATTTTCGGTAATGGCAACTACTTAATAAAGTAGTTTCTCGGTAATGAGCCGTCATTATTATTTGAATACTCTGTATTACATAAATAAATACTTAATAGTATAATAGCACAGTAATATTGCAATAACGTGGATGAGTTGGCTAGAGCGCTGGATTAGCAACCAGAAGGTTGTTGGTTCAACCCCATTCTGATGCTGTTAGTTTTTTATAACAAAATGTCTAAAATGATATTTTGTACTAAAAAAAGTTCTTGTCACTTAGAAAATTAAGTGCTAGATGGTGTACTGTGTAAGACGTTAGTCATTAGACACAAATGGTTAATTTGTGTCCAAGTTCAAATCTCACTGACGTCAATTTTTTTTTTTATTTTCATTTAGGTACATATTTTTGAGTATCCCTAGAGTAAAAAGTAACTACATAAATTTGTGGACAACTCAAACAAAAATATCTAGCTGTTCAGGCAAAAAATAAGTAGTTTATTTTTTTCCAATTATACCTGCTAGCTTACCAGGAAAGCATAGTTTTTGCTGGGTAATTAAGCTTTTGTTTTTAATATTTATATTTTTTTTTTATTAATCCTTTTTATATTTATATTTATTAATTAATTCTTTCTTCAATACGACTTCTTTATTTAATGATACCCTTGGGGAATTGAACCCTTCCGCAAATATAAGGCTAAAGTTTTAGGACCATATATTTATATTTTTTGTATGAACCGTAGATTTTATGTTTATCTCTATTAGTTTCAAGCATTGAAACTTACTCATAGCACGAAAGTCTACCACGACCCATGATAGTAAGGACATTACTGACACAAATCGCCGTCCCAAAAAAGGGAAATCGTATTGAAGGGAGTTGTTAATTTTTAATAAGATGGTTTTAAGGATTTTTTTTTTTTGCCTATTTGCACTGTGACTCGATTATTTTCACTAACGTCCATTTTTTCATAAAGTGGTCGATGTTTTGCTTTGATCTGCTTGTTCCTAATGTAAATGAGATCGCCTGCCTTTCATTTTGTGGAACCATTCGACGTTCAGTATTGTGCCACTCCAAAGTGGTTCTTTTGTTTTTCCTCATTTCCTTATTTAACTTTCGTTTAAAATTCCGCACATTTTTGGTAATTAATTCTCTCAGCTCTATTACAGAAAATCTCCACCGGTTTCCTATTAGTGATTAGGTGTTGTTATATCAATCGGTAGCGAGTACTATTAGTTCCCGTACCCCAAAGTCTTTGTTTTCAGCTTTTAAACATCGGCAAATTTCTAACAAGGTTGAGGGGAATCGTTAGACTTGACCACTTACTTCGCTACGACCTATTGGGCTTAGGTATACCTTAACACCAAGTTGCTAAATTACATTCATTTCAATTGGAATTATGAAACCACATTCGTTGTCAGTTACAAGAATGCGTGGCGTTGAAAAATAATTAAGGATTTCGATTATTTTTTCCATCATTTGCAAGGCTGAGAGATTTTTAAGAGGGAAAAGTTTCCCGAATTTTGAATATTTATCTAAAACACTTATAAAATACTCAAAAATATTCATGTGCAATATTTCACAGGGATAAGAAGGTATCGGTGTTGTTTGGCTTTGTAGATTTCACAACTTCTCGTATACCTTCCGACAAGGCTATTAATTTTAGGAAAATAGTTCTTTGCCAATAGCTGTAGCTTATTTTGGTCTCTATTTATATGTACTATTTTATGTTCCTCCTCCTCTGTCAAGGAACATACTCTATTTGGACAAGTCACGTCCTCCACAAGTCTTCCAGTGGTTCGTAGCCTATAACGTGAAAAATGTTCTAAATAGATTTTCTGTAGTAGCCACAAATATAGTTCAGGGATTTTAATTCCGTTAGGTCTGAGTTTTTCCTTCAAAGTTCGAATGAGATTTTCCCTGTTAATCTCCTCGAATGATACTATATGACGGTGGAACCATATCTGATTTAAATGGCCGTATTATAATTTGATTACAAAACACATTAATGGAAGCTTCGACATGCGGTATCAAATCTGTGCTATCCTGCTCGGCAGTGTGCACGGTGCTTTGCTAGCTGTTATTGTAACTGAATCCTTATTTTCTACTCTGCCTTCACTATCTGTATTATATTCGAATCTCCGTTTTCTATTCTACCTTCACTAGCTATATCAGTAGTGAATTCATCTGTAACATGAACACAAAGGTCAATAGATACAGGCCCGCTCAGCTTTCATTCAGTCGGTTAGATTTCCCTGGCATGTATACCAGTTCGAAGTTATACTCTTCTATTCTGGCTTTCCCTCATATAAGTTTCGCATTATAATTCCTATTACTTAAGACGATCGTCAAAGGTTGGTGATCAGTGAAAATACTAGAGCCGTATAAATAGGAGCGTAAATTGTCTAATGCTAACGTCCCCTTCTAGTTTGTGGCATAGGCTTCTTCTGTTTTGTTTAAAGAGCGAGAAATAAAGATTATTGGTTTGTCCTTTCCCATCTCTAGTTGAGAAAGTATGGCACCTAAAGCGCTGTTAGAGGCATCTGTCGTTAAATTAAAAGGCTTGCCGAAATCTGGAAAACTAATAGCTCCGATGACGTGAGTAGCTCTTTAAGGCCATTGAATGCTTGTAGTTCCTCTTCCCCAAGAATAGTCTTAACTTTCTTTGATTGATTGGCTTTCACTCGTGACATTTCGGTTGAAGATTTGGCTATTTTTGCAGTGTTTAATGAACCTTCTGTAATATGATGTTAGCCCTAAGAAAGTTTAAAGCTCTTTCAGTTTTGTGGGTGGTTCAATGACAAGGATTGCCTTTACCTTTTTCCTATCGGGCAAGATTTTTTCTGTGACCACATAATCGAGAAATTCGACTTCATTCTTCATAAACGCTATTTTTTCTAAATTTATTCTCAAGTGAACCTCTCGTAGACACTGGAATAGCCTTCTGAGATTATTCAAGTGCTCTTCAGTGAGACTTCCATAGACGATTTTGTCATCTAAATTCAATTAACAGATCTTCCCTATACAGCCTCGTAGGTGCGTTACGTAGATCGTATTTACGGCTCATCGTAGAAAAGGCTGTCTTCGGAATGTCCCTTGGATTCATGGGAATTTTATGAAATCTTGAAGTAAGGTCAAGAGTTGTGAAATATTTTGCTTTTCTGAGGCTCGCCAAGGTTGAATTTATATTGGGGATATGGTAACTGTCAGCTATGGTGATTGCATTTAGATTTTTGAAATCTACCACTATTCTATACGGGTTTCGGCATTTTTGGAACAACCCAAATGGGACAATTGTAAGGACAGCTCGATGGTCGAATTACATTATTTTTTAAAAGTTCCTCTATCTGCCTATCCACTTCAATTCGCGTACGAGCCGGATAAGGATATTGTTTTGAGTATATTGCCTCATCGGTGGTGCACCATATCTCAGCCCTAACAGCAGATTTTATTGCTTGTTCACTATCTATTAGTCCAAATTCAGCTTTTAGATTACTTAGTGCACTTTCTACTTCTAAGGAAGATCCATTCAGTCAATTAACAGATCTTCCCTATACAGCCAAGTAGGTGCGTTACGCAGACCGAATGATAGCCTTAGAATTTACCGGATTTATCGTTCGTCGTAGAAAAGTCTGTCTTCGATGTAATGCACCTACGAGGCTGTATAGGGAAACGCAAGCTTATAAACTCAAAGCATATAAACACCAATACATAACCTTTAGCAACTTTGCAACCACGACCTACGTATATTTTGATATCAAAGGAACCGGCGAAGTCTACTCCTGTGTTGGTAAGCGGGCGAGAAAGCTTGGTCTTCTCAGGGGGTAATGCCGACATTATTTGCTGACTTTTTCCAATCACATATGTACGACATTGTGATATGATATTTTTAAAAAACCGGGAAACGTCTTAGAAGCCTGTATAAAAGAGCATTCTGGCCATGAACGAAGTACATATGTATGTAAATACGAAAATAACCGTTCATCATAATTTAAGACGGGAGAGTTTGACAATCTAGCATTGATCCGCATCATGCCGGTTCAAGTCAAGAAGTAAATTTTTCTGGGTTTTTTCTGACATTGCGACAACCGACAAACCGTGCCTATAAACGATGGAAACTATTTAGAACATCCAACCTATACGATGCCTTTAAGATGGCAAGATCTACAGTGAACTCAAAAATTAGAGTGGCAAAGACAATATATTATCAACACAAATTTAATAAAGCAATTGACTCAAAAAGGAAATGGAAGGAAATTAGAAAAATGGGCATTACTAGTAATAGCGCTAAAAATGAAAATAACATTCATTTAAATGAACTGAATCTACAATTTGCAAGTATACCAATGCCTCAGATCTGTACTAATTTTTACAATGAGTTAACTAATAATGTAAGTCGGCCTGGACAACGTTTAATTTTTAAGCACTTCACTCATGAAGATGTGGTAAAATCGTTCCTCGATGTTAAATCGAACTCTGTTGGTCATAATGGAGTCCATAAAAATACACCCACATGTCTTGCCATATATAATGCATCTATTTAATACGATTGTAACAATGTCTACGTTTCCAACAAATTGGAAACGCGCCAAAATTGTACCTATCCCGAACGATCAATTGCTATATTGCCTTACCCTTCGAAAGTGTTTGAAAAAGTAATTCCCTTATAAATGAGTTAGTTCTTGTATACAAATTCCTTACTTACTGATAGACGTTACTACTGAATTCTAGGAAATCTGTGGCTATACCTATTGATCAGTCAAAGCATATATTAACTTCTCTACCACCTATAATGACAAACAACTCTTAAATTGATTTTGCAGATACTGCAAAAAACTTGGGTGTTATATTTAATAAAAAACTTGATTGGGCAGATCATGTTAAATTAAATTGTTGCAAAATATTTTAAATGTTATGGAATTTACGGATGTCACAGTATTATACCCTAATTCATATCCGAATACTACTTGCCAAAACTTATTTATTGGTTACCCTGTTATATGGATGTGAGCTTTTTTCCAGCTGCGATGGTCTTAGCAAAAGGCGACTAAAAGTAGCATACAATAACATTGCTAGATATATTTATTGTATTATAAGGAATTGCAGTATATTTAAGTATTCGAAACAAATTTATAACATGACATTGGAGAATTTACTATAAAATCGAACATTTATATTTTTACATAAAATTATATACACTGGACAACCTAACTACCTGTTTCATAAAATGGGAGGTAAAAAATTAATGACATTAAATATAAAAATTCCTTTCCTGAACAACATTTCTTCATAAACGCTATTCGTCTTTGGAATCAAATACCTCTCAAATTCAAAATATAAGCAATGCAAAGCAATTCAAATCTGCCATCGCCAAACACTTTGTATAATGATCTTTTTTGAAATTATATTACGTATGTTACTATTATAAACATTCAATTGACTCTATATATATTAAGTTTTAAAAATCATATGTTAAATTTAAATTTATTATACTTTTGTTTAATTTAATTTTATTTCTAACACACAATTTATTCCATTATCTACACAATACTATAATATAAGACTTGTTCATGTTGTATTTTAATTACCTAAAATAAATAATTATGCAACCAAAAACGGTTTGTTGTGCCACTAAGGATTGGTTATTGTATGTATGATTTTTGGATAGTAGTCACTGTAATATCAGAATCCGCCATTTGTATATCAGAAAATTCGCTATGTGGGAGTTGAACAGTTAACTTCTTCATGACAAAGGCGTCTGCATCAGTTTGAGATGACCCAATTTTCTGTAAAAGCTTGTTCTTCGACATAAAAGTTGCTTCAGAACTAGAATTGATTAAGACACAAACAGTGTATTTAAGGCCGTTTGAATAAATGTTATCCAATTATTCGGATTTTCATATTAATAGGTAATTCGAATTATTCGGGGTTAAAAGTTAATGGCAAATTATTCCGTTATCCGAATAGTTTTAGTAATACATGTAAAACATATAAATGACACTAAATTTAGTATTTAATATATGATGTTTCTAAATAGTTATTTAGAAACATCATGTAAATCAAATTCTTTCATAAAGGGTTCATCTTATTAGTTCTTTTGCCCATTTGTATGAAAAAAATTGCATTTTTTGAACTAATACTACCAAAGATTTATCTAATTTAATTTATAAATCAAAAAGACTGATTTCTTCTCTGTATGAGAATGATTTTTTGTCATAAATGTAGATTTTAATATTGGTATTTTTACATGCACTTTGTTGATGAAAATTACAATTTTTATTACTTATATAACTTTGTTTTCAGAATTTCTATTGTCACAAGTTTAAGCACTTATGAATTTATAATATTATAACCTTTTCATGTCGCATTTTAATAAAGATTCTATCAAAAAAATCCAAAGAAGAAAAAAAGAAAGAACTAGAGCAAATTCGAATTATTTAACACAGGCTTGTCATTGGAAGATGTTTTCTAATTTCATACCTATTCACGATTCCATGTAAAATTGCAATGCACATCCAAATACTTTTTTATTGTCGCAAGGAAATTAGTTTTAATTTTTATATAAAACATCATTCTTAATAAAAAATATGCATAGAATTATTTTTCATTTGTTTAAAACAGTTCTTTTTAGTAACAAGTATTTACAAAAATAACAACTGACTCCCAACGTTTTATAGCAGAACAATTAATTTGAATCTCTTTTTAATAATATATTTAAATGCTGTTTGTATTACTTCTTAAGCGTAAGAAAAACAACACTTATTGATACTTTGAAAGTAATAAAAAAGTACTTCCTTAAAAATTACTTTTATTTATTTTGTATAAGAGTGAAGTTAACATATATGCATCTTAAAAGAAATAAATAAAAAATTTAAATTTTTAATTACAGAAAACTAAATTTCAGTCAATATGTTATTTGAAACAAATTATTTATTTATTTGTTATTCAAAAATAGACAGTTTTAAATTATTCGAACAGTTAATCGACCAAAATTAATCGGATAATCGAATGACGGCTAATCGATTGCATACCATACTATATACATATTTATATAATAATAAAGGTATTCGAATTTATACAAAAAAAATTATAAAAAATTTATATTTTTAATAAAATTTTGTAAAAAAATAAAATTTTTGTCTTAAAAAAACTTAAAAATAGTAAAAAGTTATATTTTTAACAAAATTTTGTAAAAAAAAAAATATTTTTTTCGAAAAAATTAAGTAAAAAATTATATTTTTTTAACAAAATTTCTGTTAAAAAATTAAAAAATAGTAAAAAAATTATATTAGCAAAATTTTGTTAAAAAATATAATTTTATTATTTTTTAATTTTTTCGGGAAAAAATATATTTTTTACAAAATTTTGTTAAAAAACTTCTCAATTCTATCTTACTTCTTAATAATATGAAATCATAAGCATAATTGTAAAAAAGTTTGCTAAAAATAAAGAATAATTATAAAAAAGTTTGCTAAAAATTATTCAAAATAAATTTGTTAATTTTGAATTTCATACAAATATAAGAATATTCAGCATTCAGTTTAATACTGATACTGAACACAAAAAAAGCTAATATGTATATTATTACAATATTAAATACACCAACATGAATACTTTCAAAATTAAACATTGTTCGTTATTATTAAAGTTAAAACAAAACAAAATGTTCATTAACTGTGTATACCGGCAACACAGTTATATAATAGGAAAAATGCTAAATCTTCGAAAATAAGCTAAATTGTTCTATAGCAGCAAATAACAAATTATTTGTAAAGAAAATTCATAGTTTCGTTGACCTTGTTACTTGTAAAATTGAGTTCAAATGACAACTTATAAACAATATTTCTTCAGAATTATTTGTAGTGTTAGGAATTAAAAATTTAGGAATTGGGATTAATAAAGAGCTTCACAGCGGGGCATGCTAGCATATAATTGACTTCGAGTCTTCGAGAAGCTCCATGGAGGGTGTGCTATCTTCACGGATGGCTCGAAGATGGAAGTAGGCACAGGGGCGGGTGTTTACTTCATGGGAACAGATATCAAACGATCTTTTAAATTGCTGATAGTTACAGCGTTTTCCAGGCAGAAATTCCAGGTATTTACAGGGCCCTAGGATTACTGGAGGAGAATGTTGAGAGGGACCCTGAGGTAACTATCTATGTGGATAGTCAGGCAGCACTGATGGCAATGACAAGTTACTGTGTCAGGTTCAGGTTAGTGCTGGAGTGTAAGAAGGAATTTAGGAGGTTAATGGATGTCTACAGAATAGGACTTTGTTGGGTTCCTGGTGACTGCGATATTCTCGGCAATGAAATAGCCGATGAGCTAGCTCGTAAGGGCTCGGAGTTGGACACGTCTTTTGTGGAGGTATCGGTTAGGATTCCGATTGGATCATATTTCATGGCCATAAGGGAATGGACCATAGGTAGAACGAATGATGCTTGGGGGAGTAGATCGAACTGCAGGGTATATAGAGCGTTATGGCCTAGTCTTAAACCAGCAGATTCGAAGCATCTTATGGTCATGAGTCAAGTGAATCTAAGGATCATTGTTGTCATGATTACTGGTCACCTCGCAATAGGGAATATGACCAGTAAGTGGGACACTGGCGCTTCAGATTTTTGCAGGACATGCGATGATGTGGAGGAGCTAGAGACAGTGGAGCATATACTCTGTCACTGTGTAGGGCTTCAGCGAAGTAGACTGAGGTGGTTTGGGAGCCATATTCTGCACGAACTAGAGGATGTTGCAGGTGAAGAAGTCGGCAACCTTATAGGGTTCGTAATGGGAATAAAGTAGCTTAGAGATAGTCAGGGTTGATTTGATGGGTCTTAGGTTCCACACCTTTCTTATTTTTTCTTATATTTAGCTATCTTTCTTTTCAATCTTTTGCTATATTCTACTAGGATTTTTCTCTTTCTTTATTTATCAGCTTTCTCTATTATCTATGAAGCGATCGCAATGGTCTCTGGGTGGACGCGTGAAGACGCCGCCCTTTTTAACCTAACATATCCTAACCTAGGAATTAAAGTAAAAATAGTGATAATATAATATAAAAATTACAACTAATTATTTATTTACAACTAATTAATTATATTTACTACAGAATTATTTCAAAAAATCAAAATTTTATTGAATTATAAAAATACTGTAAATGTAAATCTATCACTGATAGTACTGAAAGGGCAACACGTTCCGTATATAATTATATTGCGGTATTCATTAAAAAGTATACAAAAACGATATCTCATTATTAATGCAAACTTAAATATACATGAAAAAAATAAAGTATGCGTTTGAAAAAGCATGAAAAAATAGGATCTTTTTGGCAAAAACTTTTTAGCTGGGTGGAAAATTTATACAGATTTGTAATCTAGAGACTTTGGATTTTATATCTATAAATTTTTTTTAATAGTAAGAGGTCAAAGTCAAAATATCGTATTTTTGTTGAAATGTTTTATTTATTATTAATAGCATGTATATATAATTGAAAAATATACACAAAAAGGTGTTCGAAAATGGTCTCAGGTTAATAAATATCTAAATAAAAAATCATGACATTTTAAGTTAATTCAATTTAAAATAGTAATCTTTCTTTGTCAAAAAAATTAATTTTCTCCAAAACTTGAATTATGAAACCCTAAGTCTTTTCTATACACTTTCTTTCGACCGTCTATAAATTCGTAGACTATAACACTTTAACAAAGAAAACATAGGCCATTCAAACTCATTATTTTATACTGTAAAAAAAAAAAATGTGCAAAAAAATGTTTGTTTTTTTTATAAAAATTGAGAAAACAAAAAATTTTGATTACACAAAATTATTAAAAAAGTTCTCATTTCCATTTTCATACAAGATTAAAACATAAGAAAAATATATACATATTTACACACATACTTGTATTCAAAAAAAAAATTCATTAAGAACAAATTACTAAATTTTATAAAAAATCAAAAATAAATATATGCAAAAAAAAAAACATTTCTTGCTCACACGCGCATGTATCTTATCACTGTATTAATGGCAAGTCCAAATAAAATTCATTGTATTTATATTCAATTACAAATTATGAAAAACAATTACAAAACAAGTTATAGTGCTATATTTCGCTGTACCGAATCTTATATACCCTATACCCGCGTTAAAGTGTGTGACATGAAAATGAAATACGTTATATTGGATGCAATTATAAATATATTTACCTATACTATATCTATATACTATATTATAAATCCTTATATCCACTTTCCTTTTAATTGTCCACGCACATTTATGACCGTTTTTTAGTTTGTTACCGCTACCATAAAAATCAAATAACCTTTTGTTTATTACTTTTTTTTTAATTCTGAAAATCATAAAAAAAAGTCATCAATGTTTTTTCCAAGGAATTTTGAGCATATCTCGAGCAAATTTTTGAAATTCATACCATCACTTAATTGTGAATAAAAGGAAACGCGTCCATCGATTTTCATGATCTATGTCTCATTTTGTTTAAAGGTTATGTGACTTTACGTGAAAGTAATAGGACTTGACACTTATTTTACCGTTTTGGATTTTTTATGAATTAAAAATAAAAAAATTTAATTTTTTAGGCAAAACATAGTTTTTTTTTTCATACATGTATTTAAACTACGAAACTGTTGCTTATGTAGCGAAACGTTGTATGAACAGATTAAAGGAATTGTAATTCCTAATTTTTTTAAATTTGTTTCAGCAAAATCGGACTGGTGGTTCTCGAGTTATGTCAAAAAAAGACCACCAAAGGTCACAATTTCCCCTATATGATAGTTACTAACTTCAAATCGATATATCTCGATTCCTAGACGTGACCCAGCGAAACGCCGGGATTAACCATATTTTACGCCTACTCTGTTAAAACTCTTAAACGAATGAAATTATTAGTTTAAAATCGGCGCAGGGAGTGTAGTATTCCCCATATAAAGCAAATAATCATTGTGGCAATGAAATGAAAATAATACGGATAGGTGCAGGGGGAGAGGTAGTCCCCATACAAAGAAAATATAAATTTCCCATCTGAATAAAAATTACAGTGAGTCTTAACAAAATTTAGGAGTAATAGCTCCCATATAAGATAAATATTAGTTTTAATTAAAGTTGAAAATTTATTTAACAATTAAAAATTATTATATGATGATGCACATAATCAACAACTCCAACAAAATTTGTAAACAAAAATATCAAATATCATTTGAAATTTTTTCTCTGACACTGCACGCGTTTTCACAACTTGTGTTAATGAAATTCAGCAATTTGGATGCTAACGTAGCTTCTTCACATGAACTGCTTCTGTACTACTTACGAGGAGTACAAAAATTCAACGTAGTATTTTTTTTTTGTGGAAAGAGTGGTCACAAACCTTTCACAAGGTTATTTTTTTTTTTTTTTTCATATAAATAAAAAACAATTCTCAAGTTTATCTTTCTAATTTATAAAAACAAAAATAATCATATATACATATATAGATGAATAAACCAAAAATACTCAAACACTACATGAACAGTTTTTAATTTCATCACAATTAAAAATGCAAAAAATTAAAATAATTTTTTTTCTCCCTAATGAATTGTTTGTATTTACTTTGACATAACTACATACAAATTATTATACAAAAATAAATTTCAAAAAATGCAAAAAATAAAACATATAAAAGAAAAGATTACAAAAATAAATTCATTGATTTTCAATTTCATAAAAACAAATTCCTCTTCAAATTTCTATTCAAAATTACGACCTGTGGATTGATTCTGTTAATTTTACAGTCTTTACAGTTAAGTTGACAGAAAAGTTTCCCAGAACCTATACATATATACTACTTCAATATATAAATAAATTGTATAAAAAATGTTTAACTTAATTCTTTTTATTTATTTCAGGCGTAAGCGTAACACGATTAGCAATGATGAATCATTGCCGAGCTCTCACCATGGCATGCCACTACACAGAAGGTGAAACAATGGTTTGTGTATTGGATTTTAAACGGGAAGTTGGTCTTTGGCATGCTGTGTTTACATCTGTGTTAAACGGAATGCATGTATTATTTATTCCGTACGCATTAATGAAACTTAGACCATCATCTTGGATGCAGTTAATTACAAAGCATAGGGCTTCAGTCTGTCTAGTCAAAAGCCGAGATTTACATTGGGGCCTCTTAGCAACAAAAGATCATAAAGATATATCACTTTCTTCACTCCGAATGCTTCTTGTAGCTGATGGTGCAAATCCGTGGTCTCTATCATCGTGTGATCAGTTTTTAAATGTTTTTCAAACAAAGGGTTTGAGAGCAGATGCTATTTGTCCTTGTGCTAGTAGTTCTGAAGTTTTTTCAGTATCTCTTCGTCGTCCTGGCAGATCTTCAAGTGGATTTAATCAATCGGCTACAGGTAGAGGTGTTCTTTCGATGGCAGCTTTATCTCACGGTGTTGTTAGAGTAGATAGCGAGGACTCCTTGACATCTTTAACACTTCAAGATTGTGGACAAGTAATGCCTACAGCAACTATGGTTGTAGTACGTTCCGAAGGTCATCCAGTGCTTTGTAAAACAGACCAGGTTGGGGAAATATGTGTCACTAGTGGATCCACAGGCTCTAGTTATTTTGGTTTGGAAGGATTAACAAATACCACATTTAAAGTACAACCACTTTTAGAGGAACCTGAACCCGAAAAGGACGGCGTTATTGGAAAAATTAAACCAATCAGTGACGATTATTATGTTCGTTCAGGTCTACTAGGTTTTTTGGGACCTGGTGGCCTTGTCTTCGTTTGTGGGTCTCGTGATGGATTAATGACTGTAACTGGACGTAAACATAATGCTGATGACATAATTGCAACTGTTTTGGCTGTAGAACCAATGCGATTTATATATAGAGGAAGAATAGCGGTGTTTAGTATTAAAGTCTTACGAGATGAACGAGTTTGCGTAATTGCAGAACAACGACCCGACTGCTCCGAGGAAGAAAGTTTTCAGTGGATGTCGAGAGTTTTACAGGCAGTGGACTCAATACACCAAGTTGGAATATATTGCTTGGCACTCGTCCCCCCCAATCACTTACCTAAAACCCCGCTTGGAGGGATAAATCTGTGTGAAGCGCGGCGTAGGTTTTTAGATGGTACATTGCATCCTGCAAATGTTCTGATGTGCCCACATACGTGTGTAACAAATTTACCAAAACCTAGAGAAATTCATCAAGGTAAGTTGCATATTATTCAACATTGCATATTTTAAATACCTATATTATGGCACACAAGGATACATAAACATTTTTATACATAAAACCATGTTAAAACAATCAAACGATGCAGTTTATATCTTAATAATTTCTAATCACATTATAACCAATACAATAACAGGATTATATGCTCTTACATGGCTACATTTAAATGCCAGTTTTTTGAATGAAAACGTATGTAATTATAAGTAAACTAATCCCCGTATCAGGAATAAATAATGACAAAACTATAACAAAAGTAATTTAAAACAAGTGAGAAAGCTATTCCGAATCTTATATATATCCACCAAACATTTTTTATTTAAAAATAAGTACTCAGAAAATAACGCACTACTAAAATTTACTTAATATTTTTTAATGTTCACAATAGTATAGCGGTTATAATCAATTTTTCGTCGAATAGGTGTAAAAAACAAAAGTTACAAAAAATTCTATGTTACATATTCCATAAGAACTTTAAAAGATCTGTGATCACCTACATATGCATATGTCTCACCAAAAATATATATTTTGGATGAAAACCTAAAATTTTAAATTTTATTAAAGACTGAGAAAAGGGAACGAAAATCTGTGATGTGATATTTTTCACAAAAAATCGATTATTTTAATAAAAAAAGCAAATGAAGGAAAATCCGAGAAAATTAATATTCCTTAACAAAAATCGATGAAAACTAAAATTTAATTTTATAAGAAATCTAGAGGCGTTAGAGAGGAACGCTATTATCACCAGGGAAAGTTTTTAAGCTTTTCTCTTGAAAAGTAAGCTTTTGCATATTTCACAAGTATTTTACCAAAAATGAATGCAAAAATTAATTTTCTTAAAAATAATAATAATAATAATAATAATAATAATAATAATAATAAAAGGCAATTTTTACTGATTTTTTGTAATTCGATTAACTGATATGAATATATTATTTCGTTTGTTTTTTGAATACCTTGTACATAATCTGCTTTTTTTAGTTTTTATAAAAAATCGCATATCTGTATAAGAAAAAAGAAAAAGAAACATGAATCTCTTTTTTTTATGCATATTTTTTCAACTTTTTGCATATTTCTGAGCATATTATCCCAGAATTTTTCAAGCGTTTTTTTTTCACTTTAGAAATCACCATTTTTATTTAAAAAAAAAAAACAATTTTTTGGATGAAAATTTAAAGCGAGGAGAAAAATTTTTGCTCACTTATATCTTTTAGCAAAAATTTTCAAGATTTCAACAAAAATCGGAAATTTAATATTTCTCTAAAATAGAAACTCGATTGGACCACCTTGGTATAAATAGATTCAAAATAGGCTGATTTTGCTTCCCTTTAGTCCTAGTTTATACCTTATCGTTAGTTTTTCAAAAAATCTTTTACAAATTTAGTAAAATATAATATATTATCATTACAGAAAATATGATCACTATTATATTAATTGCTCCAACCGATTATAATTTAAACATTTTTGTCAAAATATATTATTCTGTTATTCAGTACGCTCAAAAAATTTGGAAAATTATATTTAAGGACTTTCCTAAAGACTAATCTTTAAGAAAATGCTAAACATTAATAATACTATTCAGAGATATTAATTGAAAAGTACACATTAGTTTTACGAAGAAAATTTTAAGAAATATTACTATATTTATAATTTATAAATTCTAAAATCAAAGAAAACTATAATAAATCAGAAATTATAAAGCAACATAAATATACTTTTTCTTCATTTTGCTAAAGAAAACTCTGAAAATGTTTGTTACAGATTTTGGAAATAATGACAATTTCACCAAACATGGTTTCATTTCTTTAAATATCTGTTTTAGTTTGAACATATAAATGTACAAATGTTATTCTTTATGTTACTATTATTTATATTTTGAGTTAATAAAATAGAAGAGAAAAGATTAAAACAAAAGCAAGACAACTAAGAGAAAGAAAACTTTCTTTATTCATATTTTAAATAGATACTCTCATAGCAAAATTTTTATTTTAAAAATATGTGTTTGTAAACATATACATACTTTTATAAATATTTAATTTAGAATTTTCAACAATATTTACAAAAATTCAAATAATTTTGAAGTTAATATTTTTATTTAAATGGAAATTTTGTTAAGAATTTATTTTGTAAAAGAGTTATGCTCTTCAGTCGTTTAGAAAACTTAAAAAAAATTTGAAGACTATTAAAAAAAAAGGAAATCTCATTAAAATAAAATGTCTATTTATAGCAAATTATTATTTTTTTTTTTTATTTAATTAGTTTTTTATACAGTAGCTATTTTAAAGTTTCCAACTATACATACAGTCAATACTATTATTCAGTCTACATTTCATGATACTTATAGAGAATAATATTAAAAAAAAGATAATATTAAATTGCCTTAAAAGTTGCATATAAAAAAAGTCGCACGCATGAAAGTAGCATTGTAATTATATACTTGTTCGATAACATGTAGATAAATCAATAACAAGCAAAAGAAAAAAAAAAAAAAACTTTTTAATTACAAATTACCATAACTAATTAACATAAGCTTAGCGAAGCGTAGATCATTCCTTTTTCTTTTGATCTTTTGAGTGGAGAGTTCTCCTTTAAAATATTCGGAAGTACATAAAATAAAACAGAAAAGAAGAGTTAGTTCTGCAAATGTAAAATATAGAATCAGTAGTGAATAAAATCGAACATTGTAATTTGATTAACAAATAAAACTAAAAACCCAATTATTTTTATTGGTAAGCATTAAAAAAATAATGGAAATGATGAAATAATGACAATATATATTAATTATTTCGACAGGGTTTTTAATATAATTTTTATGTAAAATCTTTAAAATAAAACTACACATCTACGAATATACGCCAATTTTGAAACTGCTATCGTTACAGTGATGCATGATTCCACTCATTTTAAAAAGAATTCATTGCAGTCAATTTGTATTAACCTAACATCAGTTTCACCTGCCATGATTTAGATTTGATGGGTCAAGCCATATTATACATACAAATAATTGCAAAAGGAATAAAATTAAAAAAAAAAATTTTCTGTGCGATGAATATAAATTCTATTTTGGGCTGCACTGTTTGTAAGATCATCAATGTAAGCTTATTCTATAATCCATGACGTCTTTCTAAAAAAAAAGGAAAATCATCAAGAGAAGTGCTAGCGAATTTCTTTTTTTTATGCAGCACTCACCTTAAATCTCTCCATAGAAATAATGACGTCAACAATAAAGAGGACGTAAAGAATATGTATTATAGTAATAACATTAGCAGTAAGATAAACTTAACATGACTAACATTTAACATTTTTAATGTTAATTATTTTTTTTTTTTTTTTACTATCTCTTTAATTATTTTTTTAAACAAATCTCTTATCAGGTACTCTGCATGTTATTACGAGGTACATTTTAATTGTTGATTGATTTCTAACATTCATAAATAATTTGCAAAGTATATGTTAAATATTAACTATTTGTAATTATAAAGAACTGGAATATATTTTTGTAAATATATGAATATATTATTAAGTGGGTATTTTTTTTTTTTTTTTTTTTGTATGTTTATTATTGTATATTATATTAATTTATCATTGAAAGTTACTGATCATTTCTTTAAAATTCCAGAAAACAAACGTATTGATGGATTTGAGCTCAGATCATCGATGGCGTAAGAAAATAAGCAATTAAAAAAATTAAACTAAAGTACAATCCGTAAGTCATAATACACTGCCTGCCACTTGAATAAGGAATCGCATTTTTTTAACTTTAATTAAGTATATTTCCTAAACTAAAGTTCAGAAAAAAAATAATTTTTTGCGCAACCAAATTTCAGTGTTGGTTTAGTTTTCTGAAGAAATAAAAAATATACATATTTTCTTATACTAAAATTACGCATTTATTTAAAGACATGTATTTCTGTGGTACTATTTCGTGTGTCACTTGAATAAGAAATTCTTTCAATATTAATCAGGAAGGCTATGATTTGAATTTCTTTCAATATAAACGGCTAGAGAATTTTGAATTTGATAGTTTTTAAATAGTTTTTATTCAAAATGGGACGTGGTAAGGCTCTTAATAACTCTGAAAAAGAAAAAATTCTGATTTTGAAATCTCAGGGTCAGAATCCGGTCGGTATCAAAAATACGTGAAAAAAGTGGAGTTAGTGCTAATCTAAGAACAGTGCACCGTATTTTAAAGTCGTGCCCATACATAGTCCGACGGAAACTGCAAAAAACCATAATTTAATGAAAACCGCAAATCACAACGCCTACAGTTTCCCAAAAATGCAATGTCATGGTCCGACAAATGGTTTAAGGTTGTATTTTCCGTTGAAAAAAAATTTAATATTGATGGTCCCGACGGGTATAACTATTACTTCCATGACTTAAATAAGGAGGAATTATTTTTGAGTCGCAGACACAGCCGAGAGGGCGGAAGGGTGCCATTTCGTATTATGGTACCATAGAATTGGTGTTTGTTTCCAACAAAATGGCTGCAACGACTTACAAAAACATTCTGGAGGAAGCATTTCCGACATTTAATGATTTCTTTGGACCCATACCTTGGACGTACCAACAAGACAAAGCCAGAGCAGTAACACAATGGATTAATTAACAAGGTGTTCAACTTTTGGATTGGCCCCCATATTCACCAGATCTGAATCCAATGGAAAATGTCTGGGTTTGGCTTGCAAGAAAAGTTTATGAAGGAGGAAAACAATTTGAGACGATAGAATCCTTAAAGGATACAATAACGGAAGCATGGAGTTCAATTTCGCTAAATTACTTATAGTCATTATACAAGTCGATGCCAAATAGCATTTTTGAGGTTATTTCTAAAATTGGTAGCAGTTCTCATTACTAATTGAATGCTAGAAGATTATAACTTTCATTTTTATAACCTAAAATTTAAAAATAAATTACAGTTTGCTTAGTTTTAAAATATTCCTTATTCAAGTGACACACAAAAAAGTACCACAGAAATATATGTCTTTAAATAAATGCATAATTTTAGTATAACAAAATATGTATATTTTTTATTTCTTTAGGAAACTAAAGCCAACACTTTGAAATTTGGTTGCGCAAAAAATTATTTTTTTCTGAACTTTTGTTTAAGAGATATACTTAATTAAAGTTAAAAAAAATGTGACTCCTTATTCTAGTGGCAGGCAGTATATATAATATAGTAAACATGCTTTCGATTATTTAAGATTTTTGTACGTACGTACTAATAGATTATATAAAAATATATGAATTATATATAAAAGAAATATGATTTTTTGGATTTTTAAATGATACCTATTTTTATCATACATACTATTTTTATCATACGCTAGTAAATTTATTCAGGGAAATACTTGAAACTCTTTATATGATCACTGAAGTATTTCAGGTGGATGGGAACTGTTCTAGTATAGTGATCGTTGTGATAAATATATCTATCACCGAAAATAATATATAGTGGCGCAACTTTTGACTTTTCAATAATAGATGTGTTTGTGTTTGGAACCTAAGTCTTGGAATGATGATGATCCCACTTTTTTTGTTTTATGTTTTATGGACTGATCAAGGACCCTCCCCAAACCGACGAGCAAAGCCTTCAAGCATTCCAAGCTCGGTCTTTCCTTTCAAATAAACATTACTCTTACATTTTGTCAACAATGACAAAACTAACCCAACATATTACAGAATGGCGCCCAACGGGATGGGCAAATTGTCAATGTCGTAACAACTGACTATTTAAGTCGTATATAGCGAATGAGCCTTAGACTGTTTTTTGTGTTTTAATTCTAATAGTAATTTACTTATTCCCTAATTTTTTTAACTAAATCCTTTCTGCTTTAGTGTACTTTTTAAGTATCCAAAGGTTAAAGATTTAGATTTAGATTTCAACTTAAAATATTTACAACAGAGGTATGTCATTCGATTAGCGTTAATAATTTGCTTTCGGATATGCGACCTTGAGTGATATTTATTTCTTTAAATTTTTAAATGCAATAGTAATGATTTTAGTTTGTGTAAGACATTAATAGTTTCTGTGAAAATAAGAATTGTATATTTGCTATACAACGCTAACTTCATTAAAATTTGGAGGGAGTTGCTTAATATATATATATATATTATATATATTTTAGTTTGCTAGCATATTTGTTTCGATTAGTGAACGTTCCCAAATTAAGATTATAAGATTATATAGTAGTTACTAAAACATCAGATTACATGGCCGCTGAATCGGACTTTGGAGTAAATCCTGTCGTGGTGATACCTGATAGGGAGATCTGGTCCGGCACTGAGAGACTATATGAAGGTTGCGCAGTGTTCACGGACGGATCAAAGATGGTCGAGGGTACCGGGGCGGGGGTCTATATTATGGGCACGGATTTGAAGGGCTCTTTTAGACTCCCTGATGAGTGCAGTGTTTTTCAGGCTGAGATTCTCGGCATCCTGAAGGCCGCGGAAATGATCAGGCGAAACATTGCGAGAGGTACCGAGGTCACTCTCTATGTGGATAGTCAGGCAGCTCTGAAGGCCTTGGGGACACATTTGGTGAGATCCAGGCTAGTAGCTGCCTGTAGGAAGACACTAAGAGAGTTGATGGAGGACTACATGGTGAGACTCTGCTGGGTGCCTGGCCATTGCAATATTTCAGGCAATGAATTGGCTGATGAACTGGCAAGGCAAGGTGCGGCAGGGAACGTCTCGGATAGAGAGACATATGTGAAACCACCACTAAGTTTCTTCTATGGGAAGATCAATGATTGGATCTTGGTCAGAACCAATTCGGCTTGGGAAAGTAGGGAGGACTGCAAAGTGTCGAGGGCGATATGGCCGGTATTGGACAAGGCAGGCACTACCACTCTCCTGGGCATGAATAGGAAGAGTTTAAAGGTCATGATAGGGGCCATAACGGGTCACTGTCTGATAGGAAAGATGAGGTCTAGAATGGACGCTAACAGTTCTGATTTTTGCAGACTGTGTGAGGACATCGATGAGACCGAGTCTATTGAACACATTGTGTGCCATTGTCCGCGATTACAGCATCGTAGGATGAAGTGGCTGGGTAGACAGTTCCTCGACGGGCTAGGTGACGTTCGGAGTGTAGATCTTGTTGACATCATAGGCTTCGTCATGGGAATTAGCTGCTTGAGGGAGAATCAAGGGTTTAACCCTAGGGGGATTGGGGGCATTGCTGGTCCCCCTCTGTGATTCGTTACGTTTCTGTTCTCTTTTTACCTTTCACTTTAGTTTTTCTGTACTCTGTATTTTCAATTTTATATATTCTATCCCCTTATTTCTTATTTCTATATTCTATACCCTTATTTCACAACTGTTCTGTTGAAGGGACTCACAATGGACCGGGATCGGTCTCTGGGTGGAGATGTGGTACTGTCTGGTATCACATCTACCTTCTCTATCTATCTATCTACTAAAACATTCAATAATTTGATTCGTATGATGTGTCACTGAGGAAAAGAAAAGTTAGGAATATTGAAAATAGTGAAGATCTGTCATATAGTGATTCACAAATCAATTAAATAATTGATGAAGATTTACAAAACCCTTTTTCGTCGAAATCCAAGATTAGAAAAGAGCCCAATTATATTCCAAATACATCAGCGCAGTACTAATCAGCCATTCGAAAGTTACCCCAATAATCATAATGTAAACACAGTTAATATACCTCATAATACTAATAATAACGCATCTTTTCATAACCGTAGCATTAGTTCTGAAATAGGAAAGAATAGCACATCAAGTAGGGTTATTAGGGTAGATAAATGGAACATTTCGTACTATGGATCTAATGATATCAACGACTTTTTATTCAAAGTTGATACATTAAAGAAGTGATGGAACTGTGCACCAGAACAAATTGTTTCTAGTTTTCACACTCTTTCAAGAGGAAAGGCAGAAGTATGGTTTTGGTCATACTTGTGACAAAATTCCAATACAACATGCACTAGAGAGAAAATATGGTAGTGCAGAAAATTACTGTGACAAAATTGTACGTATGATAGAGCGCAGACAATTATTTTACAGAAATAGTAAATATGAATTATTTTACAGAAATAGTAAATATGAATTCTAAGTTATTACAACCTATGAATGATTCCAAAATAATAGAGCTCATTAAAAATAATGTAAAGGAATCTTCAGGTAGTCTTTTATTTTCTTATGGCTTTTTCAGTTTAGATCATTTGCGTGAAGCGGCAAGAAAAGCTAAAAATTTTTGTCTGGGCAACATCAATAAAAATGTAGAAAAAGTACGTATCAGAAATTGAATTTGAGAGCAATATAGATGAAATAGTAGAAAGTGAAGGTGAAATTGCTGCAATTAAATTTCAAAATAATTCTAAAAGGAAAGAAGAGAGATAGATAATAGGCACTTTAAATGTTGGAATTGTGATCAGTTGGGTCATTCGTTCTACGATTGTCCATCTGAAACACGTAATTTATTTCGCTTTAGATGTGGCGAGAAAAGTGTTTCTACGCCTAAATGTACTAAACATTCGAAAAACAGAGTCTAGAATGGTTGATAGAGGGTACTCCGCTCGAATCACCAAAGCCCTCAGATAATTCCTTAAAGGAAAGTTAACTAGAAAAAATAGATGCTTATGAGCCTTCCCACAAGTTTACAACGCATTTTTCAAAATATTTAGATAATGATTTAGAATATAATAATGACAATAGTTTTATCCTTTCACCAAAGAAAGCTTTTAAGTATATGTACAAAAGTAAAGACCTGTAACAAAAATATATCAAAAAGAATTATTAAGGGCAGAGATAGGTATCGTAAGAGAAAACAGTTTTCTAAAATTCTAGAACCTACTGTGATAGACGAAAACAAAGACAACAGACTATATGCAAAAATTAAGCTAGGAAGTATTGAGGAAGGAATCTAAAGATTTAATATATAAATTGGACTTGAAAATGACACCACTTATCACTGCTGACGGAAATAAGCAAAACATTATAGGTTTTATAAAAATCTTAGTTTCATATAAAAATATGATTAAAGAAATTCTGTTTTATTTGGCTCCAGATTTAAATCAAATAGCTTATCTAGGAATCAATTTCTGGAAAGAATTTGATATAGCACCTCAATTATTTTTATCCGAAATATCACTAGATAGTGAGACATTTTGTTTAGGAAATAATGCAATTGATTTGTCAGATTTACAGCTTTATGAACTTAAACGTGCTATTGAACAATTTCCCTCATTCCGCAAATATGGATTAGGTCGTACAACACTAGAAACTTATCATATTGATACTGTCGAATCCGAGCCGTTCAAAATTAAACATTATGCGCTATCACCACCCCGACAACAGGAAGCTTACGAGGAATTAGACAGAATGCTTTCACTAGGAGTTATTGAGGATTGCAAGACACACATTATATAACAGGTATTGACCTCAAAGATGGCTTCTGGCAGACACCTTTAGATGACAGCTCGAAAGAAAAGGCCTCATTTGCTGTGCCTGGTCGGCCACTGCATCATTTTACAGTCATTCCGTTTGGGCTATGTAACGCTGCACAAAGGATGAGCTGCTTGATGGATAAGTAGCTATAGACCACTTTTCTAAGTATATTTTTTAAAACCCTTGAGAAAAGCCACGAGATTAAATATTATTAAATATATTGAAGATAGTATATTCCATCAATTTGGTGTACCGCAGTACATCCACTCGGATAACGGAAAGCAATTTATTTCATCTCAGATGACAGACTTTTTGAATGCATATGGCGTTAGTCATATAAAATATAAAAACTCTGCTCTGAGAGAACAAATAGAAAATTTTTGGTAAAACTAAGAATTCTATTGAAAGAAAGGCAAGATAAGTGGGATATTCATGTTTCAAACATAGCTTCTGTACTCCGGAGTGACTATCATGAATCAATAAAATGTTCACCCTACTTTTGTCTTTTTGGAACCAATATGAAATTGCATAGTTCAACATATCCCATAATGAAAAAATTAGGTTCTATTAAAGATAAACAAATCACATGACAAAGTGAGAGATAATATTGCCACTGCACATGGAAAAGTAGAAAAATCATATAACTTGAGAAGTAGAATAGTTAATTTTAGAAGTAAAAATTTTCAACAGTCTGACTTAAAAGAGGGCATAAATGCGAAATTGTTAACATCAAGTGTAGAATAAGAAAAAAGATTGGCTCATCATGTTACGAATCAGAATATATGACTGGGAAGTATATAGGATTGTACTACGGAAAAGATACAAAGGCATTATAAATTTTCTTATTGCCCGACTATATCTATACTCAGGGTGTGGTTGTACCTCACGAAAAAAAATAACACCAAAATCAGTTTTCCTTATTTTCGATTTCGTATAAGTACTTATCTACAAAGAAGGTTTGTTACAGATTTTTTAAATAATAATAATTTCACCAAACATGGTTTCATTTAAATATCTGTTTTAGTTTGAACATATAAATGTACAAATGTTATTCTTTATGTTACTATTATTTATATTTCTGAGTTAATAAAATAGAAGAGAAAAGATTTACAAAAGCAAGACAATTAAGAGAATGAAAACTTTCTTTATTCATATTGTAAAAGATACTCTCATAGCAACATTTTTACTTTAAAAATATATGTATGTAAACACATACAAAAATTCCAAATAATTTCGAAGTTAATATTTTTATTTAAATGAAAATTTTGCTAAGAATTTATTTTGTAAAAGAGTTATATACTTTTCTCTTCAGTCGTTTAGAAAACTTAAAAAAAAATTGAAGACTATTAAGAAAAAGGAAATCTCTTTAAAATAAAATGTGTATTTATAGTAAGTTACGATAATTTAAAATTTCCGTTCTATTTATTTTTTTTTTTTATTTAACTATTTTTTTACACAGTACCTATGTTAATGTTTGCAATTATACAGTCAGTACTATTATTCAGTCTACATTTCATGATACTTATAGAGAATAATATTAAAAAATAAAATAATATTAAATTGCCTTAAAAGTTGCATATAAAAAGCCTCACGCATGAAAGTAGCATTGTAATTATATACTTGTTCGATAACATATAGATAAATCGATAACAATAAAAAAAAACAAAAAAAGCTTTTTAATTATAAATTACCATAACTAATTACCATAAGCTTAAACGAAGCGTGGATCATTCCTTTTTCTTTTGATCTTTTGAGTGGAAAGCTCTCATTTAAAATATTCGGAAATACATAAAATAACCCAGAAAAGAATTTTGTTTGTATTAATTTAACATAAGTTTTCACCTGCCATAATTTAGATTTGATGGGTTAAGCCATATTAAACATACAAATAATTGCAAAAGGAATAAAATTTAAAATAGAATGAATAAAAACCATACATTTATAGAATACCCATAAACAATATAGTATAAAAAAGGAAACTACGGAAATATAAATACTATTTTGGCCTGCACAGTATGCAATGCAAGCTTATTTTTTTTTTTTTTTCTACAACAAAATCATCGAGAGAAGTGCTAGCGAGTTTTCTTTTACGCAGAACTCATCTTAAATCTCTCCATAGAAATAATAACGTCAACAATAAAGAGGGCATAAAGAATAAGTATTATAGTAATAACATTAGCAGTAAGATAAATTTAACATGACTAATATTTAACATTTTCAATGTTAATTATTTTTTTTTTTACTTTCTCTTTAATTATTTTTTTAGACTCTCTTATCAGGTACTCTGCAAGTTATTATGAGGTATATTTTAATTGTTGATTGATTTGTAACATTCATAAATAATTTGCAAAGTGCATGATAATTATTAACTAATTGTAATTATAAAGAACTGGCATATATTTTTGTGAATTTTAGTAAGTAGTTCTTTATTTATTTTTTTTTTTTTTGGCATGTTTATTATTGTATATTATAATAATTTATTATTGCAAAGTTACTGATCATTTCATTAAAATTCCAGAAAACAAACGTATGGATGGATTTGAGCTCAGTTCATCGATGACGTAAGAAAATAAGCAATTAAAAAAAAAAAAATAATAATAATAAAAAACTAAACTACAATCCGTAAGTGATAATATACAATATAGTAAACATGCTTTCGATTATTTAGATTTTTGTACGTACGTACTAATAGATTATATAAAAATATATGAATTATGTATAAAAGAACTATGATTTTTTGGATTTTTAAATTATACCTATTTTTATCATACTCAACTATTGCAAAATTTATTCGAATTTTATCAAATCCATATTAATTAAAAATATCCATTGTTTCTTAAAAGATTTTTGTATTACTAATAGACTTAATTTGAAGCTTTCAATTTATTGTAATGAATTAAAATGAATCGCCATTTTTAGCAGAGTAAAACTCTTGGGGAAGTTGTCTAAGAGAAAATAATGTAGCTAGTAAATTTGTTCAGGGAAATACTTGAAACTCTTTATATAATCACTGAAGTATTTTAGGTGGATTGGAACTGTTCTAGTATAGTGATCGTTGTGATAAATATATTTATCACCGAATATAACATATAATGGCGCAACTTTTGACTTTTCAATAATAGATGTCTTTGTATTTGGAACCTAAGTCTTGGAATGATGGTGATCCCACTGTTTTTTGTTTTATATTAAGCAAGTTGATTGGATTGATCAAGGACCCTCCCCAAAGCCTTCAAGCACTCCACGCTCAATCTTTCCTTTCAAATAAACATTATTCTCACATTTTGTCAATAATGATAAAATTAACCCAACATATTACATGTTCTAAACCATTTCATATTTCTAAAATTTAACATTTCATCATTGTTGATAGATTAGGTGCCCAGGGCAACTATCTAGTCAATGAGAGACACCTCACGTGGGTTCAATTTGGTCCCGTTGTGAAACCATGAGGGTTCATATGTTACTAACTCACATGTCCACAATAGCGTCCGAAACGAACCAACCCGACGCATGTATGAAAGAATTGATCCATCTGATATCAATATCAGAGATTTGATAATACATGTGGTATAAAATCGTTTCCTCCTCTTCCTCATCCCGGCAACTTCTAAAAAAGTCGTTAAAGAGAGCCCTAGTCAGTGCTCTGTGACTACAGCTACCAGAATTCTTAGCCGATGCCTCGATAGTCTCATGATGAAGCTAGGTTGAGATTCATCTTAATGGGGCCATTTTACCTCGAGGTTGAACAATCCTCGATAAGTTCCGCAGAATTATTGATCTGCAGGCCGAAAGCAGTACTCCAACCAGTTGGTCCATTTCTTCATCTCGAAGAAGGGATCCATCTCTGGCTAGCGCATCCGCAATAGAATTTCCCGGGGTGCTCGAATGACCCCTAACCCAGACCAGCTCCAGGTTTGATTGTTTCGCCATCTTATTCAGAGATGTCCGGCATTCAAGTATCAATCTGGATGTCGGAAAGACACCCGAGAGCGATTTGGTCACCGCTTGAGTTTCCGTACAGATTCCACTCCGAATATCCTATAGTACATTAACCAGTTCATCGCCCTCTTTATGACCGAGATCTCTGCTTGAAGAACGCTGGAGTGATCTGGCAATTTAAAGGAAATGTTTTTTCTATAAGCAGGAATATAGACACCGCCCCCCCTCCCAACCCCTTAAGCAGATTTGGACCCGTCAGTATAAACTTCAACTGAACCAGCTCTTAATCTTGGAGTAGTTGAGATTTATACTGAGAAGTCTCTGCCAAGAAAGGGTATGGGGATGCAATAATCGATATTGCTAGAAATGCTATTAAGGAATCCCATAATGGTCGCATGGTCGAAATCACTTTCATTCCATGTACCTATAGTCCTGAGCCTTGTCGCCGTCATAGTGGCGATTTGTTTGGCCATAAGATCTACCGGTACCCAGTTCACTAGAACAAATAGGGCTTTCGATGGAGCGACGAAGCGCTCCTGTTATAAGTAACAGTGAACTACGCAGAATCCTATCAAAGATTCCGATATATGTGGATTTCTCCATAGCCTTCCACATAAGTATGGGCTTAATCACCGTATCAGCCGTTTCGTATTCCTCGGATTTATACCACCAGGATTTACCGATGGCCTTCCTACACTTGTATAGAGCGGTGCCTGCCTTTGAGGCTCTGGCCTGTGTATTTTGAAGCGAAGATAATTTGGACTCTAGTATAATCCCAAGGTACTTTGCACTATCTGACACCTTTAATTCAACACCGTTTAGGCATGGAGGTGGGAAGGATGGAATCCTATATCTTCTAGAAAAGAGGGCAAGTTCCGTTTTTCCTGGATTCACGCTAAGGAAACTAATTCTACTCCATGTACTAATTAGTCCCAAAGCAGTTTGCAGGCGGTGAGACATCGTCCGCTTAAGCGACAGTCTTAAGCTTCAGTGAATCAAGTTCCCTGAGTAATGAGTTTACGAAAGAAGTGAGGATAAAACTCCACTCCATATGAGGCAGATGATCGACTGGTGTATGTCCAGCTTTTCCAGGGACATTTTGATTGCCTCCTGAGTCACATTATTGAAGGCACCTTCTATTTCAAGAACTCCACTAATGCCAGAGCATTGTGATAATCCAGTGATCATGGGCCATAAAGCTGGAGGCAATGTAAATGGTGCCGGAGCTTATCTCCCAGGTCGCTACTATAGTCTTCTCATCGCTGAAATCAGAGAGAATAAAGATACTGAGTTTACTGATTGCTACTATACAATATCGTGTTCTACCTGATCTCGCAGCATGTCGCACCTTAAAGTTGTCCGCACGTAGTCCGCATACCATATCGCCAACGATCCATGGTTCCTGGACTAGTGTTAGCTCCTCTCCTCTTTCTACCATTTGGAGAAGCAACGCAGAGGCTGCTTTACAATGGTGAAAATTAACAAAATGTTGCTATTAAAGCGAACATACCATGATCATTATTACTAACTGCACTCTAACTGCATATTGAAGTGAACACACACACTAATTCCATACATAATGTGAAGTAATGTGAAGTATTGACATAGCAAGACATTTTGGTAGAATTTTAATTAAATCCGTTAATTTTTTATAAGTAAGTTTTAGAGATTGGTTCAGATATTGTTCTACTGAACTGATTTGGCTTATTTATAGTCCCAAGATTTTTAAGAGAACAACATTCAAATAGGTTAAATAGTTTGGACGTGAGAATGCTTACAATCTGTACGGACATAGCTAAATCGACTCATATTTCATATCATTAAATGATTTTTTTCTTGGTGTTACACACGAAAAGACAAACTTATTATATGCTCTTTCACCACTAGTGGTGGTGTTAGAATTTCAAAAATTTTAAATTTTGTTATAAATTTGTCAATGCAACAAAATTCAGAATATGGGTGTAAATTATTCAATAATAATTATTCTTTAATAAATTAAATATTTATTTAAATATAGCGCAAAATAGTATTCAGGTATGCATTTAACTAAAATCTATAAATTTATCATAATAACCCTATAAATTTAATAACGCTGGTCAAAACTCAAGTTACATTACATCTATGTAATCGTTTAACAAACACAGAAAATATGCTTCTGCAGGAGGTTTTAGTTTATAATTGTCTAGGTAGGAAATAAAAAAATTCCCTTTAACCTACACGCAGAATTTGCAAAATAGGGAACAAGAAGTGGTTGTAGATAACGTGACCCGTTATTCTGCTTTTTAAACTTCGATCCTGCTCAAAATATTTTTTTCCGCTTTTTTTAATATAACAATTCAATTATTTATTTACGTTTTCTACAATATTCTTACCAATATTTTCAAGTTTAAATAAATATAGTTTGATTTTTTGCACTGTCACACGTTAATGAAATCAACATTAAGTACTTTTATATATCTCTTTTGACAATTAAAAGTTGTACAAATGATCATGTGCTCTACTCGCTGTTTCTTTTTCTTGTGAAACCACTTTTATGTGATTTCGATGTAAGAAACGATGCGTATTGGTAAGGTGAATACGGATAAAATATTAGAACAATTTTTTAAATTCATCTTCAATTCCAGTAAGTGAAAATCTGAAGTCTGATATATTTTGGCCAAAAAAAAGGAGTATTTTCGAGAAGTAAGTCTTTAAAATACATATAAAAAATTCAAGAAAGTGTTTTGGTGCACCCTGAAGAATTTTTCCGAAACTTGCTGAGATGGATCTAAATATCTGCAAACATATATTTTAGTATTTACTCATAAATATATAATAATTCTTTTTTAATCGATTTAACGATATCCTTCTATCTGAATAGCTGGCTGACTGCAATAATCCTATTCTATTTTGAATAATCGCAGCATTATTTGACCTAGACCAAATAAAATGTTTTAGCGAACATGTTTATACCCTTAACGTAAATCACAAAGTTAGTACATTAACTTTTTAAGGGTTCGGTCAAATTACCAGACCTCCTGAATAAGTTTATTTTAAGTATAAATACTATTAAACTTTCATACTGATGTTCCTTTTATGAGTAAAATATTGAAAAATTGTTTTGTAGTAATTATGATCCATCTTAAAGTAGTTTCAAAAAATTTGTCACAAAAATGCATCAAAAAACCTTTCTAGGACGGTAATTTTTGCGTAATAAGCGCAAAATTATGGATTTTTAGGACCAATTCGAGAAAAATCCAAACTTTTTGCCCTAAATGTATGAGAGCTATGACTTTTCAATCGCTTGAAGACATTTTTTTTAATACATTCTCTGTATTCAGCTCATCAATACACATTATTTGAGTGGTCTTTTTACATCAGAAAAGCAGTTTCTCGGGACATTCTAATGCGCATACGAAACGATGTAATCGTAAGAACGAAATTTACCAATATACCTTTCTTACTTTTTTATCTTATAAATTCTTTTTTAAACATATTTATTTAAAAAGAATTCGGCCAAAAATTTGTCCTAAACCAAATGTGGGCCAAAACTGAATTTATGGTTTAATTCGAAATCGATTATTCGGATAAAACATTTAACAACAGATTAAAAAAAGTCATCTTTGTTAAATATTTAGGCTGAGAAAATGCATATAACATTGGTACTTTTATATCTTGTTAGAAAGATGATATGTATAATATAAAATATAACATTTAGTTTCTTCAGACCTTCATACAGTACGATTTTTTCATTTTTATTTCAAAAAAGAACTTTTATATACCTATTTTTTAATATACTATCAGCGGCTTCCCTTTATGTTATTAACTCCAAATTTTACATCACTAAGTTTTAGATATTAAAAACGGAATAAGATCAATTTAAGTTAAAAAATTATTTCAAAAATTTATCATACAACGAAGAGATGCTTTCTTGTTTTGATATCTTGTCAATTTCAACATTTTACATTTTTCAGGTAATGAATTTTACGAAATTTAGTTATTTTGAAATTCTTAAAATTAAACCATTAAAATCCTCTCAATGCTCCCATATATATCGCACAATTTTATACTTTTCTTATCATTTGAAAAATGGAAAGTGAAACAAAATAAAAAGTTTTTAGGCAAAAGAGATATAAAATAAACACAGTTCATTTTTTTTAATAGTGCACAGTTGGGCAGAATCGAAATTTTTTGGAAATAAATTCGTAAATTCTGATCAGCTGGTTGGATTTTCATGAAATTTGGTATAGGCGTAGCAGAGGAGTGTTCAATGTTAAGTTTTGAGGGGGGGGGCACAACAAACCCCTCAGGGACGGAGCTAAGGGGGCTCAAAGTTAGGTATCTCTGACATAAAAAAAATTTTAATCGCTTGCCAAATTTTTGTTTCTCGTCCGATTTCAAATATTTTTACATATTGTTGTAGGCCCTGATAAGACCTATAAAAAACATGCTTACGTGTCCTATTTATCTCTTATAGTTTTCGAGTGCTTTGGGATTTGAGAAAATATGGTCTAAAATCAAAACTTTCATATAAAATGGGTCGAATTCGGGAGGGTGTGTACCATGACCAATTGAATTATTTTGCTTGTTTTTTTATCTTGAAGTCATCCCTGTGAAATTACCTTTCAGAAAAGTGCAAAATTATTATATATTGCTAAAGAAAATTTTATTTTAGATAAAAAAGAGCGTAGATACTTTTTCGGCTAAAAAACACAAAAAGTCGTTTTTTTTTGCAATTTTCAAATTCAAAATAGTTTATTTTTGGACTCGGTAAAGATATCGACTTCAAATTTTTTTATTCAAGTCATAATTTTTTTCTTTAACTAGTTCAAAAAAAACTTATAAAATCGGTCAGAAATACTAGGATATATATGAAAAAATTCAAACGCAAATAACTCGAAAACTATAAGAGATAAATAGGACATGTAAGCATGTTTTTTTATAGGTCTTATCAGGGTCTACAACAATATATAAATATTTAAAATCGGACGAGAAACAAAAATTTGGCAAGTGATTAAAAATTTTTTATGTCAGAGGTACCTAACTTTGAACCCCCTTAGCTCCGCCCCTGAGGGGTTTGTTGTGCCCCTCTTCCAAGCTTAACACTATACTCTCCTCTACTACGCCTATACCATTTCATGAAAATTCAACCAGCCGATCAGAAGTTACAGCTTTATTTCCAAAAAAATTCGATTCTGCCCCACTGTGCCATGTAGGTTTATTATGATATACAGTGGTTCAATTTAATAACCGGACACTAATACATTCTTTATTTGATCTTTATTAATATACAAATCGCTTTTTGTGAAAAATTAAAAACTAGTTTATTTTATTAATACAATCCTAAATTACATTATTTACTAAGTATGACATCAAAAATAAATCCAAACTAATTTTCTAAGAGAAAAATATAATAGAACTACAAATTAATAATCAGACATGTGGCTACTACCGCATTTTAGAGTCACTTAATGAGGGAATTCCCCGAATAAATAAATAAATAAAAAATGATATGAATAAAAAAGTTAGAGAGTTGATAATCAAACATTATCAAAGTGGTATGTCTGTCCGATGAACGATGTATTGTGAGTCAAATAAATAAGGATCCAAATTAAGGAAGCAGCAAAATGAACAAGAATGGTGTCTGAATGTCTACAAATCAGCGTCAACTCCGCAACTGTCCGCAATGTTCTGCGTAGACGCAATTTCCATGGTAAAGTTGCACGTTTATAAACAACATTAATCGCATTAAAAGACTGAAGTTTGTTTCTAAACATAAAAACAATGACTTTTCTTACTGGAGCACTGCTTTATTTCCGAACGAAAGCATATTAAATGTTTTTCGTTCAGATGTCCAGACATATGTTTGGAAAAAGCCAATAAGCACGGTCGTACAATAAAGTACGGTGCAGGAAGTGTAAAGGTTTGTGGATGTATGTCAGCCATGGGCCCCGGTCAGCTAGTTTTTATTGACGGAATAATGGACCAAGTATATATCAATTTTTAAAGAAATTTGGCAGCTAGTGTGCAAAACATGGGCATTTCAGAAAATTTTAAATTTTATCAAGAAGTACAAATCACATAACTCATGGATGTGGTTATTGTGTAATTGCCATCATGTTATGGAAACGCCGCCACAGTCTCCTGGTATTAACATAATAGAGAATTTATGGGCCTATTTGCTAAATAAATTGAAGTCTCGGACAATTTCCAATGTAACTTAGTTAAAGACTGCTCTTAAAGAGGAATGAGAATGTATTGATCATGATTACTGCAAAAAACTCTTTGAATCTGCTCCAAACCGATCAGAAGCAATTCGCAAGAGTAAAGGACTGTCAACAAAACATAGAAAACAAATTTGAATTACATTTAAATAATTGAAGTGTCCGATTATTATTTTGATCACATTTTTTATATGATTAATGAATTTTTGTTACTTTTTGTGTAGAGACTTTTTGAATTTATAATTTAGTTTTTATTACTCTTATATAAATAAATGAAATACTTTTTATTTTTTAGTTTGCTGTATGAGTGTTTTTCTATTTTAACAAAAAATATATTTCTTTCTGTTGTCCGATTATTAAATTGAACCACTGTACGTTTTCCACTATAATTGAGAGATAAAAACTTATCTAAAATTCAGCCAAAAAATTGACGTTTGTTTTGATACAAATTTCTCTAGTATAGGCATACATAACAGGCCATTTCCACGTAACGAAATATGTAAGATAAAAATATTAGTTAGTTATTAGACAGGAAATGGTAAGGCAATAATAGTTGTTTTTGTTTTTAATGAGGAGTAAGAGCAATTTTGAAGAGCAAATTGTTTGTATGAAATTGAAAACCAATAAATTTGTTTTTGTAATTTTTTCTTGTATATGCATTAATAGGAGGAAAAATTATTTTGCATTTTATGAAATTGAAAACCAATGTATTTATTTTGTATAATAATATGTGTGTATGTAAATATGTTCAAAGTACATACAAACAATTTAACAGGGAGAGAATTTTTATTTTTTTGTACTTTTAATTGTGATAAAATTAAAAACTGATGACTTTTGGTTTATTCATCTACATATTTTTAAATGGTTATTTTTGTTTTTGTAAGGTGGAAAATAAACTTGAGAATTGTTTTGTTTATATGGAAAAGAATAACCTGGTGTAAGGTTTTTGACATTAATGAAGATATATTTTATGTTCTTGAGTATGGTCATGATTAATTTTGAATACTCTAATAACAAATTAAGAGGGAGTATATTTTATTTATATAATTAGTATATAACTCAATATTTCTATGAAAGCTAAATTAATATTTTTCTCTATTTGAAATATTAAAGAGAAATACTCAAAGTATTCAATTTACTTATTTAAATATAAAAGAGTATTTTTTAAATTTGTTTAAAAAGAGGAATCAAATCATATTTGTTACCATTGATCTGAGGATTACTTCAAATTATAGTTAACAGAATGGTAAGCTATCACTATTGGAAAATGCATTTAAGTTTTCATATATTTATAAATTTCTTATTTTTATTATTATTTTTTTTAGATGTATGAACAAATTATTAAATTGGCCTTGGTATTAAGGCGGAGTACGCAAAAATTGATGAAATTCCCTTACATCAGCCATTCAAAATTTTAAAATTTGAGTGGAAAGAAACACAACATGGATCAAAAGTTATCACATATTTAAATAACAATAAATGGTTTTAGCTTCTGCAACGATTCGTGAAATTTTTAAACAAGCATCCCTATTTAACGCAATTGAATGATAAAAACTGGACTATTATTTACAAAGGTCGTCAATCTTCAAATGGGCTTGCAATATTTGAACTTAGTTATAGCTAAAATTTTATAAATAAAACATTTTTTTGTTTTTATTTTTATTCATTTAATAAAAACATTAAACTTATATAGTGTTTATTATTATTTTATTTACATAATACTTAAGAAGTATTCTATATCTAAATTGAAAAGAAGATCCTCGTCTTCGTCCATTATTTTTTTATATTCCTCTTGAACTGAGTATGCTCTGACATCCAGATTTAGTAGAAGATTCTCATCTTCCTCCATTAGTTCCTCATACTCCGGAACTAAATTCAATGTTGCGCCCTCTGAAGGAGCTGCAGGCTCCAAATAGTTTGAAAAATCTTTCGCTTTATTTTTATGGAAATTATGATATTTCATAAAATGTCTTTTTTTATTCCACTTTGTGGAAAAGGTCTCATTAAAACAAACTTCACATGTAAGCTTCTGTCTGTATTAATAATTATTCTTTCAATTTAATAATTGCTGGTAAATTAAAAGTGTTTAACAAAGCAAAATACTTTTTCTTTTAAAAAATTAAAACATACATAAGTGTGTATGCGTAAGTGTATAAAAATGTCAAACCTTTGATCAATATTTAAATATATATATATATATATATATATATATATATATATATATATATTATATATATATATATATTTTTTTTTTTTTCATTAGTCAGTTGACTTAATTAAAAGTGATTACACGTTAATTTTAAACAATATGCCTTCTTATAAATTTAAATATTGCAAATCAATTTTTGTGGAAAGAGAGACATGAGATCCTTCATTGTTCGGATTGTTGGAAATGGTTCTCAAAAGAAAAACATCTAAAGGATCATTAAAGGACTCGTGCCAGCACATCCCAGTAGTAGAATTGAGCCTTCCACTGCTAATAAATTTACTTGTATTGAAAGTTCTTTCAAAGAAAGAATTCTGACATACCTCTACAGAAACAAAAAAGAGGAAATTCTCATCCTCAAGAGTTTTTAGAAGACGTAAGCCATGATAATTTTGAAATTTTGGAGAATGCTATAAATAAAAATATAGCATTGAAATACAATTTAGAAGTAACGCATAGAACAAAAACCATAACCATAAGTGATAGTATTGAAGAATCTTTTAAAACACAATACACGTATTTATGTAAAAAAAATGTGAGAATTCCAGGAGATGGATATTGGATGGTCCCTAATACGAATGAAACATTTGGAAATAAATATAAATAAGGCTTCATTCATTAGAGGCTCCAAATATATACCATTACCACATTGGATAAAGAAAAAAGATGCCTGTTTCAATTATCCAAATGATGATGAATATTGTTTCAAGTGGTGTATCATCGCTTCATTCTCCTATAATAAAATAAATGGATATGTGAATTTTAGTGGATTTATAAATATTCAAATACATGAGGAGAAAATATGTGTGGGAAATCAATTGTTAAATTTTAAATAACTAGAATTTCCAATGAAATTAAGAGACATAAAGATATTTGAAACCAAGAGTGAAAATATTAGCATTAATATATTTGGCTGCGAAGGTAATACTATAGTTGGACCATATTACCTCACATCTGCGGTAAAGAATCATCACATAAATCTTCTTCTTATGGATGAAGAATGGTGTCACTACGTTTTTATTTAAGATATAGGAAGGTAATTTAAATAAAAAATTAACCACATATTTTATAAATTAAATTATTATTTTTCAAATACTTCAGATTAGTAAGATCAAGTTTAAATTCCCACCATGGACGAGTTTATATTTGTAATGCATGTCTTCAGTATCTCCAAATGAGAAGATAATGCAAGATCATGATCTTCACTGCAAAAAAGTGGTACCGAAAATGAGAGAGGGTAATGATAACATTCTACATTTTAAAAACTATCAGAAGCAGTTAGATGTACCGTTCGTTGTATATGCTGATTTTGAGACATATTTGGAAAAAATTGATAACGAGGAAGTAAATATACAAAAGCATATAGCTTGTGCCTTTAGTTAATATATTAAGTGTAGTTTTAATGATAACTTAGATAAGTTTAATATTTATTTTGGTAATGACGCTCCTACAATATTCATAGGTGACTTAATGATGCAAAAGAAATTTACGAAAACTATTTAAATAAGGTCACACCAATGACAGCATTCTCCAATGATGAAACAATTTTGTATAATCTCTCAACAACTTGTCACATATGTAAACAAATTTTATGAGCGGACAAAGTACGGGATCATTGACATTTAACTGGCAATTTTAGAGGAGCAGCCCATAGCTCATATAATACTAATTATAAAGTAGCCAAATTCATACCAGTATTCTTTCATAATTTTTCCTCTTATTGTCACTTATTTATGAAAGAACTTTCACAATTTGAGGGAGATATAAAGGTAATTCCTCTTAATAAAGAAGTTTATATATCGTTATCAAAGTTTATAACAGTTGAAGAAAATCATAGATTTGAAATTCGGTTTTTAGACTCTTTTCGTTTTATGCCCTCCAGCTTAGAATCTTTAGCCAAAAATTTAAATGACAGTGATTTTCAAATTGGATGCTAAAGAAAAATTTTATAATATTTTTAATAATTCGCATTGTATTGATGAAGCTTATGATCATGCTAAATCGGTTTGGACATCTTTTAAATGTAATAACTTGTTAGACTACACTAAATTATATGTAAAAACAAATGTTCTCCTCTTAACAGATATTTTTCAAAATTTTAGAACTATTTGTAAAAGTATATACAAACTTGACCCATGCCAATATTATACTGCTCCTGGTTTATCGTGGGATGCAATGTTAAGAACAACTAATATAAGGTTAGATCTTTTAAGTGACATCAATATGTATACTTTTATACAAGACGGTATTAGAGGAGGACTAGTACAATGTTCAAAGAGATATTCTAGAGCAAATAATAAATATTTAGAAGACTATGATAGTAGTAAGCCTTCAGAATATTTAATGTATCTAGATGCTAACAATTTGTATGGTTGGGCCATGTCAGAATATCTCCCATATGGAGAATTCGAGTGGATTTATGTTGATGCGGCTTTAGAAGATATTGATGTAACTACTATGTCGGGCACATCTGATATAGGATATTTTTTGGAGGTAGATTTAGAATATCCACACTATTTACATGAATTTCATAATGATTTACCCTTTTGCCCAGAAAATAAATTTGTTGGTAAATCTAAATGTAGGAAGTTGATTGCAGACCTAACATCAAAAACAAAATATCAGATCCATTATAGAATTCTTAAATAATGTTTAAAGAATGGATTGATATTAAAAAAAATACATAGAGCATTAAAATTTCGACAATCTCCATGGTTAAAAACATATATAGATTTGAATACATACTACAAAACAAGAGCAAAAAATGCTTTTGAAAAATAATTTTTTAATTATTAAATAATTCTGTATATGGAAAGACCATGGAAAATGTTCATAAGCGCAAAGATATTAAAAATTGTTACAGGTTGGAAAACAAGGCGTAATCATTTAGGAGCTAGAGCATCAATTTCGAAGCCTAATTTTTCGAGAATAACTCAATTTTCAATTTTCAGAAATCGTGTTTGCAATTCAATTAAAGGTTATGTAAATAACTTACCACACAGAAATTACATAAAGTTGTCTAGGGTTATGCGGATGATAAAAGAATTATTGCTTCTGACCAAATAAATACTTATGCGCGAGGACATTTTAGACTTCAAAGTGACTTTGATAACTTTTTTACAGAGATAGATGACGATATTTTCTTCAATATTAATAGTGAGTATATAGAATTTTTAAAAGACTCATCAGATGGTGAATATTTAATGAATGTAGATGTTTAAGTTGCACATTTAATAATTTAAATTTTTTCATATTTTTTAATTTTATTTAAAGTACATTTTCTATTTCGAAATCTAACTTTTTACGACTTCTAGTTAGTCGAGGAGAATATTGGTATGGTAAAGTTGTTTGCTTGAAATTTTTATGATTTTCATCATTTGACAATATTCTTATTTTTGGCGTTCCATTATTCGAAAAATGTTTAAATCGTTTAGCTGCTGAAGAGGCAGAAGTAGGATTAATTTTTTGTACTGTTGTATCCATATCTATTTCATCATAATTTTCATTAGTATAAATTTCCTCAGGTAAATTTATATTAGATTGTGTTCCTATACTACTTGACTCTTATATATTTTCCTAGTTTGTGTTTCATTATCACGTAGGTTACTCAATTTAGAACTTATAGTTTCATGAAAAGATGATATTTGGCTTCCAATTAAACATTTGGCTTATTCTTGTTTAATATAATATCTTTTAGTGTGTGTATTAGTTTTCGATGTAGAAAATTAGAATCAGAATTTTTAATTTTACATTTATCATAAGTTGATGGATTAAGAACTATTAATTTGGATAAATTATTTGACATTTTCTAAAATTTTTCCAATAACTGCACTTAAAGCGGATGAAATAATAATTGGTAGAAATCCCCTTTTTTCAATTAGATGTTTCCTCTTTTGTTTCATTGAGGTTTCTGGTGAACAAACTTTTCTAATTGTATTTTTATATGGTTTTATTTTGTCAAGGACTGATTTATTAATTTTATGGTTCTCATTAATTATATTGAAAAGTATTTCATTTATTGTTTTAATAATATCATCAACATGTTTCAGTATTGCATTTCGTAGTTTAGGATCTGCTTTCTTAAGAACGTAAAGAATATGATTGTTCTCTTTTAACAGTATTAGGTTCGAGGTCATTGTTTATATTTGAAAATATTAGATAGTGACTTTTATTGAAAATATCCATTCTAAATCTTAATGCGTTGTGTATTTGTTGAGTGAGATCAATAAATAAATAATCATGAGCCTGTTGCGTATAGTTATTATATATATATATATATATAACAAGCTAACATTCTTTCATCATCATTGACAACAGAACATTTTTTATTCATACACTCCATTATAAAAAATATTGCAATAGTATTGATGTATTAAAAATGACGGCAAAACTAATTGGCAATTTTAATTTGGCAACAGTGACAGTAACCATGTACGATAGCTTGGCAGCACTTTTTTTTTAACAACAAGTATTTGGCAGAGCGAAACAGCTGGTTTTGTTTATAATTTTAATGCGTGTGTGTGTATTACCTTTGCAAAGTTCTATCTGTCTCTTTTATTTATTCCAGTGAATTGTGATATATTTTTTATTAATTTTATTAAAAATGTAAATTTAAAAACAATTTTACAACAAAGACCGTTTACAAATAACAAAAACCGCAAACGTTCATGACACAACGAAACCAGGACAAACGCCTAATGAACACCACAAGACGATAATAATCCTTATTACAGGTTAAAACTTGGAGTAAACAGCAGCGGGTAAGGAACACGTCCGACTATTTAAGTTGACAAATACAATCGTGAAATATCTGATAATACAACTACCCAGTGATCATCCAAATTTAGAGATTGTGTTAGAAAATTTGTAAAAGTGTTTGTAGTATTTTTATAAATATTCACTGAATTATTACTTAATAAAGTAACATAAATATTTTCTTCTTGTATACTTGAAGCCATCTTTAAAAAGAATGATTAATGTAGTGTGTTGTTTGTTATACATATATTGTTTAATAATATTGTTCTGATGAATCCATGAATTATATTCTTTTCCGAAACCAAGCCATTTTACCAATAGTTTTTCTCCTTTTTGGTGCTTTTTAAAATCCATCTTTAATTAAAATCTACAAGTTGATAGGTTATAGAATTGGTTATGTAAATTTTGTTTATCTTAAAAACCTATGTAGACCAATTTGGTGTATATCCTTTCTCAAATTGATTTGTATATTTACTAATGCGAACTAAATCATTTATTTTATATTTTCCTCCTTTGAAAACCTTCAAATTACTGTATAGAGTATTAAGAAGCTTCTGTTAATTTTTCTTATTAACTGAATTGGGTGTTGTTTTTGTAGAACGATGATATGAAGAATTAAATTCTTTCAATAATTTATTTAATATATCTATCCATTTATATATATATACTGTATATATATATATATATATATATATATATATATATATATATATATATATATATATATATATATTTTCTGTTACTAAGATCAATATTATAATTGGTGACCTTGCTAATTAACTGCTGTGTTGCCATTTAATTACATATTACTGGTTTTAATCCTAGATAATATTTGTATTGGTGTGTGTCCTTAATAAAGTTTTGAGATGGACTGTATGAATAAAAACTGCAGTATTTCCGGAGAAGAACGTATGGTTTCCTGTTGGTTGTATTTGGGAAATTACCACTTAAAATGTAGTGGCCTCAAAGCTCGTGATGCTGATGCATTATCTGACAATGCCAAAAACTTACAGTGGACTTGTCCAAATTGCAGAGTAATTGGCATTGAATTTTACAATTTTTTCAAAAGCCATAAAGCAGAGTTCGATGGAATTAAAAAAGACTTTTCATCTCTACAAGGAAAACTAACTAAATATGGTGAACTTTTTTCTAAATTTACAAATTTAGATAGTTTTGCTGCTTCCCCGAGACCAAAACGTAAAAGAACTGCTAAGTCATCATCAACACCTCCTTATATTCCTAAAAATACAGGGGTTATTACTACTAATAATGATTCTATTCCGTTACCAACCGCTAATACAAGTAGTTGTCCTGCTGCTGTTGTAACTCCTAATACAAATAATTTTATTCCGCCTCATCATACTTCAAATGCTTCCAATTATAATATAATTCCGTCAGAGTCGACTTCAGTTACTCCTACGGTATCTAATTCGTCGATCTTGCAAATGATTCCAAATCTTGCTACCAGTAAGCCTCCAGAGCTTATTTTATTAACTCCCTCATCGTCAAACATCCCAACTAATTTAAATGTGGTCAACAATCCTCTTACAACAGTAACTCCAAAGCCTCTAAAAATTATTGCTCCAAGGAAAACCATATTTGCTAGCCGTTTTTCAGTAGATACAACAATAAATGATGTTGAATTCTATATTAAAAGGAACCTTGGCATCGAAGATTATAATAATGTCCAAATTTACAAGATAAATGCGCGCAATAGAACTTCATTTAAAATAATTGTCCCAGAAAGTATTTTTGATCGTCTCGTTAATCCACAATTTTGGCCAAAAAATACAATTGTTCGACAATTTATTTATCGTGATGATAACAACGTAATTCTTCCCAGGGCTTCTGATCCAAATCCAAAAAACTAATTGAATTAAATAATCCGTTAAATATTAATATTTGTCCAGAAAATGATTACAACTTCTCAGCTATCTCCATCGCATACCAAAATGTTAGAGGTATGAACACAAAGTTAAAATCCCTTTATTTAGAAAGCTTTGATATTGAGCATAATATCATTGTACTCACTGAAACGTGGCTCCGAAATAAATCTGATAAAGAAATTCATAATTCTGAAATAATGTGCAGTAAATTTCAAATCTATAGACGTGATAGAGTGGGCAAAGAAGGTGGGGGAGTTTTGATTTCTGTCTCAACTCTTTTTCCTTCAGAAGAAATATTTTTTAACAATGATCAAAATATTGAATTTATCGCCGTATGTGTTAAAGCTAAATTTAGAACAATTTTTATAAATTGCTCTTATATTCCTCCTGCGTCAAACATTCAAATTTATGAACAACATGCAAACGCGATAAAATTTGTAGCTAATCAATCCAAACCTGGAGACTCCATAATTGTTCTTGGTGACTTTAATATTCCAAATATTAAATGGTGCGAAACTCCTGATTCATGCTTTTTAAGCCCATCAATAAGATCGGAAACATCTATTGAATTACTGGATGCTATTGCTGATTTGGGACTATTCCAAATAAACAACATAGTAAACAAGCTTAGCAAAATACTTCATCTTGTATTTGTTGATCAACCTGAAGAAATTAATATTCTTCGCATTAATCCATTATTAACACCCGAAGATGCGTATCACCCCACTCTTGAAATAAGCGTAAACGTTGAAACAAAAATATCATTACAATCCAATGTAAATAATGAGATGGTTTTTGATTTTAGTAAAGCTGATTATTCCAAATTAAATCACCTACTTTATTCTGAAAACTGGTTTGAATATATTCCTTACAATAAAGTATGCCCTCGTAATATTGACATCATTTTGAATAAATTCTATGATGGCTTATTTAAATGTTTTAAGAAATCAATACCAATGACCAGAAAAAAAATTGCACATGGACCGCCTTGGACTACAAAACAGCTCAATGGCTTAAAAAATTTGAAAAACAAACATTATAGAAAATACAACAAATCTGGTTTACCTATTGATTACATGAGGTACTCCATATCAAGATCAGTTTACAATTCGGAAAATATCAAATGTTACAATAATTATCTTTTTAGGGTGAAAAGAAACTTTAAAAATAATCCAAAATATTTTTACCAGTTCGTAAATTCTAAGCGTCGAGTTTCTGAATATCCGTCCATGATGAAATTTGGAGATAAAGAATCCTCAAACGATGCAGATATTTGCGATATGTTTGCTGCTTTCTTCTCATCCGCCTATTCTGATAAAGATTCACATGAACTTTCCAATTATCCATATCCAATTCCAGCTGCAACCCTTATAAATTGTCCAACATTAGATAAATCGATGGTACTGAGAGCTGTACAGAATCTAAAATATTCTGATAAATGTGGACCTGATGGTGTTCCAAGCTGTGTTCTTATAAAATGTTTACATTCTCTTATATCTCCAATAACATACTTATTCAACATATCAATATTTAGTGGTTACTTTCCTGAAGTTTGGAGGAAATCTTATATTATACCTTTGTTTAAATCCGGTAGCAGATCCAACATTTCCAATTATAGAGGTATTGCTAAATTAAGTGTTATTCCAAAACTTTTCGAAAAGATAGTTACTGAAATCCTTTCGCATCAAGTTGTATGTTATCATTCGCCATTTCAGCATGGATTTAAAAAAGGATGTTCCATTACTACTAACCTTTTGGAGTTCACAACCTCAGTTATAACCGCATTTGATTCCGGTTTACAGACAGACGTAATATACACAGATTTCAGTAAAGCCTTCGATAAAGTAAATCACGATCTCCTACTGTTCAAATTGGATAAGCTCGGATTTTCTCCTGTTTTCCTTAAATGGATCTCCACATATCTTAAAAATAGATGCCAATGTGTATTATTCAGAGAATGTACATCAAAAACCATTCCTGTTCCTTTCCAATCACCAATCCTTTCGCATCAAGTTGTATGTTATCATTCGCCATTTCAGCATGGATTTAAAAAAGGATGTTCCATTACTACTAACCTTTTGGAGTTCACAACCTCAGTTATAACCGCATTTGATTCCGGTTTACAGACAGACGTAATATACACAGATTTCAGTAAAGCCTTCGATAAAGTAAATCACGATCTCCTACTGTTCAAATTGGATAAGCTCGGATTTTCTCCTGTTTTCCTTAAATGGATCTCCACATATCTTAAAAATAGATGCCAATGTGTATTATTCAGAGAATGTACATCAAAAACCATTCCTGTTTTATCTGGTGTTCCACAAGGTAGTCATCTCGGCCCCTTACTATTCCTAATATTTATAAATGATCTACCAGCTTGCATTAGGAATTCTAAAATATTAATGTATGCTGATGATGTAAAGCTGTTCCATAGCTTTAACTATTCCTATCAATGTTCCTTACTCCAATCAGATCTTGACAATCTTTATGATTGGTGTATGATGAATCTAATGGATCTGAATTTAAAAAAGTGTAAACACATGATGTTCTATAGAAGAAGTCCAGTACTCTGTAGATACACAATAAATGAATATCAACTTGATCTAGTCGAAGAATTTCTTGATCTGGGTGTGTTGCTTGATTGTAAACTATCCTTTAACTCCCACGTTTCACAAATCGTTAATAAGGCAAAAGGAGTTCTAGGTTTCCTCAAGCGCTGGGGAAGAGAGTTTAATGATCCTTATGTTTCCAAGCAATTATTCATATCTCTTGTAAGACCAATCCTGGAATATGCTTCCGTGGTCTGGGATCCTCAATACGAAGTTCATATAAAGAAAATTGAATCGGTCCAGAAACAATTTCTCTTATTTTGTCTTCGTAATCTTCCATGGAATCCTAATATTAATTTACCATCATATGAAAGTCGATTACAGCTTATTGATCTCCCTACTCTTGAAAGTAGGAGAAAATATATGAATATTTCATTTGTACTTAATTTAGTAAACGGTTCAATTAATTCTGAGTTCCTGCTTTGTAAGATCGAATTCGTAATCCCAAATCGTCCAACTAGAAATTATACTCCTTTAAAAATAAAATATTTTCGAACCAATTATGCCAACTTTGATCCCATGAGACGTATATGCAATCAATTCAACAGTTACTATCCATATATTGATTTCTCATTAAATCCAATCCGCATTAAGAGGAATATTTTTAACTTAGTTAAATAATAAGTTTTTGTTATTGAATAATTATGAAAATATTTTATTGTTAATAGCTTTAAGAATAATATATATGCTAGCCTGTAAGAAATTGTAATTTCATTGGCTATTAAATAAATAAATAAAAATAAAAAAAATAATATATATATATATATATATATATATATATAAATATAAATATATATATATATATATATATATATATATATATATATATATATAATTATGAAAGACAATTCATTTTCTGAAGTAGCAAAATCCTATGGAATACCTTGTATAAACTCTATATTGTTAATTCTCGGAAAGATTTTTTTTCTGCAAAACACCAAATAACACGATTCTGATCAAGGAAAAGAATTTTATAATATCTACTTTAAAACTCTTATGAAAGAATATAAAATTAACCACTATCACACTTTTTCAAGTATGAAGGCATCAATAGTTGAAAGTTTTAATAGAACTTTAAAAAATAAAATGTGGAAACAATTTAGTATGCAGGGAAATTATAAATGGATAGATATATTAAATAAATTATTGAAAGAATTTAATTCTTCATATCATCGTTCTACAAAAACAACACCCAATTCAGTTAATAAGAAAAATTAACAGAAGCTTCTTAATACTCTATACAGTAATTTGAAGGTTTTCAAAGGAGGAAAATATAAAATAAATGATTTAGTTCGCATTAGTAAATATACAAATCAATTTGAGAAAGGATATACACCAAATTGGTCTACATAGGTTTTTAAGATAAACAAAATTTACATAACCAATTCTATAACCTATCAACTTGTAGATTTTAATTAAAGATGGATTTTAAAAAGCACCAAAAAGGAGAAAAACTATTGGTAAAATGGCTTGGTTTCGGAAAAGAATATAATTCATGGATTCATCAGAACAATATTATTAAACAATATATGTATAACAAACAACACACTACATTAATCGTTCTTTTTAAAGATGGCTTCAAGTATACAAGAAGAAAATATTTATGTTACTTTATTAAGTAATAATTCAGTGAATATTTATAAAAATACTACAAACACTTTTACAAATTTTCTAACACAATCTCTAAATTTGGATGATCACTGGGTAGTTGTATTATCAGATATTTCACGATTGTATTTGTCAACTTAAATAGTCGGACGTGTTCCTTACCCGCTGCTGTTTACTCCAAGTTTTAACATGTAATAAGGATTATTATCGTCTTGTGGTGTTTATTAGGCGTTTGTCCTGGTTTCGTTGTGTCATGATCGTTTGCTGTTTTTGTCATTTGTAAACGGTCTTTGTTGTAAAATTGTTTTTAAATTTACATTTTTAATAAAATTAATAAAAAATATATCACAATTCACTGGAATAAATAAAAGAGACAGATAGAACTTTGCAAAGGTGATACACACACACGCATTAAAATTATAAACAAAACCCTGTTTCGCTCTGCCAAATACTTGTTGTAAAAAAAAAATTGCTGCCAAGCTATCGTACATGGTTACTGTCACTGTTGCCAAATTAAAATTGCCAATTAGTTTTGCCGTCATTTTTAATACATCAATACTATTGCAATATTTTTTATAATGGAGTGTATGAATAAAAAATGTTCTGTTGTCAATGATGATGAAAGAATGTTAGCTTGTTGGCTGTGTAATAGATTAATCCATTTCAAGTGTGGTGGAAATCCTGCTTTAGCTGTTGAAGAAATTTCTAAGTCTGAAGGGGTTAATTGGTGCTGTACCCACTGTAGAAAAATTGAAGTTGATTTTTATAAGTTTTTCCAAACAAGAAAATCAACTTTTCTTGATATAAAAAAAAGAAATTTTAAATTTATCTGATCGTCTTTCTAACTATGAAAAATTATTTGATGAGTTCTTTTCCCTGGACAACTATAAATCTCCGGCACAATCTTCACCGAAACGTCGGAAGTCTGCTAGGAACAATAATAAGGCACTAAATGTTCAGCGTTTAGCTCCCACAGCATCCAATAATATGAATAATGTGACAGTAATTCCCTTTCCGACATATGCATCGTCTGTGTCTGTAAATGTTTCTAATAAAACTACACAAATAGAACAAAACAATCAAAACAACCAAACGTCAGAAACCTCCATAGATCCAAACAACCAAACGTCCGAAGTCATAAGTAACGCTGAATCTCAACCTATGCCTAGAGAATTGCGCGTTATACCTCCAAAGAAGACCGTATTTCTATCCCGTTTCGCCTCTGACACAACCAATGATGATATGGAATATTACTTAAAATCAAAATTGCCCTCAAATACTGGTATTATAATTCACAAGTTTTCTTATTCCGAACCCAGAAGTATTGCGTCCTTTAAAATTACAGTACCGAATGACATTTTCGATCGAGTTGTTGATCCCTGTTTCTGGCCAAATAATGCACTCGTTCGCGAATTTGAATATAGAGAAAATCGTAGAATAAACAACGTTGCACAACTTTCATCACATGAGTCAACAAACCAAAAAAACTTTGCATGAAAACTGAAAAACACTTAAATATTATCTATCAAAATGTTCGTGGTATAAACACTAAACTGGCTAACCTCTATATTGAATAAATCACCATATAGTTGTCCATACTGAAACCTAGCTAAATAGAAATACTTTAAATACTGAAATTCTTTGCAATGATTTTAATATATTTAGACATGACAGAGAAAATTTAACTACTGGTGGAGGCGTTTTAATTGCTGTATTAAATATTTTCCAATCTAATGAGTTAAAATTTGAACATTATCCCGATATTGAGTTTATCTGTGTTCGGATAAAACTCAATAGCTCACATATATTTTTAACATGTTCCTACATTCCCTCAAAATCTGATCATCTAACTTACATGAAACATTTTGAATCCATAAAAGCTGTTGTGTCAAAGCTCAACCAGATGACTCTGTTTACGTTTTTGGCGATTTTAACTTGTCAGCTGTAATTTGAAAATTTTTACCAGAATCATACAGTTATGCGCCAATAAAATCTGATGCCTTTATTGAAGAGTTTCTCAATAATTTATCTGATTTATGTCTTTTCCAAAAAAAAAAAAAAAAAATGGGATTTCTAATGAATATGGAAACTATCTAGATTTGGTTTTTGTGAACGAACCCACTATGCACCATTACTCGAACATTACCAGTTACGAGACCAGAGGATCGCTACCACCCTACTCTTGAAGTTAGTCATAATATTTTGTCTGATGACTTTTGTAATCAGGATGATACAAAAGATAAGAAGTTATGTTTTAAGAAAACAAATTACGATGACCTGAACTATTTTTTGACAAAAACTAATTGGCTTGAACTGTTATCCATTCCGAATGGTACCCCAGCTTCAATTGACTCTATGATTAATACATTTTATACTACTATACATAATTTTTTTGAGGAATGTGTGCCAAAACTTTTCGTGATTAAAGATTCAGGTCCACCGTGGAATTCTACGCATCTATGTAAAAAACAAATGCTATAAAAAATGTAAAAAACAAATGCTATAAAAAATATAAGCAATATCGAACAGCTTATGATTATAGCAAATACTGTGTATCTCGAGCGGAATATAATCTTCTCAACAGGAGACTGTATATAAATTACCTTGATAAAATGAAAAGGAACGTGACCCAAAATCATTTTATAATTTTGTAAATTTGAAAAGAAAATCTACTGGCTATCCAATAGTTATGAAGTATTTAATTAAAGAATCTAATATTAATTTGATCAAAAGCAATATGTTTGCCGATTTTTTTGCAACAACATATTCCAAGCAACAGTACGATACATCAACTAAATACCCGTTTTCTCTGATGGAACATCAGGCAATATCATTTTCTTCTATTTATACCTCTCAGGTTGTTTTATCTTTAAAAACAATAAAATCATCATTGAGTAGTGGACCTGATGGCATCCCTGCTTGCATTTTAAAATATTGTACTCATGCCTTGGCCACTCCTTTGGCTACTATGTTTAATGTGTCATTAAAATACGGATATTTTCCCCAATTTTGGAGGAAATCCTTTATTATACCTATATTTAAATCAGGAAACAAGTCGGACATAACGAATTATAGAGGCATTGCAAAATTGAGTGCGATTCCTAAACTTTTTGAAAAATGCTTAACAGACTCTCTCAGCCACTGTGTATCCTCAATGCTATCACAATACCAGCATGGTTTCAGGAAAGGTTGTTCTGCAGTAACAAATATTTTACAACTAACAACTCTAACAAATCAAGCTCTTAAGGATAGCCAACTTATGGACGTTATTTATACTGATTTCAGCAAAGCTTTTGATAAAATCAACCACAACCTACTTCTCACTAAGATGAATGTATTAGGGTTTACTCGCAACGCTGCAGGACACATCTCCAAAGAAATTTTTGTTAGCTCCGATGTCCCCCAAGGAAGTCACCTAGGCCCTTTGCTGTTTTCGCTTTTCATAAACGATTTGCCGCTTGTAATGAAGCATTGTAATGTTTTAATATACGCTGATGATGTTAAGATGTTTCTTAGCTACAAATTATCTTCAGATGGGGCGTATTTGCAGCAGGATTTAAATAGCTTTTACGCATGGTGTAAATATAACCAAATGGAGCTAAACTTAAAAAATGCAAGCACATGCGATTTTCTAGAAATTGCACTTCAATGCTACACTATTTTCTAGACGGGTATCAACTAGAGTTAGTGGGAGAATTCTGGATCTTGGTATTCTACTTGATCCTAAATTAGATTTCTGCAAGCATATTACAATGACGATAAATAAAGCTCGTGGTGTGCTTGCTTATATTAAACGATGGTCTAAAGAGTTTACAGATCTCAATGTTACAAAACAACTATACACATCCCTAGTAAGACCAATTTTGGAGTATGGGTCTATTGTCTGGGATCCTCAAATTAATATGCACATAGACCGATTCGAATCTGTTCAAAAGCAGTTTCTCTTATCCTGCCTGAGGAGCTCAGTTGGTCGTTATTCTGGGAATCTTCCTTCGTATACTGCGAGGTTATCATTAATTAAACTACCTACCTTAAAAAGCCGAAGGACTATGCTAAATGTGGCATTTTTAATTAATTTGATTAATGGTGATGTCCTCTCCGACTTCCTTCTTCGTGACATAAGTTTTAATATTCCACGACGTTTTATCCGACACCTAATACCTCTGCACCTTCCTGTTGTTCAAACAAATTATGCCGATGCTGATCCTTTGAGGAGAATATTCAAAAATTTCAATTAGTTGTATAGCTTAATCGATTTTTCTATTAATGTAAATGTAATTGAACGCAACATTATCGTGTTTTTAAATACTTAATATGTCTTAACAAAAAAAAAAAAAAAATTTCCGTTAATAATGCCTTTATATAAAATCTTGTAATATATAGTAGTCATTAAGGATTCATATCCATAGATTTAATCAAATAAATAAAAAATAAAATAAAACACTCAAGCTATAGTATATGGAAAAACAAAAATATCAAAGCATAGTGCAAACAATGAATATGAAGACATTAAGTTAAAATTTCGCGAACTCTTAGAAAGCTCTAATGATTTTATGATAACAAACGCCAATCTGAATAATAAAACAAAACTTTTAAATAAATTAAATGATACTCCAAAAAGTAATTTATCCACAGAAAAAAAGATTTAAGTGATAAAAAGTCAGATCCTTTAAATAAATTTAAAAACGATACCTCACAAACAAAATTTATCAACAGAAAAGAAAGACAACGAATTTGATTCTTATACTAGTAGACATGAATTAGAAAACATTGAAAAGGATTCCATTTTAACATCAACAAACCACATTCTGCACAAATCTTTAACCAAATTTTCAGATAATATGACAAATTAATTTACTAAAGTTTTTTCACCAGATATAAATGAAATTATATTTATTTACACTGATATAATTAAACTACGATATGTAGGTAATAAAAAAAACTAAATTTTTAAAAATATTTTCAGTATCTATATGAAGGAGGAATAATAAGTTTGAATGAATCCATACCAGTTTATTGTACTCTGTACTTTAAAAAATATATAAAATAAATGTTTAGTAAAATGTTAAATCATTTTTGTGATAACCATGGATGTGATGTATACAAATTATTATAATAATCAGTCCGGAAATAATGTTCAAAATATTGGTGAAATATATCATATACCATATAATATGGACGTGGTATTGGATCAATGTTTTCATCGTTGTTTTCACACCTAAAACCGTTCTTGAGAACAGGATTAAATTATTTAAAAAATAAGTCATTTGACATTGGAAAAGAAATTTTGGAAGAAATCGGAACAAAACCTGTGAAAAATATTCTATTTAATCAAGGGAAAAATTATGAATAATATTAAAGAAGCTACTATTGAAAAAATAAAAACAATGCAGAACGGTAAAGGGATGCATATAAAACTTAAACGCTTAAAACAAAAACCGCATAATAAATCCAAACGTTGTAGAGGAAAGAACTTCAACGATATTTTTGGAAATTTAAAATGTCGGGATTTATAGAATGTATGAAAAGTGAATTGGATTTATTTGTATCTCCCCCAATTCAAACTAGTGTAATTAAAACAGAAGAAATATGTTATAATCCAATTGCTTCATTGGACAACTCTAGTACAATTTAATTTGTATCATTGGGAAATGGTGAAACATATAGAGATCTTAATATTAATTATCTCAGACTAGTGCTTGAATTCAAAGGAACTGGAGGCGTTGTTAATAACATGTCGCATTAAATATTTAGGAATTGCACAGCTCATTTTAATAACAGAAGTGTATCTCAACCTGACAACAACTATCACTATAGAGCATATATGGAAACATTGCTTAGTTATGGAAATGATGCTAGATCTACCCATCTTGAATCGTGTGGTTGGGCTACTGATGTGAATAAAATTAATTCATTAATCGATAAAGAAAATCCCGGTTTAGATAAAAGAAAAAAATTATTTAAGGATGGGAAAAAGGTGGAGCTTTTCGGAAAACTTCATGTAGATGTATTTAATCAACAAAAGTACTTGCTTAATAATGTTGATCTTAAGGTCACATTAAATTTGGAGAAACCAGAATTTTATATTTTAGAAAGTGGGGATAAAAATGAATCTTATCTAAGAATACATGAAGCTAATTTATATATAAATCATCTTACTATCAATAGTAGTATATTAATGGCACATCATAATGTATTACAAAGCAAAAATGCAATTTATCCATATAAGAGAGTAGAAATTAAGACCTTCACTATACATCCAGGAAACCATTCATTATCTCTAGATAATGTTATACTTGGACAATTACCAAATTTCTTAATTTTTAACAAAGCTTAAATTCATACAACTTTCAACATTTTAATTTACAAAGATTTAATTTGGTTGTTAATGGAATACAATTTCTAGCACAGCAAATAGAAGTTAACTACAACAATGGAGGAATATTAAGCACTCGTGGTTACCAAACACTACTTAAGGGTACTGGAAACTATCATTTTGATAAAGGTTATCAAAATACAAAGGAACTTTTTGATAGCGGATTTTTTTACTAGCTTTTGATTTAACATCAGATCACAATAACAATTCTAATTGTGGAAATTTAATAAATCAAGGAACTATTCGAATAGAAGGACGTTTTGGGAAACCAATTACGGAGGCAATTACCTGCTTAGTATATTGTGAATTTGACAGTATAGTAGAATATAATAATAGAAATTTATAAGTCTCGCACTATAATTCAAACGCTATGAACTCAATAAATATTATCAATATTTTAAATTCAAATAATTATACAAAATATAAATTTAAAGGAGTTTTTTACATAGCCAACACTGATCCATCTTATAAGCCTGGACAGCATTGGGTCGCTTTTTATTTCCCTGAAAATAAACCAGCAGATATTTTTTGCTCTACAGATCAACCTCCAATAAAACCATTTATTACATTTCTAAACCGAAATTCTAAAAAATTTGTCTAAAATAAAATGCGATTTCAAAGTCATCAATGTTTTGTGGTGTTTATTTTAGATGTAAAAATTTAACTTTTAATAAAATTTTAAATATTTTTAACTATTTTAGTTTACATGAAAATGATATGTTAGTTTTAAGTTTATTTAAATACATTTATTTGTTTTTATAGAAAATAAAAAAAATAAATAAATAAGAAAAATATATATTATTTTGTTTTTATTCCAAGTTCTTTTTCCACATTTAGCAAAACTTGCAGAAGAATTTTATCACGACCATCATGTAATGCGAGGAATAGTGGAATGTCTATAGGCGGCAGTATTAAGATTTCTTGAATTTCAATTTGCACCTTGTTTGAAGTATAATTTGATCCAATTTTAGTGTTGTTGGATGTATCCATTATTCTGAATATGTTGTTCTTGATAGGTGGTCAATTATGTACTAAAATTATTTCTAAAATTAAAAATTCACAAGACTCTTACCAAGTTCAAAATTGCAAGAAGTTATTATAAAAAAAAAGAACAAAAAATTTGTTTAAAATTGTATTATTTTTTATTTATTATTATTACTTTTTTTTACATTAAAATTAACATATTTGAAATTAAAAGTATTTTCCCTATTTACTTATTTTAGACATTTAGATAATAAATAATATCTTTTTATAAAATCCTCTATTTTGCTTATAAGTTGTTTATGCTTTCTACAATTACAAGTATCAGGACCAATGTTTGCTTTATCATCCGACCATGAACAGTTTTTGAAGTGTAATCCATATTTAGATGATATAGGTTCTTCATTATAATTCCCAGTTTTATTAATAAGTGCCAAATACTCTTCCACTGTTTTTTGACGTTCAACAAAATTTAAACCATCAAAATCTTGAAGAAATTTTTTAATTTTTATATGTGACATCTTTATCATAAGGTTTTCTTTATACAGTTAGTTAGTTTTTAAAAACAATGGTACTTATATACTAATTAACTAATTTTCTTGTAATTTTACTATTTTCCCAACTGATATATGGTTGAGAATTTTGGGATGAAAAACTCTCCCACTTCGTCTTCTCCAGCGGAGTTTTCACTGACTACCTCTTTCAATTCCAAAACATATAAACCATTATCTAACTTCCTCCTTAAAGTAAATTGTTCATTATTAACTATATCTATTACTTTGTCTTCCAAATTATTATATCGTTTGGGAAAATATAACATTACCTCTTCATTTTTCGCCATCACCACATTTCCATATTTATTCTTATGGCGGAACATACATAATACCTTATATGGCTTTGATGGTAGTAAATCCTTTGTTGCTAGATATGGTCTTGTTTTTAATTTATTGAAAGCAGCAACAATATCAGCATTTGTAATTTTATTTGATTCCATTTTTGTTCCGCCTTTTAAAAAGTTTATTAACTGATTGAAATAATTTTACTTCAGACAATTATATTTATATCTAATTTATCTCCACAGAAGAGTAATTTGGGTATATCTTAGACATAAGTGAAGTCGATATCTTTACCGCGTCCAAAAATAAACGATTTTGAATTTGAAAATTGCAAAAAAGACGACTTTTTTGTGTTTTTTTAGCAGAAAAAGTATCTACACTCTTTTTTTATCTAAAATAAAATTTTCTTTAGCAACACATAATAAATTTGCACTTCACAGAGATGACTTTAAGATAAAAAACAAGCCCAATAACTCAATTGGTCATGGCACACACCCTCCCGAATTCGATACATTTTATATGAAAGTTTTGAATTTAGACCATATTTTCTCAAATCCCAAAGCACGAATCGACAAGCGGAATATATTTTAAAAATCTTCAATACATTGTTAAAAGTTTTAAATCAAAATCTATGGGACTTCGGAAAAATGTGGATTCTATAGCCAAAAATGTAAAAAATCCCATTTTTGGGAATTTTCATTATTTTTTTGGGAATCCAGGAAAACCCTACCCCTGATCCATATTTCCTGCAAATTTCATTAAGATATGTTTATAAATAAATATGTTATTACAATTAAAAAGTTTTTATTTTCTCCAAAAACCCCAAATTGGTCCCTTTGTTTGCTTTATTTCTAAATAGCGAAAGAAATTTTAAAAATATGTATTCCAGATTAAGCTTGTCCATTAGCATATATAATTTCCAATCTTTTGCAAAAAGATTCAAGTCAATACCATGCCTCATTTCCGAAATATGCGTCTTTAAACTTTTATATTTCCAATTTATTGTATATATGACTATATTTTTACAAACTTGCAACTTATGTCTTTGGCTTTGCGTATACTTTTAATAATATCTATACACAAAATATTTTTATAAAAATAATTAATAAATATTTTTTATTTTTAATAGGATTGTCACATTTCCCAAATTTAAGTAAATCTTTATCCTTTTCTAAACATGCATATATTTCTATTAATGAATTTAAAATAACAAAACAAACAAAAAATGTCTATTTTAACTTAGCGAATATTATTATTTTTGGTATTTGTCATCTTCCTTAATAAATATTCTATTTCTAATACGATTTTTTATTACTTATTTACATTAAATTTATCTAGACAATTTTTCTAATATTGTAAACTTATACTACTTATTTTCTATAAAATAATCTGTTGTATCTGTATACATATCTAAAAGATAATAAAGGTCCTTCAAGTCTTCAGTATTTGGAGTTGATAAAGGCTCATAATAAATAAACGTTTTCTCATTGATGATGTTACAGGGTCTGATGATAACAATAGGCTATTAAAAATATCCTCGTTTTGTGACGTTTTGGAGCATTTCCTGGAGCTGAATAATTGAACGTGCTTAAAATCTCTGTTTCTTGCTTCTTGAGCCTCTTCTGTAAGCTCTCCAAGTGGAAGAATATTTCGTTCAATTATAATTTCGCCATGGCACAATACTTTATGTACTGTTGTTGTCATTTCTTTCCATGGATACATAGAGTAGTTTAGATATTTCTTTTGCATATTCTCCAAATCGAGCAGGGTTAATTTTGGGCTTACTATTAATTGCCATGGTAGTCCTTTCAAGTAACTCTTTACTAATGCCAGTTATTTTTGCTGTAGCTTCGAACTTTCCGATAAACCTTCTTGCTGTTTTTCCATCATTTGTACTACCACCAGTCGGCAAAGTTTTGTCGATGTTTAATCCCGTCTCTTCTCTGAATTCGTCGTGGATTCCACTTTTCTCAGATATTCTAAGTGTTTTTAAATCCTCGTTGTTTCTGGTAGGTTTTGTTAAATTTTTTGGCACACTTCTATACTTTATATCATATGCTATATGCAGAAAATGCTCCATTAACTGTATTCTGGCGTGAAGTGGAGATATTCCGAAAGACAGAAATTCTTCATTAATACTCCTTGCTTTACCAGTATCCGAAAGTTGTGATTTCGTCTCATCACATAGTGAGCATTTCCAAAAAGAAGATGTTTCCGTAATGGCATTACTAACCTTTCCATCAATCATTGTTAATGGTTGTTGAAAGAGGTAGAGTAAATCATTTATTTCATCTTTAATATAATCCACTAATTCCCTTGTGTATTCGAACCAAATAGGTCTGCAAAAATGTTTTGATCCTGGAGTGGTGTTAAGCCATATATCTTCAAATGAGTTTTTACACTTTGATGAAGATTGCTTTAAGGAATACGATCGCATTCTTAATGGCACCAAAGATGCTATAAATACGCTTTTATAATCCGCCATTTTCTTACTTCCACTAGCATGCTTGTATTCATTAAAGGCTGATAGCCCGTGACATCCCCACTTACAGATACAACGTCGCTGTTATTTACTTTTTCCAACTGATCTGCAGAAAAATCTGCAACTATCCTGATAGCTGTATTCTCAAGCAAAGAAGATAGCTCTACACATGCTTCCTTTTCGGTAACCGAAATAGATGGTAAAATAGTTTGCTTTTTCTCTTGAATATCCTTGTATGATGGTAGAATTGAGTGTCCCTTTTCAAGCAGAGCTTTTCTTAAAATTTGATATTTATTTCGACTGTAAAATTGGATTGTGATGTTGGAGTAGGTACACTATCGGCAATCCGTTTAAGACGTTTTGGTGATGCAGTTTGCAGTATTTCAGCAGTTTTTTCTTCTTAGATCTTGCACTTAAGTCATCATATGTCTCGCAGGATGCTCCAGTTGATATTTTGCACGCCGATATTTCTATATCAGTATCCATCCAATCGGAATGTTTAATTTTTAATCTGTTAGTACGCTGATTCAAGGACTTCATTTTTACGTCATGCAACTTTAAAAAGCTCCCTATCTGAGACTTACCAATGACGTCGACTTTTGAATGATATGTATTTTTTATGAATTCCACTTTAGCTTCTAAATGATTAAAATCATTTTTAGATAAACTCCACAGAATACAACACAATTGTTCATGTTTCGATGTAATCACCATGGTAATCATCATCGTTATGATGTTGATAAGGATTAGCTGCGCATTTTTATGTATCTATTAGATATATCGCACAGGTATATATATTTACAGGTATTCTGTGAATTTTCATTAGGTAAAATATCTGAAAGAGTCAATTTGGAAGAGTACCTATACCAAATATATTGATATTATATGTTGCTGTTAGGTATCACTGATATTACCTTTCCTAGCTCACTTGTCACTAGCTCATAAAAATATAGATTTTGAACCAGATCATAAATATATAAATTTTTAACCATCACCAATATAATTTAACAAATGTATTTGTTAAATTTAGGTAAACACCAAAAATGTAAACTAATAAAATACTTATTGATTAAGTTAAAATAGACATTTTTTGTTTTGTTATTTTAGATTCATTAGTAGAAATATATGAATGCTTAGAAACGGATAAAGATTTACTTAAATTTGGGAAATGTGACAACCTTATTAAAAATAAAAAATATTTATTAATTATTTTTATAAAAATATTATTAAAAGTATGCAGAAATATTCATAATTTTCTAAGTAATTATTCACGCAAAGTTAAAAGCAAAAGTTGCAAGTTTGTAAAATATATATACAATAAATTGGAAATATAAAACTTTAAAGGCGCATATTTCCGAAATGAGGCATGATATTGACTTGATTTTTTTGAAAAAGATCGGAAATTATATATGCTAAAGGATAAGCTTAATTTTGAATATATATTTCTAAAATTTCTTTCGCTATTTAGAAATAAAGCAAACAAAAGGCCCAATTTGGGGTTTTTGGAGAAAATTCAAATTTTTTAATTGTAATAACATATTTATTTATGAAGATATCTTAATGAAATTTTCAGGAAATGTGGATCTTATTAATATAAATAAAAGCGCGTTAACAAAGTTTTTAAATTTCAATCAGGGGTAGTGTTTTCCTGAATTCTCAAAAAACTAATGAAAATTCCCAAAAATGGGATTTTGTACATTTTTGGCTATAGTATCCACATTTTTCCGAAGTCCCGTAGGTTTTAATTCAAAACTTTTAACAACATATTGAAGATTCTTAAATTATATTCCGCTTGTCGATTTGGGATTTGAGAAAATATGGTCTAAATTCAAAATTTCATATAAAATGGGTCGAATTCGGGAGGGTGTGTACCATGACCAATTGAGTTATTAGGCTTGTTTTTTATCTTAAAGTCATCTATCTCTGTAAAGTTATCTTTCAGAAAAATGCAAAATTATTATATATTGCTAAAGAAAATTTTATTTTAGATAAAAAAGAGTGTAGATGCTTTTTCGGCTAAAAAAACACAAAAAGTTTTCTTTTTTGAAATTTTCAAATTCAAAATCGTTTAGTTTGTTACTCGGTAAAGATATCGACTTCCAATTTTTTTATTCAATAGATAATTTAGTTCTTTAACTAGTTAAGAAAAAAACTAATAAAATCGGTCGGAAATACTAAGATATTTATGAAAAAAACTGTACCAAGAACATACAAAATTATGGTGCTTAAAAATTCAAACGCAAATAACTCGCAAAACTATAAGAGATAAGTAGGACACGTAAGCATGTTTTTTATAGGTCTTATCAGGGCCTACAACCATATATAAAAATATTTGAAATCGGACGAGAAACAAAAATTTTGCAAGTGAATAAACATTTTTTATGTTAGAGATACCTAACTGAAGTTACAGATTTATTTCCAAAAAATTTCGATTCTGCCCCACTGTGAACTGTAATAGTTCTAGAGATATTCGATAATTAATGTTAGGTTTGTATGAGAGCTACCACCTCCACTGGACCCATCCGCCTAATTTTTTTATCAAAAAGGGCCTATTAAGTTAGAAACTTATTCATGTAAATTTTCAAGTCCCAGACTATAATAATAAATAATTGATTTGTATAGGGCGTACCACCTCCCCTGGGCCCTCCCGCCTAATTTTTTTACTTACTAATAGTTGTCGAAATATTCAATATTAACTATTTGGTTTGTGTAAGGGTACCACCTGCCCTGGACCTACCCGTCCAATTTTTTATTAAGAGGGACATGTAAAGTAAGAAACTTGTTCATGCAAATTGTCAAGTCCTCAACTATAGTAGCTCTTGAGATAATTAGTAATTAATATTAAGTTTGTATGTGGGGTACCACAACCCTTGGGCCTACCCGCACAACTTTTTATAAAAAAGTACCTATTTAGTAAGAGACTTATTCATGAAAATTATAAAGTCCTGCACTATAATAGTTCTCGAGACATACGTTTGTATTGGGACTATTACTCCCCCCGGACCTTTGCGACCAATTATATATAAAAACTGTTCTGTGTATATAGTCTAAGTTTTTCCCTCAAAGTAGGTTTAGATATAAACAACATATATTACACTCCATTTGCAAACATTGTTTGATTTTTATACGTATAAGAAATGGTCATAGCGTATATAAACCTCGTACAACTTTTTTGGTGTGACGTTTTATACTTCAGTTTTTATTTGCGCGTGCAGTTTAGTGCGCCCAAAATGGTTTTTTAGGTATTAGTTTTTTATATGGAATTTGACAAAGCATATACAATTTTTGGGGGCAGTCCCCAAAGTATCCAAAAGTCTTCATAGTAAACGGTATGTGTCCGCATAGTATGCGCTGTATATATATTCATATTTTAATATTTTCATGCAAGTTTTATGTTTTTAAAAAATGGCATCTTTAAGTAATTTATAATGAATTTAACTAACTTTTAGTTTGTTAGAAACATATTATTTAAAAAAAAAATTTTTACATCCTGTTCACATAACTAAATTATGTGGATCATAACATCATTTTTAGAATTTTCTATATACCCCCAAGTCGGTAGTTATTCAAAAAAAAAAAAAAAAAAAAAAAAAACCCGACTTTTCCATTTAGCGGCTTTGAAAATTTTTATCTCGAATAACTGTTATTCAATTTAAGCTCAAGGAAATATTTTCCCTTTTTAAAGCCCTTATGACACTAGCTGTTTTGTAAAAAAGCTAAAATAAAATATGCTTAAAATCGCTGATTTCATCTATGAACCGGTAGAGTGGGATTTTTAAGGATTAATCTGGAAATGTAAACTTTTATCGATTACTTCAAGGATTTTTTTTAAATATAACTGTACTCTTTACACTGTTCCATCAATAAAAGAAAAATACTGAAAAAGGCTAGTGTCATAAGGGTTTAAAATGCATATACATTCATAACAAAATTGCGTAAGACAGTGAATCTCACAAAATCGTACTTGACGTCTGGGTTTTGGGGTCCGGCAATTCTTGGACGGGAAATCACGGGATTTTCCGTAGAAATATCCTCAGGAATTCCCGGGAATTTTTTTAAATTTCCCCGAAAATGGGAAATTGAATAAAATTAAAATATTCTCGTACTTTTGGAATTCTATAGCAAACGTTTTGCAATTTTGAACATCTTTTATCATTGAAAGATTGAAGTTACTCTAAACATGGTACTTGCCAAAGTTCAACGCATATTATGCAACTAGAACATTATTTGAGAAGAACGCTAATGTTGCATGAATTAGGTTTTTTTTTTCTCTCAGATATCTATGTTTATCTATCGTTTAACGAATTTACTTGCAAGTTGTTAGATAAAAAAAAAATAATGTAAATTAGAGAAATAAAGTGGAAATAAACGGCAAGGTATTTATATTGAAATTTATCCAATAGATTAGGAGGGAATAATTTTAAAAAGTTTTGCATCAAAAACATAATAACGTAAAAGTCTGAGACACAGTTTTTTGTAACATAAATTACGAAAGGTACTAATTTTATTTGTAAAATATTTATACAATAGGGAGATAGAAGTAATTTTCATGATACAACTATTATTTAAAACTCGGAAAAAGATCTTACTCATTTTAAATTTCGGTCCAAATATTAATTATACGGTGATACAAAAAGTACACAAATTAATTTTTTTAAATTTTTATATGTATTTTTTTAACTTTATAGCTATTTTTGACGACCGCTTTACTAGAAAACATATTTTTTCTTATTGCTTCCTAATATAATATTTTATTAGGTGTAAAATGAACCATCATTTGATAATATCGCATTAGAATTGTAGAACATATGATTTTTTATTTTACTCGGTTTCAAGTAGTTTTTTGTTGTTGTGTTTTACATCATACTACACTAGGTAAAATGCAGTTTAAAATTTTTTTAGAAAAATCACATGATCTACAATTTTTAACAATTTATCTTAATATCTTACACAAACTATTCTCAAATAGGGGTGCGTACGAACATTGTAGGGTGTCGAAAAAACACAATTTTATTTATTTTTTCGTACTACTCGTGTAAAATTTCAAGCTGGACACACATTTAGTTTTCTTAAGTTTAGATGTTAAGGACCAAAATATAATCCAATTACTTTACTACTATTTTAGTTTTGGTTTGTTTTAATTATAATGATATTGTCTGTAAAATTATATGTAACAAGTAAATTTATTTTATTTATTCAACTTGTAAAAATTAATATCTTCAAAAACTATATTTTTAAAATTCTTAAAAAAAATTATATAAATTATATAATATTCTCTATACTCGTGCAAAATTTCATGTTGGACACTCCTTTGTCCAACATGTGTACGAGCATAAAAATTCGAGATGAGGGCTTATATTACACCTGTGGATAATTTTACTAAATGTAAAATAAAATATACAAATACAGAATAATGCGTTGATTTTATGCACTTTAGGGCGATTCCTGGAAGTGGGTTTATATGGGAGCTATGGTAAATTATGGATCGATTCTCATAAAATTTGGCAATGTTATTTCTACTTACATAAAACTTATTTGTGTCGAATATTAACTAGATACTAACATTCGTATAGGATTTATGCACGTTAAAGTGATTTTCGGAAGAGGGGTTTATATGGGAGCTATGGTCAATTGTGAATCGATCTCCAAAAAATTTGGTACAAAGATTGATACTTGTACATAACTGTCCCGAATTTCATTCAAATATTCTTATTTTTAAGGAATTTTTCAGTGTTTAAACTCTATTCCGGGGGACATTCGATCACTACCAATTCAATAGGCTTCGTCCTTGTATTATAAAAGTCCCACGTGCCAAATTTCATTGAATTATCTTTAAAATTGCTAACCGTACTTTGTGCACAAGGTTTACATGGACAGCCGTTCTGCCACCCAGACGGACAGACATCGTTAGATCGATTTAAAAAGTGATTCTGAGTACACTTTAAGGTGGGTGTTGGATAACTTTTTCTATGCGTTACAAACATCACCACAAACGTATAATACCCCAACCACCTATGGTGGTGTAGGGTATAAACAATTTTTGATCTCATATCTTTCAATTTTCTTCATATTCATTCATTCCTTCGAAGATAATAACATTTATCCAACTTTTGTTTAAAAAATCAAAAACCGTGTTTTTTCGTGGTTTGAAATTACTAAAAAATACAACAAATCTAAAAATTATGTTAATTAAAACGACCATATTTTCCACATTTCTTATCGGATTTTCATTACTTAAAATGCTCAAGATTTATACGTTTGCCTTCTTTCATAAAAATTTATTAAATAATTTTAGTTTTTTATTAAATGCATTTTTTAAATTGTGCTCCCCCCACGTTTTTTAATTTTTATATTTTATATTAAAAAATTATTTATTGCTTAAGCAATTCAGTTTAGATTTTTCTAGATATTTACTATTTTTATATAATAATTTTTGGAAAAAAAAATACCAAATCTTTTCTTCATATAAAAATTTACCTTTTAAATTTGCCATTAAATATGATGCAAAATAATAGCACCAATAAAATATAAAAAATGTCTTTTGCCGAAATCCGCAAAATTGAAATCTACTATACGGCGAATTTATAAGAGATATCGACCAAAGTCTTTCTTATTTTTACTTTCTGCGGTGTTGTCTATAAAACATCTAGTTTTAACCTGACTTTTTTGAAATTTGCTTAATAAATTTTTTTTTTAAATTTAAGTTGGAGTTTTGAAACAGTCATTATAAAAGCCAAAAGTCTTTTAATAAAGCATGTGAAGGGAATCATATTATTCTACAGAGTCAAAGCTTATTTTTCATTAATTATGGTTCATATTTGACAAAAGATATCATTTTATTTAAACAAATCTAAAAAAATTAAAAAGTTGTCCGTACGTTGCTTACATAAATGTAAACACGTTAATACATAGTCGTTGGAATTTATGATAATTTTAATATATATAAAAGAGACTGTTTATTTGTTTGTTTCTTTTCTTTCACGACAAAATTACTGGACCGAATTACATGAAATTTGGCACAAAGATATATCGTTCCGCGGAAGGAACTTTAGGCTACATAAGATCCTGATTGGATGCCATGCTCTTGTTTACGCCCACTTTTTGTGAAAATTTTATTTTACTTCATTTTATTTCATTTTTGACTTTTCCCCTGAAACGATTTAGATTAAAATTGACACACATATAGTTCAGAAATAACATAGACTTATAAATCCTATTTTTTCGATTCCAAATTATTTTATCTAATTTTTTGACTGAATCCCTTCACATGAAATTTCGCACACGTAATTCTGAATGAACTATAGCTTATTTTTTACACCTACTTCTTTTAACAAATTATTTAACTTAATTTTTCTCTTCTTTTGACCCATCTCCTGAATGGATTCACATGAAATTTGGCACATATATGGTTCAGAATGAACTAATAAACCATAAACCCTACTTACTGTATGCCACGCTTCCTTTTTAAGCGCACTTTCTGTAGTAAATTATTGAAAATCTTTTTTTCACATATTTTTTATTAACCACCACTGAATTGGTGCACATAAAATTTAACACAAATAGAGTTCGGAATTAACTATGACTTATATGATATGTTTTATTTGATCTCTTTTTGCGCCCACATTTTCAAACTAATTAATATACTTAATTTTTTGAATCAGTTTATATACACATACATATAGTACGGAAGTAACTAATGTTGATACGTCCTTTTCGTTATATGTCTCGCACCTTTTTCCGCCCACTTTTGTGCGTAAAGCTTTGTGATTTATTTTATTTGTAAAGAAATATTTTACTTAAATTATATGTATATAGCTTTTGGTTCATCTATATGTATGTGAATACAGGAACAAAAGTTCTTTTGTTACTTTTTAAGAATTAAGAAAACAACGTTTTTTGTGAATAACTTTAGATGTTGAATGTGCATTAGAAATTCTAAAAATGGCAAAATTTACTATTCAATCAGGTCTACAACCTACACCAGGTAAAAATCATTTAAAAAGTTAATAAGTTTTAACCAAAACTTCAGGATAGACAGAAAAATTCACTTCTAATCATATATGAGCAAAATATACGGACATATCCATCTATTCCATTTTCGCCACGTTTCAAGCGCGACACATTTTGTCTCATGTCCTTGATGTTCTCTATTTGAAGTACTGAGCTCAAGATTCGGATTGGAGTCACAACATTTGAAAAAATTTTTTTAGTCACATTGTTCATGCTTACTGTTCATGCTATATATATATATATATATATATATATATATAGATATATATATATATATATATATATATATATATATATATATATAATTATATATATGTATGTATGTATATGAGATTAGTCTTTGAACCTAAGAGATAGCCACTGACCGAAAATATAAGCATGATAGATAAAACATTAACTTAAATTAAGTAAGTAATATATAGTAGTTATAGTTATTTCTATATTACGAATCTCATACTTCAGGAGCGATGCTATTGATGTCGCATATATGGTAGTTGTCACGATTTTAGCAAGCCTTTCATGGAATTTTGGTTAAAGAAATTTTTAAAATTATGCGAACGAACAAAATTTGCCTTTAAAATAGAATTTAGAACAACAAGGAATTTTTTCTGAGAAAAACAGTTTCCGTTTACCCTATATCAAAAAACGTAAGTGATCTTGAAACAATTTTGAACTTACTCATTTGATTGCATTCGTTATTCGTTATAATAATCGAAGAATTTTTTAAAATTAATTGATTGCGCTGGTCAAAACATTTTTTTGTCCTTCTTCAAACAAAAAATAAAATAAAAAAGGTGGACCAGATGAAATTTGACCTGCTAGGCACGATTCTGCTTTCAGTTTTTTTCCATCAGGTCGTGATTTTTTTATGGGCATGTAAAAATCTCCCTTTTAATAAGGCGAATGAGTATATTTTACCATAATTCGAGAACGGGTTGTCGATTTAGACATCTTGGCAGTATTTTTTATCTGTCCAACAGTTTCAGAGTTATTCAGAAATTACACTCGGAAAAACAATTTTTCATGTAAAATTGAAGAATATTTTTTTTTTTTTTTTTAAAATTAAGAATTGAAACCGGTAAAAATATGCAGTTTGTTCACAATTAATTAATTTTTGCAGTCACACTTTTATAACTCGAGAATATTTTGTCCAATTTATATAAATAAAACTCCAGTAGATAAAATTATCTTCAAGTTATCTTAACATTATTTTTTATCCGCTATATATTTTCTGCGTTATTCGGAAATTAATCGCGAATAAAATTAAACTTTTCATGAAAAATTACAAAAATTTTGGCCATTAACTCCGAAAATATTGATCGGATAAAAAAATAATGTTAAGATAATTTAAAGATCATTTTTGTATGCATCTTTTGGTGTTCCAATTCTCTAAATCCGTTTTCGAGTTATAGTAAAGTATACTCATGCAATCTCCTTATTATTGATCGGATAAAAAAAATAATGTTAAGATAACCTGAAGATAATTTTAATCGGCATCTATAGGAGTTTTGTCTTTGTAACTTTGACAAACCGACACTGAATAGGGTGGTCATATTAGACATGCCTATAAAAAATCAAGACCTGAAAGAAAAAATCTGAAAGCATATTCATATCCATGGGTATTTTCTCTTAACTGTGAATAAAATCAAGATTTGTGCATCAATTTTGTTTTTTTCGTGGCACCACTAACTTTTTGGTAAAGATAAAAACAAGATTTTTTGGCGTTTTTACTTTTTAAAGAAACTTAAAAAAATCTTCAATTTTGCAAGAAATTTTTTTGAAAACTGTTTTCTAAATAACTCCGAAAACAAGGAGCATATAAAAAATTATGTTAAAGAGGCTTAAAGACTTTTTAGTCAGCATCTTTTGGTGTATTATTTATATAAATCGTATACACCGTTCTTGAGTTATGATGAAATATAAACGAGTAATGGCTTCATTATGGGCGAAATATTAAGCACACCCATAAAAAATCCTGACCTGATGGATTAATGTGTTTAGCACATCAAAATCCATATAAATAGTACAACTATTCGTCTTTAAGGAAGATTTTTTTACCGAACAAATTTAACCTCGAATTTGTTTCTACATGAAGTGTCTATTAAAACATTTTTGATTATAGAGTGATAATAAATATTTACTGTTTTGCTTTGTATTGCCTATTGCAAAATCTTTATAACACTAATAATCGCGACTTCATCCAATTTAATTTAATGTATATAATCTGCCACTACACATATATCTAAAATATCTAAGACGTAATATTTGTCACTTAGCATCCTAATTGTTTATTCACACTTACATATTTCATACATATTCTACTACCATAATAACACCCACTCTGTATCATAATGTGCTTAATTGGTTGGAAATTTACATTCTAATACTAACATCATAAAAAAGGTGTGCAATCTACCACAAAACTAAGTTCATCTGGATGTGGTATTACAGACACTTCCGTGGGACCTGCTTCAGTTATGGTTGGAAATTTGGTCCAAGGAAACCGACTTGCCATAGCTCATGGACGTGATCTTGGATTATCTGAGGATAACGAGAGAAAGGTATTTATCGCAATATATAAACATATTTTTATACTTAGAAAATATATTTTTTAATGTTAATACAAATCCAAATGCAGATATAATCTTACACTTAACCAAAAAAGAGTAGTAATAACGTAAAAAGGTGATTAGAATTGAAGAAAAGTAGATTAAATATCAACCAACAACTTTAATCAATTCAACAGAAATTTTTGTTAATTTTTCGTAAATCGTCAATGTGACGATATATATATATATATATATATATATATATAGAAAATGTATATAGCATATTTAGTATATAAAATATTATTTACCTATATTTAAAAATCATTTGTGGTTACTCGTAGGATTGTTTATTTATGGCCCTTTTTGCAGAACATCGTTTTCAAATTTTAAATTTAAAAATATTTAACATTACCAAGAAAAATATGAAAAAAATGGCTTCCAAATTTCCACACGTTTAACAGTTGCTTTAGATCCCTGGCGTTTGTGCCATCCAGGGTTTTACACATAAATTAACATTTTCTTCATGACTATTGATTATTGATAGATACTTATATACTTAAAACACAAATTCACAATTATTTTGCACTAGAATATGTACGTATCCTAATTTTTTAAACAACAAATAAGTATATAGATCCAAAAACACGTGCACACGCTTCTTCAATATACATTTTCTATATTGAAGATATTTCTTCAATTCTACATGCAATTCTTCCATTTGACTAAAATTAAATAGTTAATTTCAACGAAATTTTTTCAATTCTACATAACTTTATTCAAATTGCAAATATTTAGTCAAACTGACGAACTTTATACAATTTGACTAAAATAAATTATTTAATTTTACCGACATTTCTTCAATTCTACATGACTTTAGTCAAATGGAAAAATTTTATTCAATTTGACTAAAATAAATTAGTTAATTTTACCGATATTTATTCAATTCTTCATCAAATTGACTAAATGCATTAGTCAATTTGATGATATTTAGTCAAGTTGAAGAATTTTATTCAATTTAACTAAAATAAATTTGTTAATTTTAACGAAATTTCTTCTATTCTACATGTCTTTAGTAAATCTGAAGAGTTTTATTCAATTTGACTAAAATAAATTTGTTAATTCGAGAAAACTTTCTTCAATTTTGCAACTTAGATACTTTTTTTTTTATTCATATTGAAGAATTTTTATTAAATTTAACTACTCTATTATATTAAATTCTACTAAGTTTAAGTTACAGTAAATTCTTTTATGTATTAAATATATATAGATACATATATATATATATATATATATATATATATATATATATATATATATATATATATATATATATATATAACTTTATTTGAGTATATCTCTTAAACTAAAGTTCAGAAAAAAATAATTTTTTGCGCAACCAAATTTCAAAGTGTTGGCTTTATATACATTGTTACGAAATTGTACTTGAATTGAAATATAACGGTTTTAACGGCCGGTTTAAATCTTTCTCAATGCTTCCAGACATTTCCGTTTATGTTAACAGCAGTTAACATAGCTGTAAAAATTATTAACATAGTTCTAAACGTACAACATTGAATAAAAAGCTTTCACCATTGTTTTTAAGTATGGCAACACTAAATGTTTAAGCTGCTAACATTAACATCAAAAGCTCTAGTTTGTCCGTTAAGAACATTGTAGAAAGAAATAGAGCTTTCAAGAAACATCTAGTAGGTAATACAGTGTATATAAATTGGCCGTGAGAACACCATTGAGTCAGTCTAGTTGGAACCGTCGTTAAGTAAAGACATATTAACTACCTTGGCTGTATAATCTTGTACATTATTAAAGTGTGCTGTACAAAGTGACTATTTAAACTGTATTGCTGTACATTTTTTTAAATAAAATAAAGAGTCGTTACAATTTTTAAACTACTAAACTGCTGTTATTTGCAATCAAAGTACAAGTTTATTTAAATAAAATAAACAACCGTTTTTAAAAGGTAAAAACGTAACAATTGGTGTCAGAAGTGGGATTGCAAAATAATAAGCAGTCATGAAGTTTGAAGAGCTGAAAGTGGAGCAACTCAAGAGAGAATTGAATAAGTTGGAGTTACCTACAGCTGGTAATAAAGCAGAATTACAAAAGAGGCTGATAGATGAATTCCAGCGGCGTAATATTGACATCGGAACTTACGAATTCGAGTATAAAGAAGAAATGGAAGTTTCTACCCGTGCAACAACAACCAGCATGGATTTATCCACAATGTTTGCTGCTATGATGGAGCAATTTAAATTAGTTGAAGAAGAAGTTCAAGAAACTTCTAAAGTAAATAATGAGAAACTTCTTGCTGAAGTTCAAGAAACTTCTAAAGCTAATAACGAGAAACTTCTTGCTGAAGTTAAAGAAGAAAATAAAATAATGGAAATGCAATTTCAAGAAACTTCTAGAGCGACAGACGAAAAACTTCAGCAAATTTCGGAAGTTATAAACAGCAGAATGGATGGCATTGATAAAAAGGTGTCCGACTTAGAGAGCTGTCTAGATATACAAGTCAAAGTCGTTGATAAAAAGCTGTCCGACTTAGAGAGCTGCCTAGATATACAATCCAAAGATGTTGATGAAAAACTACATGATCTAGAAATAAAGATGAATAATCTTCAATACCAAGATGGACATATGCGAATTATTCCAGAAACCTCTAATAGAATAAAGGCCCCTAGTTTTGATGGCACCACACCATTTAATGTGTTCAAGTTCCAGTTTGATACAATTGCCATTAGAAACATGTGGAACGACGAAGAAAAAGCTATAGAGTTGATATTGGCCCTAAAAGGAAATGCAGCAGTAGTTCTTGAAAGCGTGCCAGCATGTAACAGAAACAGTTATGATGATATAATGGAGGCGTTACAACGTAAGTACGCTGGTGAACATAAAAACGAATTATACCGAATGGCATTGCGTGGTAGAGTGCAGAAGCCCAATGAGACGCTACAAGACTTTGCATTGGAAATCGAACGTTTGCTGCAGCTTACTTATCCAGGGGAAAACAGCCCGTTTTTGGACCATTTCAAGATAGAGACATTTGTTAATGGCATTCGCGATCCTGAAATAAAACACGCGGTTTGTGCCGCACCTAAACCATCATTTACTGAAACCGTCTCATTCGCACTGGCACAAGAAACGGCGAAAATAATTTCAAAGCCGCAAATATGCAAGGTGCGAAATGTTGAAGTTGTTGCTGATAATGAGAGAAATATAGTCGACGAATTAAAAAAAGTTTTGGAGGCGTTTAATGATAAGCAAAATAAAGCCAGAATAAAATATTATAACTGCGGTAAATCGGGTCATATTCAGCGAAACTGCAAAGCACCAAGGAAACGAACCAGATCTACCTCGCCTCAAAGAAATAACCGGCAGTCAAATCATCAATTATCACAAGAATCACCTTTAAACTAAAACGAGCTGGCACTAAGGGGCAAGAGCTAGCTCCCACATCTGAGGCCCCCACCATCTCCATATCCGTAATGCAACAGAAAAATAGCAATCTTACTGCTTCGGGGTACATCAACGGTCAGAAGCACGTTTTTACTGTAGACACCGGGGCATCACAGTCTATCGTCAGGCCAGATTTAGTCAAGAAAACCATTATGTGGGGTAAGCCTGCGCACAGCTACTGGGGAGCCGGCCACGGTCTATGGTAAAGTAAATGTGAAATTAACCATTGCCAACGTTACCGTCAATCATGTATTCATTGTTGCCGACATTGTGGACGAAGTCATCATTGGTGCTGATTTCATGATTAGCCATGGCATTACCTTGGATATGGGACAAAAAGTTATGATTTGGCGAAATATAGAGATACCCCTTGACGTCGGATGTCCAGCTATGAAAAAGTCGTTAAGCCAAATTCCGAAATAGGTCAATGCACTTTAGAAGAGGCAGTAATCAATTGCGAGAAAAACCCGCAACCTGCCAATAAATCCACCAAAGAACACGAGATGCTAGCGGAATATGTGGGAAAATGGGTAGAAGGATTAGCGCCGCCAGACAGAAATAAGGCCAAACAGATTCTGAAGAAATATAGCTCCGTCTTCGCCATAAAAAGTCAAAGCCATGGTAGAACGGCAATTGTGAAGCATCAAATAAATACTGGCGAAACGAGGCCAATAAAGCAGGCACCCAGAAGTTCCTCTAGCAAAACGAAGTGAAGTGAAGGAGTTGGTCAATGAAATGGAGCGGAACGGTATAATCGAACCATCTTCAAGTCCTTGGAGCTCGCCTGTTGTTTTAGTTAAGAAGAAAGACGGCAACACTAGATTTTGCGTCGATTATAGAAAACTGAATGACGTCACCAAGAAAGACAGCTACCCGCTACCAAGAATTGACGACACCCTGGATACACTAGCTGGAACACAATGGTTCTCCACATTGGACTTGCAAAGTGGTTATTGGCAGGTAGAGATTTCAGAAAAAGACAAGGAAAAAACCGCCTTTACCGCGAGTGATGGGTTATGGCAGTTTAATGTAATGCCATTTGGACTCTGCAATGCTCCAGCCACATTCGAGCGTTTAATGGAACAGGCATTGAAAGGACTTCACGGGAAGACATGCTTGGTGTATCTCGATGACATAATTGTCATGGGTAAGACTTTTGATGAACATCTGAATAACCTTGAAGAAGTTCTTAAACGAATATCAGCGGCTGGACTCAAACTCAGTGTAAAGAAGTGTGCGTTGTTCCAGAAAGAAGTCAAATATTTGGGACATCGCGTAACAGCAGACGGAATATCAACAGATGAGGATAAGATAATTGCTGTTAAGAACTGGCCACGTCCGAGAAATCTCCACGATTTGCGTAGTTTTCTTGGCCTTTGCACATACTACAGACGATTTGTCCCGAATTTCGCCAATGTAGCCGCAAGCTTACATGAGCTGACCAAGAAGTCACAATCATTCCAATGGTGTGAAGCACAATAACTAGCATTCCAGAAGCTCAAGGATCTATTATGTACGGCACCAATTTTGTCATATCCTATACCTGGAGAAATATTTGTGGTAGATAGCGATGCGAGCGGATACGGAATAGGCGGTGTACTTTCACAAGTAGTCGGTGGCACTGAAAGGGTCATTAGATACTTCAGCCGAACGCTTTCGAAGCCTGAAAGAAACTACTGCGTAACGCGACGAGAACTTTTGGCAGTATTAGAGTGTGTGAAGCATTACCACAAATATCTGTATGGCCAACACTTCCGACTGAGAACCGATTCTGCCCTCAGGTGGCTGCTGCAATTTAAACAACCTGAAGGACAACTGGCTCGTTGGATAGAGCGGCTTCAGAGCTATGATTTTAGCATCGAGCACCGGAAGGGTTTGAAACACGGCAACGCGGACGCGCTGTCAAGACGGCCCTGCAACGTAGAATATAAGCATTGTGCAAAAACCGAGGAAAAGGAAGGTATCGTCCATGTTCGACTAATGCATATAGAGTCCAGTGAAAATGGGTCTGTAGCGCAAAGAAATGACCCCATACTGGCAAAAATAATATCGGCAAAAGAAGAAGTTAGAAGGCCAGCCCGCAATGAAATATCCGCCGAAAGTCCACTAATGAAATCATATTGGGCCCTATGAAATAGTCTACAGTTGTTAAATGGCTGCTTATACCGCATATGGGAAAGTGCTGACGGTAAAACAGTGACAAATTTAATTGTAGTACCATCCTCTAAAATAAACGAAATAATGAAAGAGTTCCATGATGGTCCCAGTGGTGGTCATCTTGGTGTGACAAAAACCTTAGAAAAGTTAAAACAACGTTTTTATTGGGTGGGTTGTCAGCAAGCAGTAGCCGATTGGGTAGCCAATTGTTCACAATGCATAGCAGCGAAGGGCCCAGTAAGAAGAAGTCGTGGACAACTTCAGCAGTATAACTCAGGCGCGCCATTCGAGCGGATTGCAATGGATGTAGCAGGCCCTTTCCCCGTCAGTGATGCCGGAAATCGTTACGTTCTAGTGGTTATGGATTATTTCAGCAAATGGCCAGAGGTATATGCCATACCTGATCAAGAAGCTAAAACGGTTATAAGTGTATTTGTGAACAACTGGGTGTGCCGCTATGGTGTTCCACTGGAGTTGCATTCTGATCAGGGTAGAAATTTTGAATCTGCCGTATTCAAGGAAATGTGCGATTTATACGGAATAAGAAAAACCAGAACAACGCCACTGCATCCTCAATCTTATGGCATGGTCGAAAGATTCAATCGCACTCTGGAGGAATATGTAAGAAAAGTGGTCAGTGCACATCAGAAGGACTGGGATGAACACATACCGAAATTTCTATTGGCATACAGATCAGCTGTTCATGACTCAACTTCTCGAACACCTGCAAAAATTGTCTTCGGGACAGAACTCAAGTTGCCTGGTGATTTAGAATTCGGTATTAAGCCCTCATCAACAAATAAGGAAAACACTTCCCAAGAGCAAGATGACCTGAACGAACTACATGAATTCGTACGAAGACGAATAAAAATGACCAACGATAAAATGAAAGCCAGATACGATCGAGCAGCGAATTCTGAAGGATTTAACGAAGGCCAGCTTGTACTGTTGTATAACCCACAACGTAAGAAAAGACTGTCTCCCAAACTACAAACTCATTGGGATGAACCATACAAAGTGACTAAGAAATTAAACGACGTGGTGTACAGAATACAGAAAGAAAAGAGCCCGAGATCTAAAATGAAGGTCGTACATCTAGAACGACTAGCTGCCTTTGGGAAAAATGAATTCGTGCCTATTCGGGACGAACAGGCTTAAGCGGGGGGCAGTGTTACCAAATTGTACTTGAATTCAAATATAACGGTTTTAACGGCCGGTTTAAATCTTTCTCAATGCTTCCAGACATTTCCGTTTATGTTAACAGCAGTTAACATAGCTGTAAAAATTATTAACATAGTTCTAAACGTACAACATTGAATAAAAAGCTTTCACCATTGTTTTTAAGTATGTCAACACTAAATGTTTAAGCTGCTAACATTAACATCAAAAGCTCTAGTTTGTCCGTTAAGAACATTGTAGAAAGAAATAGAGCTTTCAAGAAACATCTAGTAGGTAATACAGTATATATAAATTGGCCGTGAGAATACCATTGAGTCAGTCTAGTTGGAAGCGTCGTTAAGTAAAGACATATTAACTACCTTGGCTGTATAATCTTGTACATTATTAAAGTGTGCTGTATAAAGTGTGTAATTTAAGTGTGTGTGTGTGTATTAAAACACAAAGTGACTATTTAAACTGTATTGTTGTACATTTTTTTAAATAAAATAAAGAGTCGTTACAATTTTTAAACTACTAAACTGCTGTTATTTGCAATCAAAGTACAAGTTTATTTATTTTTCGTGTGTCACTTGAATAAGGAACTGTAATTTATTTTTAAATTTTAGGTTATAAAAATGAAAGTTATTATCTTCTAGCATTCAATTAGTAATGAGTACTACTGCCACCATTTTTAGAAATAACTTCAAAAATGCTATTTGGCATCGACTTGTATAATGACTATAAGTAATTTAGCGAAATTGAACTCCATGCTTCCGTTATTGTATCCTTTAAGGATTCTATCGTCTCAAATTGTTTTCCTCCTTCATAAACTTTTCTTGCAAGCCAAACCCAGACATTTTCCATTGGATTCAGGTCTGGTGATTATGGGGGCCAATCCAAAAGTTGAACACCTTGTTGATTAATCCATTGTTTTACTGCTCTGGCGGTATGAATCGGAGCGTTGTCTTGTTGGTATGTCCAAAACCATGGTATGGTATCATAATACGAAATGGCACCCTTCCGCCCTCTCGGCTGTGTCTGCGGCTCAAAAATAATTCCTCCTTATTTAGGTCATGGAAGTAATAGTTATACCCGTCGGGATTATCAATATTAAACTTTTTTTTATCGGAAAATATAACTTTAAACCATTTGTCGGACTATGTCGTGGTATTTTTGGCAAACTGTAGACGTTGTGATTTGCGTTTTTCATTAAGTTGTGTTTTTTTTTTTGCAGTTTTCGTCTATGTATGGGCACGACTTTAAAATACGGTGCACTGTTGTTAGACTGGCACTGACTCCACTTTTTTCACGTATTTTTGATGCCGACATGGCAGAATTTGATGTAATTCTAAGAATTTTTCGTCTTTCTTTTGGAGTTGTCATTTTCTTCCGCCCTTTCATGTTTTTTCCATATCTTTCCACGTTATTTAAATAATTGTACACAACTGTCTTTCCTCTATTAATGTTTTTGGCTATTTGGATCGGATTCTGACCCTAAGATTTCAAAATCAGAGTATTTTCTTTTTCAGAGTTATTAAGAGTCCCATTTAGAATAAAAACTATTCAAAAACTATCAAATTAAAAATTCTCTAGCCGTTTATATTGAAAGAAATTCAAATCATAGCCTTCCTGATTAATATTAAAAGACTTCCTTATTCAAGTAACACACCAAATAGTACCACAGAAATACATGTCTTTAAATAAATGCATAATTTTAGTATAACAAAATATGTATATTTTTTATTTCTTCAGGAGACTAAAGCCAACACCTTGAAATTTGATTGTGCAAAAAATTATTTTTTTCTGAACTTTAGTTTAGGAGATATATATATATATATATATATATATATATATACATACAGAGCAAACCCGATTTTCGCGACTAATTATAAATAGAACCCAAAATTTATGTATTTTTTTAAATTATAATTGTTTTTATTGATATATTTACATTTTAAACATTTTTAAAATAAAAAAATATTTAAATTAACAGATGACTTATTTAAATTAACTTCTTCTGAGGGTTTTAAATTTAACAAAATTGTGTGTTGTTTTTCTTACTAAGAGTTACTGACAATTTAACTAAATTTTCGCTGATTTAACAGATGTTTCGTAATTTTTTTAAGAAATTATATTCAAATCAATATATTTAAAATAAATTTTTTTTTTTGACAAAAATTTTTGGCTGATTTAAAGAAAATCTATTGATTTGAAGAAAAATTGTATTGATTTGAAAACGAGATTTAATTCAGTGTATAATAGAAATAAGATCAGGCCAAAAAAAAAAAAAAACAAAAATGGTAATAAATATTTATCACCTAAATTGCAATGTAGAATTTAAACATTTTAGTTATCAAAACTCCAATACTCTTTTTGGAGTCTTGAAAACAAGAAGCATTAGCTTTAGTGATTGAAAACATTAATGTTAACTGGTGATTTTCACTAAAAATTTTGAATGAAAAATGGTATCTTCACGTCGAATTTCTAAAAAAGTCTGATCTCAAAAAAATGTACTATGTTTCTCCTATAGTTTTCAAATTATTTGCATTTGAAATTTATATTATCTTAATTTTGCATGATCTTGATCCAGATTTTTAATTTTGTAGATCAATATTTTCATTCAATTTTGCAAAAGCTTTTTTTCAGTTAGTTAAAGAACAAAATTATAGAATTCGATATCTTTTCCGATTTCAAAAATATATCTTTTCTGAGTTCAAAAATAAACTACTTTGTAATTGAAAAAATTATGATTTCTTTTACGAAAAATTGTCTACGCTCTTTTTTTCTAAAGTAAAGTTCTCTAAGAATATATAACTATTATATACTTTTCCAAAGGGTATCTCCACGGAAATAATTTTAAAATAGAAAACAACCCCAACCCAATAGAGCTATGTACAGAAATGTTCTAAAATCTAAAATTTCAAAGTTGATATGTTCTAAAATCTCAAAGCATGAATCTACAAACAGAATGCAATTTTGGAAACTCTGATGTGTGCTTATGAGTATGTTAACAGCTTTTTCCAGACTTGCAACAAATGTTGACTTTATGTTTATGTTAAAAGAAGTTTAATTTTTAAGATTTTCGCCGTTTTTTTTTCACACTGCTTCATTTCAAATTTCAAATTCAAGAATTTCGTTGGATTATCTTAACTAACAAAGATTTTATTACAAATCAAATGTAAATAGCTTCTATATAAATCAATAAATTTTATTGTCTACCGTAATTTTTAATTATATTCAAAAAAATTGTAGACAATATCTTTTATAGAACCTGAACTATACCACTTTAAACTTTAATTTTTCACGAAAATTTCCAAAAACTTTATATTATGGATGTTAAAAAGTCATAATTAGGGGGCAGATTTTTATGCATTGCACTTAAAAATACAAAATATACTCTAAAAATGGAAAAAAAAATATTCACCAATTTTTTATATTTATTAAATTAAACAAACATCAGTCCGCTATATCGGACCAATTTATGAAATATATGTAATAATGAAACGTTTATGTTTAGCCATGTGCCAAAAAATTTCATTATAAGTGGATAATATAGCAACAACATCATAACATTGCAACAACCGCTAGAAACTCATATAATTGTATGAAAAAGTGTGTTATGACCGAAAAAATAACAGCGTTGAAGTGGTTGGGACAATTATTTGGTCCTCACCTCACAGAAAATATATTTAAAATTGAGGAATTGTAGATCGCGAAATAATACGCGTATAATCTAGAAACAAAGGACGAAATTTCCCGCATAGATGAAATAGTAAGAATTGAAAATCTGAGCAAATTTTTAAAATTTAAGTGTCTCTCACGCAGAAAAAAAAGTAAAAAAATTGCTTATGGTACTAAATATTAATGAAGTTATCATCTGTATTTTAAAAGTGGAAAATATGCTTATGTATATTTGATATTTCTTTAAAATTTTTTTAGTTCAAATAAAGAAACTCAATTCTTTTTGCTTTGTTTTAAACAATTTGGGGTCTAGAGAAAATAAATTAAAAAAATGTACTAAAATCAAAATGATATTCCCATCGTTATTCACCTAATTTTAATAAATGCTAATCCGTACTTAGTTTTGTTGGTCACTGTGGCTCATTCTTCAAAAACCATGGATCCTTTTAATTTTTTTTTATTTTTATTATCAAGGTTTAACGTAGTTTCAAGTCCTTGCCAATTTTTCTGGAGGATATCTATGTAGTAACATATTTTTAATTTTCTTCGATTTCTGGATTTAATCAGCCTAATTCGTATTTCAATATTTTTAACAGAATAATAAAAACTTTATTTTTGCACTCGAAGATCTTAGTTGAATTATGTATTTTTAAGTTATTTTGTTATTTTTTATATCAGTCAAAGAAATGTATTAATGTTTAGCATTTAGATATTTTTAATTAAACTCTAATAAGTGTATTCTACTGTTTTAATTTTATTTCGAATCTGTCGTTAAGAGCATAGTGCCTAAAAAAGTAGATTGTCATAAAAAATGTGTTCACTTTTGCTCCATAGCGCACAGTGGGTCAGAATCAAAACTTTTTGGAAATAAATTTTTAACTTCTGATTGGCCGGTTGGATTTTCATGAAATTTGGTATAGCCGCAGCAGAGGAGTGTACAATATTAAGTTTGTAAGGGGGGCACAACAAACCCCTCAGGGGCGGTGCTAAGGGGGCTCAAAATTAGGTGATATAAAAAATTTTTAATCGCTTGCCAAATTTTTGTTTCTCATCCGATTTCAAATATTTTTATATATTGTTGTAGGCCCTGATAACACCTATAAAAAACATGCTTACGTGTCCTATTTATCTCTTATAGTTTTCGAGTTATTTGCGTTTGAATTTTTCAACACCGTAATTTTGCATGTTCTTGGTCTAGTTTTTTCCGAGTCCAAAAATAAACGTTTTTGAATTTGAAAATTGCAAAAAATACGACTTTTTGTGTTTTCTTTTTTTTAGCCGAAAAAGTATCCACACTCTTTTTTATCTAAAATAAAATTTTCTTTAGCATCATATAATAATTTTGCACTTTTCTGAAAGGTAACTTCACAAGGATGACTTTAAGATAAAAAACAAGCCCAATAACTTAATTGGTCATGGTACATCCCCCCACCCCGAATTCGACCCATTTTATATGAAAGTTTTGATTTTAGACCATATTTTTTTTCATATCTGAAAGCACGAATCGACAAGCGGAATATATTTTAAGAATCTTCAATATGTTTTTAAAAGTTTTAAATCAAAATCTACGGGACTTCGGAAAAATGTGTATTCTATAGGCAAAAATGTAAAAAATCCCGTTTTTGGGAATTAATTAATTTTTTTGGGAATTCGGGAAACCCCTACCCCTGATTGAAATTTGGTTAACACGCTTTTATTTATATTAATAAGATCCACATTTCCTGCAAATTTCATTAAGACATCTTTATAAACAAATATGTTATTACAATTAAAAAATTTGTATTTTCTCCAAAAACCCCAAATTTGGCCTTTTGTTTGGTTTATTTCTAAATAGTGAAATAAATTTTAAAAATATGTATTCCAAATTAAGCTTATCCTTTAGCATATATAATTTCCGATCTTTTGCAAAAAGATTCATGTCAATATCATACCTCATTTCAGAAATATACGCCTTTAAACTTTTATATTTACAATTTATTGTATATATGACTATATTTTTACAAACTTGCAACTTTTGCCTTTAGCTTTGCGTGAATAATTACTTAGAAAATTATGAATATTTCTGTATACTTTTATTAATATCTATACAAAAATATTTTTATAAAAATAATTAATAAATATTTTTTATTTTTAATAGTGTTGCCACATTTCCCAAATTTAAGTAAATCTTTATCCTTTTCTAAGCATTCATATATTTCTATTAATGAATTTAAAATAACAAAAAAAAAAAAACAAAAAATGTCTATTTTAACTTAATCAATAAGTATTTTATTAGTTTACATTTATGGTGTTTACGTAAGTTTAACAAATGTATTTATCTATTGTTGATGATTAAAAATTTATATATTTATGATCTAGTGGCAATTTACAGGTATACTTTCCGGTGATACCTAGCTGCAGCATTTATCTATTACTGATGGTTCAAAATCTATATTTTTATGAGCTAGTGACAATACACAGGTAATATCCTTTCCGGTGATAAAAAAAACTGTTAATTTATTACCTACGACATTTGGTTCAATGTATGATATCCAGAAAATATTAATTGATATACTAAATCAATACTTTCTTAATTGATACATTTCGTCGCTGCTGGGACAACAACAGTTATATGTTTTTTATTAGGTTTTTAGGAGAGCGAAAAAACTGCTTTATTTTGTAATTTGACAAATTCCTTGGAAACATATACGATTAGTTAGAATCTTAAGATAATTACAACAGATATTACATAAACAAAAATCTGGATTGTTAAATACAAGAGAGCAATAATAAAATCTTCAAATCAAATTAAAATAAAATAATATGGCGTACAATATGACTTTTTTCTCAACCTTAAAATGGTCTATATCTCGCTACTCATAGACTCAAAAAATGGTCTCTTTAAAAGTGTTAATGGTGGAAATGTTTTCTATACCTTTAGTAATTTGCATATTGGGACTCGCAATAGTTTAAGAATTTTTACAAAAGGTGTCATAATAAATAGGAAATATTTATTTCAATTTGTATTGTTTTGTTTATAATCAAAAAGAAAAATCGCCAGTTGCTTCCACAAGTAATCCAAATTTAATAAAATTTGGCAAGAATGTTAACTTTAACGCTGGTAACGCTAATACCGATTTTCAGCATGATTTCCACGATGGTTAGTGATTTACAATACTCCTAAAATAACATCAATTGTCTCTACAAAAATGCGAATATCTTATATATTACAACGTTCATTGAGATCTACAGTTAAAGATAACAAAATTACCTTTAAAATGATACCTAAAATATGTTTTTATGTTGAATTTGAATGGTCGATAATTCGCGAATTAAATTTCACGGTCTCGTATTTCAAAAAATTTTATTTTAATTCATGCTTAAAATAAATAAATAAATGTATATATATATATATATATATATATATATATATATATATATCGTTTACGTATATATTTTTCAGGAATTTAAAAATACCTGAGACCGCGAAATTTAATTCGCGAATTATCGACCATTCAAATGCAACATTAAAAAATGTTTTAGGTATCATTTTAGAGGTAATTTTACTTTAACATATATATTTTGGAAGATATTCGCATTTTTATAAAAACAATTTATGTTATATTCATAGTATTGTAAATCGCTAACCATCGCGGAAATCATACTAAAACTCGGTATTTGCGTAACCAGTGTTAAAGTTAATATTCTTGCCAAATTTCATTAAATTTTAATAATTTGTGTAGAAAACATTTTCACTATTAACGTTTATTTTTTTTTTTTAACTTTTAAATCGCGAGATATGGACTATTTTAATGTTGAGAAAAAAGTCATATTGAACGTCATATGAAAGGTAATTGCAATACCTTTAATATGTCATTTCAAAGAATCTTGTACCATAAATACAGTGAAAGATATTTGTAATTTTGTGTATTCAACTTTGTACACTTTTATCTCTACTTTTCGCGAAGTGCTTGACAAAACTTTCTGAAATTTTTTATCAGTCTTAGTTTTGATGAGTATAATGATTGTACCGAATATCATTAAATTCGGAGAGGTTTGTAATTTGTAATTTTTGTGTTGGTTTTAAATCAAATGACACAGTTATTGACTAGTTCGAGAATTTTTTGTGAATATTTTTTTTGTTTGTTTTGTGTGTTTTACAATCTAATAAAATTTTGAGAAAAAAATTTAAAGCAAACTTGAAAAAAAAATGTTCCCAAAAACAATTATGTGAAGTTATACTCATTGACATAACTCATTTTGTTGGAACATTTCATATATGACTAACACATAGCTGATTTCGCTAACTTCTAAACCAATCAAGATATATTAAAACGGTTTGGTGGCACATACAACACCAATAAGGGTTTAAAATGATGCAATAAAAAATCGAAAATTGTTAAAAAGTCGAAATTTGTACATGAGAACGTATGTACTAAATTAACAAATATTTAATTAACAATAATTTTTTTTAAGTTTTTTTTCCCCATTTGGTCTAGTCATACCGCTATAATTTTTTTCTTTGATGTGTTCACATTTGCAAAATTAATCGATACACCTTTTATGATGATAATTAGGTGGCGGTAACTTTATAAAATTCTTCAGAAATACTCCAAGTATTTTTCTTTTAGTAAAAAATTTAATCTGGCAATGCCAGTTCAACGAAAGATATGGCAAGTATATGTATTCAAATTGATTTACATATACGTTTTCGATTTAAGTACCAAAAATTCTTGCTTATAATAATATATACAGTTAATTAATTTATAATTTGTTTATATTAAATCGAATTATATTCTCGTGTTTTTTGATTGTTTTTACGTAATAAGGTAAGAACTATTGCGTTTTGGTTTAAAATATTGTAAAGAAATAATATTCTGACATAGCAAATGGGATGAAATAAGCATTCTGCAAAATAGGAGAGGCAAATGGTTCAAACCAAGAGAAAAAAGTGGAAAATCGTTGCGTGAAATAGCAAATAGGGATTTAGAAAGATCTCTTCATTTTGTCCAAAATGCCTTATCTAAAAAAACAAACGACAGAAACTCGTGGTAGAACTCATAAAATATGCCCAGAAAGAAATAGGAAGATTATTATATTGGCAAAAACAACCCCTTCATTTCTTTGAAGGCTATTTCAGCTGAAATTTTTAATAAAGTAAGTCAACATACAGTTCGTCTTTGTCTTGTGCAAGAAAAATTGTCGAGAGAATTGCCAGGAAAGTTCCATTAATGCGTATGAAAATTTTAAATATACGGTTAGAATTTGTTAAAAAAAAAAAAAAACATTTACTTTGGTCTGAATATGAAGGCCAAAAAATTGAGAAACATATTATTTAGTGACGAAACGAAAACTAATTTGATTGGAAACGACTATCACAGAAGTATCCGCCGCCATAAAAGAAATTGGATATACAGAATATTATTCTTGTTTATAATTATCTAATATTTTTAATATACAAACTATTTTTTTAATTAATTTGTTTTTCTTTAAAATGTAAATATTATTATACAGTGTAACAATTTCCCAAAAATGTTCTCACATATGAAAAGATCGATATATGCATCAAACTAGAGCCCATACATGATGGAACTACGTAGTCAGTTTTTTCCAATACGTCTATTTTTTTATTAAAATGACATAAAAAATACACGATTAAAATAAATTATAAAATTTGTATAAAAATTTTATCAACCGAATATGGATGTCAAATGAAAGGTAAGAGTCCCTGCAATATACCAAAAGCTTTTATTTAATTCTAGCAGAACAAAATATTAAAAAAATATTCTTTATATAAAGTATATAATTAAGTAATAAATATAATATTAAAGGGTTAAATTTTCAAAAATATATTTTTTTAACTTTTTGTACTGCAATATTTAAATAAAAGATATTGTTCTTTCGAAAACTTTGAAGTCCTTTTGAGAGGAAGTGTGACATCCCGGAGAAAAACAGGGTACACATTTTAACCGTGGATGGTCTCTAGTTTTATCTATACAATTTTTTTCATGTTTGAGAATGATTGTTGCAGGCTTACATGTAAAAATAATTAGTAAAAGGTAACATTTTCAAAAGGATATTTTCTTAAGTTTTTGAGATTCAACATTCAAATAAAAATACTGTTATATTGTAGTGATTCCTAGCTTTCATTTGAAACGCTTACTGGGTTTATATAAAATTTGTAAATTTTTTACACATTTTTTAAATGTGTATTCTTCTAAACTTTCAAGACACTTTCAAAGAAATTTTGAAGTCCCGGAGAAAGCTGCGTACGCAGTTTTAAAATGACTATCGCACGGTGTTATGAGCATCGAAATTGCTTAAATAGTAATTTAATTGTCAAATTAACATATAATGAAATATTATTTATTACTTGTTTTAACTTTCTTTTTACTTTCTTAATTGATAAAAATAAGTATGGACAGACTTTTTATTTTTTATGAACAAAAACGTGCTTTTTTCTTCTTTAAATAAAGCGAACTTAAGTGTATCTATTACATTGAGCAGATGTGTATGTATATTAGACTGCTACAAAAAAGCTGACTTTCGAATTTCCCCCTAGGATTGCTCACGCATCATTGTTCTCATAACCACAAATTAAAAAAAATATTTTTTGGTTTATTTTTATAACTCAAATATAAAAAGTAAAGAAACCAAATCTAATTAAAGAATTTAATATATTTATTTATTATTTTTTTTTTAATTTTATTTTTAAAACTGAAGAAGTATAGAAAATTCCGTTTGAAATTCGAATTTTCTCGTACCTTGGTATGTGCATCAAAATTTTTTGGGGGTCCCATATGGGACCTGTGGACAATTATGGAGCAACACTTGGATTAAAATATAAAACCAACTTATAGCAACTCAATATTTTTATTCTTTTCCATTTAAATTCACTGCATAGTTATAATTTAAATTAGTAAATCGAATTAAAGCAAAATTTTTGTAAAAAAAAATTGTTTTTGGAGAAGCTATATCTCTAATAAAGTCCTGGTTTATTAAGATATCCTTTTTAAAAAATAAAGCGTAGAAAAATTTCATATTTTGTGAAAGGAATTCCCGCAATTCCCAACAAAACCGTTTGAAATCCGAGAATTGAATTTTCCCCATAAAGTCCACATTTGTTGCAGTTTTGCAGTTTTCGAAACTGTATTTTGTTTTCTGTTTTTATTTTAGAGAAGAAAGAGTGTAGACACTTTCTCGGCAAAAAAATAAAAAATCGTGATTTTTCCAATTTTTAAATCCAAAATCGTTTATTTTTGGACTTGGTAAAGATATCGAATTAAAAAACTAATAAAATCGGAAGGAAATACTGGGATATATATGAAAAAAACTGAACCAGGAACTTGCAAAATTCAGGTAGTTAAAATTTCATATCCAAACAACTTGAAAAACAAAACAAGTCCAATAACCCAACCGAATTTGAAGGATTATTTCATTTTATTTTAAAGTTTTGACCTTATTCATTCAAAGAATGAATCTGCAAACAGAATGCAGTTTAGGAATCTATAATATGTTTTTAGGAGTTTCCAATCATAATCTCCGGGAAAATGCGAACTTTATAGACGAAAATGTGAAAAATCCGATTTTTGGGAATTTTCATTAGCTTGTTTTTTTTTTTTTTTTTTTTGGAATTCAGAAAAACCCTTCGTCCGATTGAAATTTGGTTTATGAATTTATTTAAATTAATTAATTAAGCTTCATATTTCCTGAAAGTTTCATAAAGATTAAACAGATATTTTATTACAATTAAAAATTTTTAGTTTCTCCAAAAACCGGAAATTAGGTCTTTTGTTTGGCTAATTTCTAAATAGTGAAAACAATTTGGAAAATCTCTTCTTGAAATTAAATTTATTTTTTAGCACATCCCAGCAAAAACTTTGCTTTCCTGGTAAGCTAGCAGGTATAATTGGAAACAAAAATAAACTAGTTATTTTTAGACTCTAGGGATACTAAAAAATATATACCTAAACAAAAAAAACAAAAATATATATATATATATATATATAAAAAACAAAAAAAAAATTTCATTTGTTAAATAACGAAGTGTGTGCATCCCAGCGACCCTTGTAGCGTTCCTCCATTGTCCAGATATCTTGGTGGAATTGTTCGCCCTGTTCCTCATTCAAGTCTACTAGATTTTCAGGAAAACGATCTATATGACTGTGCAGGTAGTGTACTTTGATGCTCATTTTGCATCCAAGATTCTGGAAGTGAGTTAACATCTCTTCAACGTGCGCAACGTAATCATTACCCTAGCTATTTCCTAAGAATTTTTGAATAACATATACAAACGAATCCCATGCATTCTTCTCAATTTCTGACATTGAACTGCCAAAATCAGTATCTTTCACCATTTTGCGAATTTGTGAGCCAATAAATATGCTTTTCCATACTAAGATTGGGAAACTTCCTTGAAATATACTGTAAACATTCATCAGACCAAGTTTAATGTGAAGAGGGGGTAATATGATGTGATCTCGGGGCACTAGAGCCACATTTATAGCATTTGACATTCCTGGAACCAGTGTTTCCCTAGAAGGCCATTGTTTTCTCTTCCAATGTTCTGCTTTAGCTCAGCTGTCCAATAAACATATAAAACAAGGTAAATTGCTTTATTGACCTAAGAGGAAATTTAGAATCTTAAGATCAACACAAATTACCCAGTTATGTTCATCATACTTTATCTTCTTCATGACCAATGCAATTACACTCTTCTTTTACTATGGTTGAATGTGCGATCGGCAAGGAGTGAAATTTATTTCCATTATTCAATAGGACACACTTCAAGCTGCATTTTGATCTGTCGATAAGTAAACGCCATTCGTTTGAATCGTATCTCTGTAAGCCCATGGCTGTCATCAAACCAGAAATATCTGTGCAGTACACAAAATTATACTCTTCAATAAAATAATGAAGTAAGCCTTATTCTCGAGTACTGTAATACGAAACTTTAGTTTCTTTAGTTATAAGATCTGTTTCTTTCATCCGGGACGCAAGTAATTCAGAAGATCTCTTCGACAATCCAAGATCTCTAATTACATTATTAAGCTGGTCTTCATTCCATGCTCTCGGCGAAAAATTTTTGTGTGGGATGAACTCGTCATTTTCAAATGCTGATTGGTAACACATACTTGAGATTGAGTATCTTGGTGAACATGAAAGCACTTTACTACAGTTTGGACCCCAATCTTGAGCATATCTAAGTGTAAACCCTATAACTTGGTTTTGTCGTCGGCTGAGGTAACTTAGTCGCTTCTCACACGTGAGAACAGCTAACCGAAGACAACTGTGAGAACGAGCAGCACGAAGCCACTAGTGAGAACGAGCAACCGAAATCACTCGTGAGAACAGCTAACCGAAGTCAACTGTGAGTACGAGCAGCACAAAGCCACTCGTGAGAACGAGCAACCGAAGTCAGTCGTGAAATTTATTTAGGAACCCACCCGAAGTCGAGCGTGCAAAAATACGACTAAATTTTACTTTCGTAAATCTAGTCGGCTCTCCAATTATATAAAATAATCTGCGAGGCTTATATGGCGGGTTCTTGTCTTGTTTGAATCGCCCCGACTGTAATTTTGTTTACTTATGCTGAGTCATGTATCAACTGAATGAGAATTATATTTCTTGTTGGCTATCAAGCAAAATAAATAAAATAGTAAAGAAAAGGGAAAAATGGTAGTAATTTCATAAACGAATAGTAGTGTTGATTGTACTGTTTCCACGTTACAACCCATTAGCAGACCTCGTGGGGTAAGACCATCGCATGTATTTTACGAAACCGGTTTTTATACTTAAAAATAACAATCGGATTCGTGGCTCGCTGTTTCTCTCCATAGCATAGCTTCGAAATTTCCAAGTGTAAGTATAAAATATTCCAAATGTATTAACCTATACTTACTTTACGTTAGAAGATCTCATAAATAAATTCAATCGACATGAAATGCTGGTTCAAATTGTATTATAGCAATCTTCGTATGACTTTTGCAATGAAGTTAAGAAGCAGTTCCATTTTTTCTCGGTGATGTATTGGCCGCACACATAATAAAATATTCTGGCTTTCGTGCTCATTTTTATTAATACTTGAAAATTGTTTTTAACTTGTAAGCTGAATGACTCTAATCTTTATGTAGGGATAGAATGATGTTTCCGTTATCACAAACACTTCTTGAATGAAACGAAATGGCGCAAGGGGCTCTTGTAAATACTGATACTATAATTTGGGATAAGCCTTTGTGTGGGTACAGTTTGTGTGTGCTGCAAATTTTTTGTTATTTCCAAGAATCATAAAATACATTAAGGAATTTTATGAAAAAAAAATCATCCGTTACAGGTAGCCAAAGTGAAGAAAGAGCAATTCAGCGTGCACACACATTTGAGCGTTTATTAGTTTGCTACCACAATCGTAAAAATGAAACAACCTTTTGTTTATTACTTATTTTTTTTTAATTCTGAGAATCAAAAAAATGTTATAATAGTTTTTTCCAAACAATTTTCTACATATAAAGGTTTGCCAAAATCCATGTAGTAAAATGCACCTGTGTTCCTATGCCCTGAATTTTCATTATACCATTTTCTACATTGCTTGTAAATATGCGATACATTCAATTAATTGTAAATAAAAACGTAAAGCATGCATCGATTTTCATAATCCATATCTACTTTAAATTACATGATATGTAGCTTCAGTACAAATAAATAAAATTTAATACTGTGTGCAGTTTTCGATTTCTCCAGATTTTTTGTTTTTCAAAAAAAAAAAAAAAAAAAAAATTTTGCCTAACAATTTGCTTCATAACTTTGAAACTATTAGTCGCATTAAAAACATTTGTGTACATCATTTAAAGATATTGTAAACCAAAATTTTTATAAATTAAGTTGTTTTTGAGTTATGACAACATAAGTGGAGAAATGTCTCAAAATATTGACAATTTTACTTAAAAGTTATATAAAAAAATATCCATAGAATTGAAAAATGTGACCATTTTTGTAATTAGGTAGCCATGATTTATCAAATTTATATAGTGGTTATTCAAGCCCGTTTTTGCTGTTGACATGTGTTATTAGCCTTTATCAAATTAAATCATAATAAATATATATATATAAAATATTTATATTAACAGTTTTTTCTTTTAAATTAAATCAACAAATTTTCTTCAAATCAACTCAAAAATTTGTATCAAGAAAATTTTTCTATAAAATATGTATATTAGAACAAAAATTCGTTAAAAAATTTACAAGAAATCAATTAAATCAACGAAAATTTAGTTAAATTGGCAGTAACTCTTCGTAAGTAAAACAACACACAATTTTATTCAATGGGAGCAAACAAAATTTTTTGAACAAAGAAAATGCAATTTTTGACCCCAATTTTGATAAAATTTCGTATACACATTTCTTACGTCAATGCAAAATTTGAAGTTCTTCAGAATTTTCAAATTCGTTGTAGTTTAGTTTTTATCGCGGTTCAAAGTTCACTTTTTTCAGACATTTTTTTGAAAGACACGTAATTTAAATACATATATCTTCGGATTTATTTGTCCGAATTCAACAAACTTTGGTTCAAACCGATGCTTAATAAATCTAGTTTTTAAATATTTTTGTAAAAATGTCATTTTTGAAAAGAAAAAGGATAGTGAAATCAATATTCGTCCTTATATCAATGATATTTAAAAAATCATATCTTCCATTATTATAATTCTTCTTTAAAATGTTTTTCAAAGTGTTGGCAATAATATATAAAAAATTTGGAGTGGGACCATAAGGGGAAAAATTATTTATTTTAGTAATAATTTGAAAATTTCTAATGTTTTTTGAATGAAGCAATTTGTATATGTATAAAAAAACGTTAAAAAGTTCGGAAAATTATTAGCGAATCTAACCAGGATTCTCAGTACGGATAAATGGAAATATTTTGACAATAAATCGGAGATTTCAAACAGATTAATGACGAATGAACTGTTCCACGGAACCTTTTTATAAATTTCTGTTTTAATTTTAAAAATCATAAAAGTATGTAACTTTGAACAACTGTGTTAGAATTATATTGTTATTGTCTTCAACCAAAAGATTTGGAAAATTATTGAATCCAAACTTTTTGGGGCACACTCATTTATTAGGTACGATATTGATTTTAAAAATTTTACTCACATATTTTCATACACAAAACAAAAATATATTAAATACATATAATATCAAATTATTACTAAATTAAACGTTAGTTTTCTCAGCATCCCCTCATGGTCCCACTAAACTTTTTAAATATTGTTAGCAGCGCTTTAAGGAACATTTGAAAGAAAAATTATAAAAATGGGAGATATGATTTTTTGTAAATATTCTAAATACAAGGACGAATATTGATTTCAATATCCTTTTGTTTTAAAAATGGTAATTTTATAAAGATAATTTGAAACTGGATTTATTAGGCATTAATTTAAGCCAAAGTTTGTTTAAATTCATGTATTTAAAAAAAATCTGAAAAAAGTGATCTTTGAACCGCGATAAAAACTAAACTACAAACAATTTTAAAATTTTGAAAAACTTCAAATTTTGTATTTATTTAGTGAGTGTATATACCGAATTTCAACGAAATCGGAAGTGGTGAGGTTCGTCGGGTGTTCGAAATTTTTTCCTTTCCCCCCAGTTTAACTCCCTTAAAAGAAGTAAATTTGAATAAATTATCTGTGAATTTAACTAATCTTTTTTGATAGTTTTAAAATTGATTAACATATTGTAAGTTAGTCAATTTGAATAAAATCCTTCAATCTGACTAAAATTACTTAAACTGATTAAGGACATATAAATACGAAGAAATTTTTGGGAAATTAACTAAATTGTTTTATTATTATCTTCAGATTTACTAAGGGCATTCTTCAAAATCAGTTTTCACGTGTTTTTTAAAATTTAATTTATGTTGAGATTATTAAATAAATACAATTACAGTTCTTGATATTATAAAATATATATATATATCTATATATATATATATATATATATATATACGTGTCTCATAATTTTATTAATTCAGTTTTTACTAGACATTGTCCAATATATATTTATAAAATATATTAATACATTAGCGAATTTACTTTAACTTAAATTTAATACAAAGACTAGTTAAATTTAATAAAAATTCTTCAATATGAATAAAAAATTTAACTAATTTGTAAAATTGAAGAAAGTTATTTTTTAATTTCTTAATTTTTTTTTTAGTAAAATTGAATAAAATTCTTCAAATTTACTAAATATCATCAAATTGACTAAAGGCATATAGAATTGAAGAAATTTCGGTTAAATTAACTAATTTATTTTAGTTGAATTGAATAAAATTCTCCACTTTAACTAAATACCTTCAAATTGATTAACGCATGCAGAATTGAAGAAATGAATCCAAAATTAACTAATTTATTTTAGTCAAATTAAATAAAATTCTTCAATTTGACTGAAGTCATGTAGAATTGAATTTGACTACATATCTTCAGTTATGTAGAACTGGAGAAATTTCGTTGAAATTAACTTATTTATTTCAGCCAAATTGAAGAATTATATGTAGAATTGAAGAAATTTCATCAATATAGAAAATGGATATTGAAAAAGATCAGTTGATGGACTAATGACGATCGTGTAGGCGTATTTTTGGGTCTATATATACTTATTTTTTGTTTAAACAATTTGTATTCGAATAAATAAATTCTAGTGAAAAATAAGTGTGCACTTGTGTTCTATCCGATATACATATTTTAATGTCCGAATATATATATATATATATATAGAATTTGGTTTTAACTTTGATAATAGGTAATAAAAATACTTCTCAATTTGTACAATTTTTATTTCCTTAGTATTAGTCATATTTTTCGTCAATTTAACTGATTTACAAAAAACTAAGAAAAATTTCTTTGAATCGATTAAAGGTTGTGTTGATAGATATTTAACCTACATTTCTTCAATTTACCCCCCCTTTTATTTTATTTATTGATTGGTGAAACTACCCTATAGGTAATGCATAATATTTTCTGTTACTTATTTGTGACACCAAGAAATTTCCCATAGGTTTATCAAAGTATAACTGAAATAAAATTGCTGATTGCAAGATTTTCCCGAAAAATGCTGGCGCATTCTAAATTGTGACATAAAGTGGACACTTTGACGAATACTTTCAAGCTTTTGCATTCGTGCAAGTTCATGCCCGAACATAACTTTTCATCTTTTAATGCTATAAGTTACCTTGATAAACAACTCATATGACCACAAAACTCAAAAATAATAACAATGTAAAATTTCAAATAAAGGCATTAAAATACATCTCCTAGGCTGCAATTTACATTTACAACATATTTTCTTGGTATTGCAATACAGATTTTATGATTCCAGCTACATTTTAATAAAAATATTAAAAATAATATTAAACTACCAACTTTAATGCTTTGTCAGGCTGTCAACATTGCCATATTATATATTTTAATATACACTCAACTAAAAAAGAATAGTCAATACGGTAAAAAGGGGTGTAGAATTGAAGAAAAGTAGGTTAAATAGTCAACTCAACAGAAACTTTTGTAAGTTTTTCGTGAATCAGTTTAATTGGCGAGAAATCGTTAATATGACTAACTGATTTAGTTAATTAAAAGGTAGTTGATTTGACAAATTTTTTGTCAAGAAGCTTAAAAGAAGAATATCATACCAATGAAAACTATGGGTTAAAAAAAGAACTTCTGCAGCTCTTCTCAATCACTAAGTACTTCCTTCGAATGACAACACAATGATAAAATAATGACTTTTTCAGCTGTTTTTTAGTACTTTTTGCCATGTATATGCTCAAAAAAAAAACGTCAATTCGTATAAAAAGAAAAATTAAATTAAAAATATCTAAATAATTATTATAACATAATATAAAAAGGAATATTTTAATTAAACTTAGTTTAAACTTACGTAGCAGAGGTTTTGTTTGTAAGTAATTACGTATATAATGAAGGGACAGACTAGTACGCTGATAAATGAACCAAATAAACGACCATCTGAAATATTTTCAGAAGAATAGATATTAAAAAAATAAATAAAAATAATTAGTTATTTAATAATTAGTAACAAATTACCTTAGATATATTTTCCATTGATATGATATGATTGATATGATGAGGAGATGATTTAAAAAAATGCTTCATAATTCGAATGAAAGTAACCCACATTTGGGTATAAGTGTTTATTAAATGGAATTTATTAAAAATTTCATTTAATTAAATAAACCGCATAAACCATACCAATTTAAATCCTAACGGCTTCTTACTGTGATGATTTATTGAGTACATCAGTTGTGGTCACTCGTAGTAGGTTTGTTCATTTATATATGACCTTCTCTGTAGAACACCATTTTTAAGTTTTCTAAAGATATTAACATTTTTGTCCATATTTTCCTCGGAAATGATTTATAAAATAAGGAAAGATATCAATATAAGTGTATTAATAATTATAAATTTTTAACATTACTGAGAAAAAAATTTAAAAAGGCTTCCAAATTTCCTTACCTTTAGTTCTCTAAAGTTTTTGCCATCCAGGAGTTTGCATATAAATTAACGTTTTCTGCATGCCTATTAATTATTGATGGATTGATAAATATGTATATCTGATATAACACAAATTCACAATTATTTTTCGCTAGAATTAATTTATTCGAATATATATGTATATATATAAATAAGTTTATATACCCAAAAAACACGTACACTCGTTTTGTTATTAGTTGTTCAACTAATCTTTAATATGCGTTTTTTTTTATTGAAGAAATTTCTTCAATTTTACATTCTTCAATTTGACTACAATAAATTAGGTAATTTTAGGGCCATTTCTTCAGTTTGAAGAAATTTTTCAATTTAACTAAATATGTTAGTTAATTTTAACGAAATTTCTTCAATTCTACATGCCTTTAGTAAATTTGAGGAATTTTATTCAATTTGACTTAAATAAATTATTTAATTAAAAAAACTTGTTCTATATTACAAATTAACTAAACTTTTTATTCATATTGAAGAAATTTTATTAAATTTCAGTACTCTATTTGATTAAATTCTACTAAATTTACATTAAAGTAAATTCATTTATGTATTTTTACATTTTATCTAATTTTTATAAAAATCGTTTCCATACATATATATTTTACAATGTATAGTAAAAACTTAATAATTAATAAAATTATAAGACATGTATGTAGGTATATTTTTTTATAATATTATCAAAAACTGTAATTGTATTTATTTAATAATCTCAGCATAAATTAGAAGAATTTTATTCAATTTTCGTAAAACAATTTAATTAATTTCCTCAAAATTTCTTCAAATTTGTATGTCTTTAGTCAGTTTAATTAATTTTAGTCAGATTGATTGATTTTATTCAAATTGACTAAAATATATTAGTCAATTTTAAAATTAACAAAAAAGATTAGTTAAATTGACAGATAATTTATTCTAATTAACTTATTTTGAGAGTGTAAAATTGAATAAAATTGTGTGTTGTTTTACTTACGAAGAGTTACTGCTAATTTAACAAAATTTTCGTTGATTTAACAGATTTTTCGTTATTATTTTTTTTTTTACGAAATTTCATTCAAATATTTTACAAACAAATATTTTTGACAAACATTTTTTATTTGATTTGAAGAAAATTTGTTGATTTACAGACAAATTATATTGAGTTGAAGAAGATATCTGTTAATTCATAAAAAAAAAAAAAAATTTTTTTTTTTCGTTAAAATTCTAGAAAAATTGTTCGTCAATATTACGTACGAGATTTGGTCCAGTAGACCAAAGAAGAAATAAACACCATTTTACTTTTATGAAAACACTTTATTTTTTAATTTATTAAACATTTAAGAAAGAAAAAAAGAAATTAGTTTTATGATTGGATATCTATATTTTCAGCATCAACTGATTACCAGTGTTTTACGATGGAGAGCGAATACTTCACCAGATCATGTTTTGTTCACTCTATTGAATTCCAAAGGTAAGCATCTATACTTAAAAGAATAAAAATAATTGTTTCATATAACAGAGGGGGGCTTCGAAAATGTTACACAATTAAATCTGCAGTTTCTAAATGTATGATCCGTTTTTATCTAATAAAATCGGAAATATAGGTGGCTATTATGAAGGTATAGTCAAGTTTATGTTTTATATATACACACATTATAGACCTATTTGAGCCCCCAAAATAAGGTACATTAAATATTTAAAATTCTAAAAATGAAAGATTTTGAGCTGTATGCAAAAAACTTAAAGCTGCTTTACAAAACATTGTTAAGGAAAATTCCTTAAAGTTGTATTAAAAGAACAATATTAGCTTAAAGTAAATACCTTTGTTAAGCCTTTGTTTTCTTATATATTTTAAAGTGGGTTCTACCTTCTTTAAAATTACTTTATGGTTTTATATTTTTTTTATTTTATTGCGAAAAATAGACGTTTTTTGATTTATTTTTAAACTTTAGGCAATAACATTATTCATAAAGGAATGAGGTCTTAGTATTATAACTATGCATACATTGATTCAACAAATTTTGAGATAATAGAATATTTTTGCATATATGTGCTGCTTACTAATGGAAACATAATCACAAAAAGGAATCAAGTCGTCAATGTGTGAATGTAATTTGATAGAATAGAATTTGATATTATGTAAAACTACATAAAATTTTACTCTGAATGGTGTCAAGGCAACTGTTGTACTATCTATACTTTTCCTGTAGTTTATGGTTGAATTCAAAGTTTTAACACAACATGAGGCCGAGCATGGTCATGATAGAGAGACATGGATTCGTGTCTGGTGGCATATTCTTGTCCTTTTTCTTTAAAGCTCTTTTCTTACTGATCAATTGTGTTCGGCTCAGGTCTCTCGTGATCGTTTCAACCTGTATTAGCAGCGCATAATAGATGACACACTTTTGATTAAAGTGGTTCCTCTTTTCATCGCTCGTAACAAGTTGATGCTTTTGGATAAATTCAGGTGCTTTTAAAAACTTTAAATTGCTTTATTGATTATATAAGCATTTCTTACATTCGGCTGGAAATCTTCATTTCCAAACATCGAAATCGTTACTTTTAAACTTTATATATATAGAATTTTGTATTCGGATTCAAGTTCATTGAACAATTGTAGGAGAATACACTGTAAAAGATTTATTGGACACTCGGCAGAATGGAATGCATTTTCTAGTCAGCCGTCATCAGCACTCTTCAGCGTCCCACCATAGTGTTCTTTTTCCCTGTATGTTAGATGGTTTACGATTATTTTTGTATTCTCCTTTTTCAATTATTATTGTTTATATGCTTAAAGCTACCAGTTAGGTATCAAATGAATTTATCTTATTTTAGAAGTATTATCGCGGAAATCATACTAAAACTCGGTATTTGCAATACCAGTGTTAATGTTAATATTCTTGCCAAATTTCATTATGACATGCCACATACGTATGGTATAGAAAACCGTTTCACCATTAACATATATATAGTTTTTTTAATTTTAAAAAATACAATTTTTTTGAAATATTTACCCACGACCTATAAATGGCGAGATATAGACCATTTTAATGTTGAAAAAAACCATGTTGTACGTCATATTAAAGGTAACTTTGACACCTTTAATATGTTCATTTAATGAATCTTGTACCATTAATACTTTGAAAGATATTTGTAATTTTGTATATACACTGTACATTTTTTAAACTATTTTACACTATTTTTCAAATCGCTATACTTTATACTTTATAAAGTTATCTGAAATTTTGTGTCAGTCTTAGTTTTGACGAGTAATAATTGTACCAAATAACATCAAATTCGGAAGAGGTGAGACAACCAGCTGGTCGGTTTTAATAGGAATGATTCATCAGTAAATTTAAAATGAGGATAAATATGACAGCATATTAGGAAATTAAACGCAAGATCCAGATCTGCGTGTTTAATGCGGATTGACGATTTGCGACGGAAACTGTAGCGATGCATCAGAAAACAAGCCCTCTTAAAAAAAGAGTATTTTTTATTAAAATTAAATAATATGATTTTAGGCCTTTTTTTCCATTTATTTACGTAGAAAGTGACTCTAATGAAGTTCTCGTTAATCATTTTGTGCAAGGGGCGCGAAAGTTATATCGATTCTAAGTTGAATATACAAAATTTTACAAACTAAAAGTTTATATATAATTCTACTGAGTTATTCAACTAAAATTTATGATATTTTCAATGTTTGGTGGTATTAGTGTAGTGTATTTTAAGGTGTCTTATTAAAAATTAAAAAAAAAATCATTATACTGAAAATCGCAATTTTAAAAATGTTGCGAAAAATGCGGATCGAATTTGAGTTATTTCTCCATATATTATACGAAAATATATTTTGTTAGAGTTTATTACAAAGAAATTTTTTTTAATATCGTGATCCTTTTTTAAGCCAAGTGGTGAATTTTCTTTGGTCCATAACATTTTTATCTTTCGAAATTTACATAACAAACTCAAACTATTTATGCCGATTATAGTCAATGTGATTTAGAAAATCAGTTTTGACAAAAGAGTCCTGTTTTCAACTATCAACAACATTTGACTTAAATTTATAGTCCCTTTATCGCCGTTTTTATATCTATATATGCAAGATTTCTTTAAATTGCAATTTGATATATAAAAAAACAAAAACAAAAAATTTAAGTTATGCGTAATTTTCAAAAAGTATATAAAATTTATTTATTAAAATTACTTTTAATGCTCTTTTAATTTTGTTGTGTAAAATAACAAAAAAATAATTTCACGCTATTCCACTAGATGCTGTGAATGTGCTTCACAAAAAACTAACTTTCTTAAAAATTTTTGGTCTTTTGTTCCAAATTTTGAGACTATCTATTGGGTTGACTATTTAAGGCACATCATCGAGATATAGCGTAAAATACGCATAATTTTAAGAAGTATCAATCTCTATTTCAAAAAAAAAAAAAAAAAGCGAAACTTGTACAGAACTACGCAACATAAAGACTGATTTTTAAATAATCTTAAAATCATGTATATAGGAGATATACGAATCATTATGCAAAAGTGGACTGTTTTAAATTTAAACAAATATTTTTTAGAACAAACTGATTACGATATGTTATGAAACGGCTACTCGAGACTTATTTGAAAACGAAACACATTGGTTTATACCAGTAATTTTTTGGGTGCGTATAAAAGATATTAATGGATACTGAAATATTTTTATTAAGTCAATATAAAGAAGCTGTGCTACAAGGTTATTTATTTTTTTCAAACATAAATTGAATAAATCTATTATCACTTTTCTTAATAATTTTTCATGGTCTAAAGGGATATACTACCGAAATATTTATATACCTACTTCCATATAGGTTTCATAAAAAAAGTGAAAGATTTTTCAATTGTCAAGTATACTTTTGGAAATCAAGGTCGTTTTTCAGAAATGTCAAGTTGTAACTTTTGTAAGTCTGTACAACAACAAAGAAGATATAGAATTTATTCACAAAGTTCTATTATTTTATATAAAATCGCATGAGATCAAAAAGTATAAACAAAAAGTGTAGAAGCAGAGTTTTGGAACTTTGAACAACATGATTATAAAATGAAACCTGTGGAGCTAAAATTTTGCACTCTATTAGTTTCAAGTCTTGTGAGTTCAAATCTGTAACCCGTTCGATTAAAATAATTTTACCACAAAACTTATTAAAGGCTAAATTCAGTTTCATCCAGGATAATTTTTTTTTATCTAAATACATAGAATTGATTCCATTTATTCATTTAGAAACATATTACTTTTTGAACTTAAAAACTTTACTCTTTGAACATACTCCGATTTTTTCATATTTCATACTACAAATTGTTATAACTTAAGTATGTGATAAACCTTATATTATATGCTATGTCAAGGCCCGTTTTAGTACTTTCTCTTAGGATACAAATTAAATGACTTTCCTCTTCTTGGTCAATTTCACCGTGATTTTTTCTTCGACATCTCATAACCTGTTATTAGGTTAAGTTGAAAATGTCGCAAACCCATTCCAGGTTTACACGTTAGGTTTTACGTTTTCCAGTGTGTTGTTATTTAAGTTTGCACACATCTTGGATAGCTAATGTCAAAGAATATCTCAATCCCATATCTCAATGTTCTTGCAACCGAGGTACGAATTTATTTCGCTCTTTAATTTCGAGACTTTAAGATGTGACTTTGTCATTTCTTAGAGTTTTAATAACCGCTTGACTGTCCGCATAAATCAAGTAAGAGGAGCTTTATTATCTACTTCCTTTAACCATTTAAGACGGTGTTATGATCCGGAACTCGAAGGTAATTGTTTATATTTCGGTTCATTTCGTAAAAGCCTATTCCCGTTAGAAAACCAATATACCCTATATCCTTACTGGGATTTCTTTATCCCATTATTTCCTTTCCGGGATTGTGGTAATGTATTTTGTATTCACATATCTTACTAGCATTCTACCGCACACCTCCATGGCAATAGTACCTAATTATAATTTACTAAATTTTAAAAACTGAATGTATTTTATAAATGATAAGATACCAAGCAATGTCTTAAAAACTTAATGTGGCAGCATTTACAGTCTGGCAAGGCATTAAAGTAGGTAGTTCAATATTATTTTTAACATTTTTATTAAAATGGAGCTAGAATTATGAAAGCTGTATCCTATACTCAGAAAAATATATAACAAGATTGTATAATGTAAATTGCATCCTAGGAGATATATTTTAAGGCGCTCATTTTAAATATTATATAAGTCGTACGTTTGTCGTTATTTTTGATTTTTGTGGTCGTCTGGTGTCTATTTGATGCAGCAATTCAGTGAGCGAAAGCACTTTGCGGCAAACTCTTGCAATCGTCAATTTTCTTTTAGTTAAATTTTTTAGTTTTTCACAACACCTAAGAGAAAATATTATGTTCTAACCTATTACACTGAACCAAATCACGTAGATAATATTCACGAAAATTTTTTGTTCAATTTGAACGAAAAAAAATATTTAAATTAATATATCTTTTCTTCCAATGAATATAATTTTTCTTCTAATTTTTGCTAAATATATATATATATATTTTAATATTTTGTTTCTAATAAAACTTCGTTAAAATAGTAACGAAAAATAATAGTCATACAGAAAATATTATAAAAAGGTATATTTTAATTAAATTTAGTTTAAACTTACGTAGTAGATGTTTTGTTTGTAAGTAATTGAATATATGATGAAGGGACGGACAAGTACGCTGTTAAACGAACCAAATAAATGACCATCTGAAATATTTAAGAAGAATAGATTTCTATATAAGATGCTTATATATTGTCTATATATTATATTGTCTTCAGAAAAATTTTCCATTTGTTTCATATTTTGATTAAAAATTTTCTTGCTGGATTCTTGATATGATCGTCTTTTAAAAAAATGTTTCAAAGTTCGAGTGGTTAAAATCAATATCTTTTTGAGAAAACGAAAAATATAAATTTATTAAAAATTCGGTTTAACACACATCTGTTTCTCTCATGACAAACATTGTTAATTTTATTAAATATATGTATAGAAATTTCTTCAATTCAACATGTAATTCTTCAATTTGACTAAAATAAATTAGTTAATTTCAACGAAATTTCTTCAATTCTACATGGCTTTAGTTAAATTGAAGAATTTTATTAAATTTGACTAAAATAAATTAGTTAATTTTACCGATATTTCTTCAATTCTACATGGCTTTAGTCAATTTGAAGATATTTATTCAAGTTGAAAAATTTTATTCAATTTGAATCAAATAGATTTGTTAACTCCCTCAAAATTTCTTTTTAGTAAATTTTAAAATTAACAAAAAAAAAATTACATAAGTTAACTGATGATTTATTCAAATTAACTTTTTTTGAGGGTTTTGTATTGAATAAAATTGTATGTTGTTCTACTTACGAAGAGTTATTGCCAACTTTTTTAACGAAATTTTATTCAAATGATATTTTTGACAAAAATTTTTTAGTTGAGTTAAAAAAAATCTATTGATCTGAAGAAAAATTATATTGATTTGAAAAAAAATTTTTTCGTTAAAATTCTGCGAGCATTTTGGGTCAATATTAGCTAAGAGATTTGGTTCAGTGTGTGCTAGTTGAAACAAACTGAAATCAGAGAACAGAAGCAACTGTTAGACATATGTAAAGTTTGAAGCCTTTTTCTCTATTTTTCTCGGTAATGTTAAAAATTTATAATTATTATATACATATGTAAATATATTTATTTACTTTATAATTCATTTCCATAGCAGTTACAAAAATTTCAATGTCCTTAAACAAATTATGTTCGACTTTTAACATTATTTTATATATCTTATATACATATTCGTCTTCTTTCCACATTTTTTATGCGTTGCTATAGATCATCCAGAAACAAACGTTGAAAATAGTATTAAGGTAATATTGAGTGATAACTCCACGTGGGCAGAAATTGGAAGTCATTGGTTGGCAACCAAAAATTATCATTTAAATGAAATTGCATGTGCTAAATGCACATCTAATGTACGCAATAAATGGACACAGAACAAAAAGACGCCAGGATTTAAATTGGTACGGAAATAGTTTACTCGTAGATAAATGAAAATTTTAATAAAAGTATGTTTTTCATTTTCTCACATAGATATCGATTTTATACACTTGTGCCCAAGTGCGTATGAAAATCATATCTGAAAGCAATATATTATTAGTTATGAAATAACAAAGTTTCTTATTTTTTAAATACTTCTATTCAAATATTTCATATGATTTATTTGGTTTATTTTACCTTATTCATAGCGTACTAGTGCCTTCGTCGTCATATCTATATGTACATATAAAAGAGTAAACACCTGAAGCTAAAATTGTGCAATTTGGACTGTAGGTTGGCCTACTTCCATATAGATCCACTAAGGCGGGATTTTTGGAAATTCTAATGCTTAGGGGTTAAAACTGGTAAATTCGGTAACTTTATATCTCCTAAACTAACATAGATACCAAAAAAGATTATAACTACTGTTAATCATTTAAAAAATAAGTGGTCAGGTGTTTGGTAGTTTTTTGAAATTTCTCTCGTTTGGGTGAAAAAAGGTATAAAAACTGTATTTTGGTACTTTCTTGACACCCTATGTATCTTTTAAACCAGTAAATATAGAAATAAATTTTATATCATCTTAGCAACTTAGCGAAAAATGATAAATCTAAATTTGGTACTTTTTCGAAAATCGAACGTTCAAGGGGTAAAAATCGTACTTATTTTTGGAACTTTTTCATAACATATTTTTTTATTTATTGACATAATGACAAGACAAATTTGAATAAAAAAAATGCGCAATGCAGCTCGGTTTAAAAATATTATTTTCAATTCTCACAAAATAAATATTACTATATTTCTAAAAATGTATATGAATTTCGTAATTTGTTTAATTTAACAGAAATATATATTTGGCATATCTAAAGAACTAAAAGATTTTACAATTTGACATAACTTCCATCAATCAAATTGTATAATGTACACAACGAAGCGGGCAGCGAATAGATATTAGCTAGTAATCACTTATAACCTACGTGACGGAGTTTATATATTAATGTACTATTAACTAAAACAATTTATACAACAATATATGCATATAATTACAGACTACATTTTGTATATTTTGTAATTTTTACTGTCGGGGTTTAAAAACATTTCAAAATTGAAGAAAATTTTTACAAATGGAATAAAATTCCATAGTTAAAATGAATAAAAGAACTTGAAGAAAAAATTTCACTAATCAATTAAAATCTAAAAACTTGCAAAATAGTTAAAATAAAACCATTTTGGTTTTATTTTAATTAAAAATACCATATTTAAAAAACATATCTAGTACAGTATGTTATTCGTTATAGAAATGTAAACCAAAATACTTAAAAATTAGATCTGTTCATATGCTCGAACATGTTTTTTTTATTGTTACATTTATATTTATTAATAAAACTTATATTATTTGTATTTCTTTTACAATTTATTTTATTATTTTTGTCTACGAAATGTAAATTCCTTAAATTTTATGACCTTGTTAGAATATTGTAATATATTTTAGAGTATCTTATTATTCCTTGCATTATTCTTAAGTATGCATGTGACTAGGGTTTACACACATGTGCATAAATCAACCCTTCTTTTTTACACATGGCTATAAGAAAAGGTCGCATTTGTATTATAGATAAGTGGTTATAATCATATACTCCAGATAGTTATAAGATTTTTATTGTTGATTTAATTAAAAAATTTGATTTGAATAAGAAGTATAAAATAATTGCTAAAAAAATTTTAAATATAATCTTGGGAAAATAACTTATAGCTTATAAGTTTTATTGAAACCAATAAGAAATTATTTAAAATTTAAAACTTTCATAAAAAAAAACATGCCAATAGACAGTTCTATTTGCATAATTTCTATAACCAGAATTTTTTCGTTCTCACTTATATATACTTCAAAATACCAGGATTAGGAATAAAATGTTAAAGAAAGTTCATTAACTAAGATAAATCAAATATATAATAACAATTTCAATTAAAAAAAAAAAATAATAATAATAATAATAATTTCTCTGAAGTTATAACGTGAATAAAAAACTTTAATTTTGAAATTATGCACATCAAAATTTATTATTTTTGCAGAGTAAAACTTGTATGCGTGTATAAATTTAGGCTTTTGTTAAAAAAAATACAAATATTTTCTTGTTAAAAAACTTAAATGACTAAAAACCGGTTAACCGGTTTTTTCAAGAGTGCAAAACTCGATTAAACCGAAAACCGGGTTTCTAAAAATGTCGGTTTTTTGAATACTCTAACATGTATGCTTATAAGTTGTGTTTTTTGAATAAGCAAGCGTTGCTTGCGGAACAAATATTTTATTTTTTTAAGTATAAATATGAAAATATTAGGGCATACTATTTATTTTTATTTGTTGGCAAAGTGGTGAAGATTATAAAAGATTCATAAAACATAGCGATCTAAGTTGTTGTAATACACGTTTTTTTACTATTTTAAATATTTATGTAAATAAAGACGTTACAAAAACATCTATGTATGTACATTGAACCAAAAATATACATAAATACAACGAAAAAATTCGTTGATTCAACAAATTTGTTCCCTGATTTTGACGTAACGTATGTTTTGATAGGTATGTTGAAACAACGTTTGACATACGTTAACTTTTATACCGTTTTAAAATTTAACGTATAATTCATTGATTCAGCTTATTCGTACTTTGTTTGAACGATGTTCGTCGAATAACATAAATAATTCCAATGAACAGTTCGTAGACTTTTAATGAACTTATACGTTAGTCTAATGAAATTATACGTTAATTGCAAATAAAATTTGCAATTTATTTTAAATTAAATTAATACATTATATATATTATATTACATTCCAAATTAAATAAAGTTTTCTTAATTTGTTTATAATAAATGTACGTACATGGACAATAAAATAGGTGTAAATTTCTTCAAATGAAAAAATTCTTAAATTTTGTTTTAAAATTTTCTAAACTTATATTTATGTTTTATTTATTAAATACAACTATCTAAGGAGTAAAATAGTACTTTTGGAATTTACCTACATTGGAGTTTACAGATTGGAAGAAGCTTTTATGAAAAAACCCATATTTTTATGTGGAGAATATAAAAGGTGTGTTTAATTTTCAATTTTCGAAGTTATATATTAATAAAATGCAATAAGAGCATGCAAGGACACAATTATTTTTTGAATTTCTTTGATTATCGCTAACACAGCAGAGACACACACCCTAAAAGTTCTTACTAGGATATTATACCGTTATTATTAAAAAATTATTATTTTTTGTTACTAAATGAGCGAGAATGATTCTAGGTAGAATTTACATTATAGGATGTACTTGATTATTTTAAAACCTTCATATTATATTCCCAAGGTCATATTTCTATCAGACGATGAACGGTTCAAGCCGTTATCCTTTCAAACGCTCTATATTGTACTCAGATTAGGGACCCGACAAGACGCGGTAAAACCAGGTGTAACTGCCGTCGTCGACAGCCGAACAAAAGAAGAAAAAGCGAAGGATGGCGTCAGAGCCTCCTTGATCTTTCTTAATAAGATGGCCAAGAGGGATCTGCCGTCAGTCAGTGGTAGGGATAAATACCTTATCAAGAGGCATAGGAAGAGTGTGATTAGATTTGAAAAAATCTATGGCTCGACCTCCGCTATCTTGGGAATGTCTTATCCCGAGGGACTGAATGCGATATTTGACACCGTTCCGGAAAAAGCTCGGGAGAGTATAGGAAACGTGTCAGAGGTCGCACTGAAGTCAATGATAGCAGCCGACCAAATAAACCTATCACATCTTCGGAATGATCGGTTGAAACTGGGAATCTGGCTATCATTGCCAAAAGGGGGGCTGATCGTAAACCATCCGGCAACTCTGGTGAATCAATCACCAAAGGAGCAAGGTCTGGAGATGACCAACCCTCTACCAGCAAGAAAGGTGCGGCAAATAATACTCCCAGCTCTCTTAAAGGTCTTCAAAAGAAGATGATAAAGAATGCCGGAAGTGGGGCTGGTCATAAGCCGTTAAGAGAGCTAGGTCTGACGATGACCAACCAGTCCCTACCACCAAAAAGGCGAGTCACACACCGACTGGATCTCTTAAGGGCCCCCAAAAGGTAGTCACTAAGACAGTTAGATCTGGTGAGGACAAGCCTTCTACCTCGAAAAAGGCGAAAGAGTCGAAGAAGCCGGCATATCTTCAGGCGGCTGTCATAGACCGTGCTGATCCAGATGGGAGGATTAGCACGAATCTATGGAGGTTGATTGAAGATAGGCTCATCGACGAGATCGCCTTAATGAAAGGAAGGCCGGATGAAGTGCCCTTCAAAGGCGCGGACTGGTCAAAGGGTGCCAGAATCTTGCTCTGAGTCTCTGAGTTTACTTATGGAAACTCATTTTCCAGGCTGTAGGAACTTAGAGGCAGATGCACAGGCAGGACGAATCTTGGGATTCTCAGAATGTGTATCTGATAGGGAACTTAGTGACATTTGATAGGGACATTTTGTCAAGTCTAGGCTAGTTAGCGACTGTAAAAAGGCTCTTAGGAGATTGATGGGAGATTATCATATCAGACTCTGCTGGGTACCGGGTCATTGCGAGATAAATGGCAATGAGGTAGCTGACGAATTAGCTAGGAACGGCTCAGCTTTGGATAGGATTGCAAGTGAAAGCGGTGTGAGACCACCTCTAGGCTTTTACTTCAGGTTAATTAGGGAGTGGATTCGGGATAGAACCAATCATGGATGGGAAAGTAGAACGGACTGCAGATTATCAAGGGTCCTATGGCCCAAACTTGATAGAGCAGATACAAATCTACTTTTGGGCATGAAAAGGGAAAACCTGAAGACTATGATAGGTATTCTGACAGGTCATTGTCCCATAGGGGAATGATAGGGTATTGGGATAGAGGTTCCTCCGGTCTTTGCAGAATGTGCGAAGATAATGAGGAGCTAGAGACGGTACAACATATCATATGTCACTGTCCATATCTACAACTAAGTAGGCAGAAATGGTTAGGCAGTCGATTCCTTGACGAATTGGACAGTATATCGACAATAGATCTCGATAGACTAATAGGATTCGTCATGGGAATAGGCTGGCTAAAAGGGGGTCGTTGGCTTAGAGCGAGCGATTTGGGGCGGTAGTACTTTCCTTTCCAGATTCTTTCTATTCTTTTCTATACTTTTCTTGGTCTCAGCTTTTTCGCTATCATTTTCCTTCCTGCTCTTTTCTATATCTCATCTGTAGTTTCTTTCTATATTCTTTACGAAGGGACTCACAATGGACCTTTAGGTCTCCGAGTGGATGCACAAGCACTCTTCTGAGTGCTGGGCAACCCTTCCCTACCGACCTACCTACCTAGGGACCCACGATTATTTCCAATAATTTCTTGTATAAAAATTTTACATTCTTCTTTTCACTAAAATGTTTTAGACATAACCATTCCGACCAAAGGCAGTCACATATTTCGACTTATTATCATAACGCCTTTTGTTTATATAATATGAGGATTTCTTACTTTCAATCATCTTTAATCGCTTTTTACTGGAATATCTTGCATTATCCAAAAAAGTCCCGGAGTTCTAAAAATTGTACAACGATTTTATTCAATAAGGCACATAAACTATATTGAACTTGAACTCTATTTTTACAACAACAGCACTTAAACTGTGTTGCCTTAAATTAAAGGACTTGGTTTTGCTTTCAAGATAAAAGAGAGAGAGTGATTTTATTAGTAATTATTTCCGACTTATATACTAATTTTACAATAAGGATTATGTTTAATTTGTTAATAATATGTTGAACCATATTTCTGCCTGGTTAACAATTTATCATACAACCAAAATAAATTTTAAGTTTAATGTGAATGAAACTTCTAAAAGAAGTGAATAAGCGAAATTAATTAAAGCTACGATAAACAACCAAGGAACAAAAAAATATTAAGTATCAAGTTTCAATTATAAATAAACCAAAGAATAACAAAAGTGTGCAATTCAATTAACTAAAAAATAGGCAAAAGGAGGTGCAGAGGTTCAACAAACTTAAAATAAATAAAAAACAATAAAAGTATGTATTAACATGCTCCCCTTGTTGAATGTAGCTCAAAATATAGTCTGTGGATGGAATCTGCTGAATTGATGAGAGATTGTATTGATTTCTGTTTGAAACTTCGTTAAGGTCTGCTGCTGATATTGATCAAATATGCACCGTGAAGTATAACGTTGTTTGTTGCTTGCGAGGTGCTGGAGTTGGTTGGTGTTTACATTTTTGTAATGCAACTAGATAAAATAAGATGCAGAAAGTGATGATTAAGGCTGAGTAACCGATAGTCATCTGATTTTAATAATGAGTCTCAATTTTATTTGGTAGCTGAAGTATCTCCTGCGCCCTTAGTGAGGTTTGTAAATCTGTTAGATTTTGTATTTGTGAACTGTACTCGATTGTACGTATTTTGTTGAGTAATTGCTTTAGACGTGTTGAATGGGTTTGTTCTGTTATTTCCCAAAGCTTGGTGAAAGATGCCTTAAGTGAACTGGAGATTGTCTGTTGGACTTGTATTGACATGAACTTATTTTTGAGAGTACATTCCGGATCCAAATAAAGTAAACCCGAACCCTTTAGTGTAAATTGATTGATATCTTTCTTACACATAGCCGTCGTTTGAGTTGCCGTGGGTGGTGCGTAAATCCATTTATTCTGGTGATGGAGAGGGATCCAAGAGTTGGTGGTCTTTATTTTTTGAACTGGACAGTCAGCTTTAGTTTCGTTGTGAAATAAATTTATTTCGCAGGCGCATATTGGTGAACTTGATTCATACCGGATCTGTACTTTGGAACACACAAATCTATCTTCTTTAATGACGTCGCATAAGTTAAGTTCTGTTTTGTCAATAGTAAAATACTGATGACGGACAACATTGACGGCCAAAATGGAAGAGCATAGTTTTATTGATAATAAGGTATCGTTGATCCAATTTGGCACTGGTATAAGGTTGAATACTAAAAACTGGTCACGCTCAACTAATGGCAAATTAAATCGAAATATGACGGTGTTATTCGTGAGTCCACCTTGAACTTTCATCAGTTTGTACAATTGCAATGTATCATTCTGTTTTACAGGCAATTCAAGTGACTCTGATAAATGCATTCTTATTTTGTCTATTTCCTGTTGTAATTGGTATGGAGTGAGGATAAGCGGGCTTATAATACCGTGGTGAGTATTTGTAAGAATATCCAGTATTGAAGACTGTGTGTGTTGCAAGTTTTCCGCAGTGATCGTTAGTTGAATAGATAGTGATGAGAAAATGCGGTAGATTCTTTCTTCGTATAGTTCCTTACTGCCGTTGTGTATCTTGTTGTATACTTGCGATATTTTTTGGTCGATTTGGTCAAATTTCTTTTTTATTAGCCTTTGGTCTGCTTTCAGGATATTCATAGTAGAGTCTACAATTGACGTTTTATTTCTTAACAGGCTGAGCAGATGAGCCTCATTTTGCTTAACTTGTGAAATCGTGTTTGCCATCTCTTCTGCATATTTCGAGTCCAGTGAGTTTGCTATGTTTCCCACTAAATTGATTGCTCACCTTTTGTGTCTTCTGCCGGAAACTAGGGTGCTGCTCATGTGTAATTCATTTTTGGTATGTTCAAAGTATTTGACAAGGTTTTCGATTTATCTTGCATGTCTTCACATAAATTGCTTAAAGCTCTGGTACCGCTTGCAAACATTTCCGATTCGGATGAAAATTCCTGTAAGTCGTAATAAATTAGGATCTGCCAGTCTGAAGATGAAATTGCTGCTGATCCAATGGCTTCAAAATGTATGCCCAGCTGAGTTCCAAACTGCATGTTGTGTAATTGTTCTCCCAGGACTAATGGACTAATATTATTGAGATCAAGGTAGTCATGACATTAATAGGCATAGATATGCGCCTTTTCTTTCTACGATTCTCCGGGCTATTACTTTTATCCCTATCTTCATGATCGGAAACTTCATCGAATTCTGTGTTGCTAATTGACAAAGTTGCTAATCGTGTAATTGGCCTTCTGCAGACCCGAGATGCTGTCTTAACATCAACCACTCGGACCAGACCGTCATCTCCGTGATGCACCTTCACTATCGTAGCTAACGGCCATCTCAAGGGAGGTGTATTGTCTTCCTTCACTATGACCATATCGCCGGGTTTAATGTTGGCACTCCTCCTTTAGGTGGGTAACCAATTTCCTTCTGGTCAAAAGATTCATCTTTGTTTGGCCAGAACTTAAATTTACATGGGCATTTAGTGGTTCTCCAATTAGAAAGTGGCCAGGTGTCAATGCAGCCAAATCATTTGGGTTGTTTGACATAGGAGTAATTGGTCTTGAATTAAGAATGCCTTCAATTTCAATAACAATGGTATCGAGTTCCTCATACGTCAACGATTCTGTTGCCGTACTTTTGAGCAAAAGATTCTTTGCTGACTTCACCGCAGCTTCCCATAAGTCTCCAAAGTGAGCTGCTCGTGGTGGTATGAAGTGAAACTTTATGGCTCTGGATGAACATTCTTTGCTGATCTCATTTGCGGCCGAAATTGCATAAGTCGAATCTGATAATTAAGTAAGTTGCCCATAATTTGACTGAGTAATTGTGGTTTGGCTTTGGTGCATCATATGCAGTGTTGGACTATTGATCGTGCTGCTTTTTTACCCTTGACTGGCCAAAACCTTTACCTTATATGTGATAAGAGTGCTTGAGGCCCACAGTGACGATTCTTCTCATGTGTCATTTGCATTATTAACATTGTAATTGAGTCGTTGTACGGAATCAGCATGGGATGTTTTGCATCATACGGAAGTACTGATGATTTTAAACGTCTCCCCACTCTGATGATGCCGTTAGTATCCAGGAAAGGGGTGAGATTGCTATATTGACTGCCTCTGCTTGCTTCGCCATGCCTTTTCAAATGCTTTCAATCTTCTTGAAAATCTGATCGTTGCATATTCCATGTATAATGACTAGGAGAGCCTGTTCTAATTCTTCAGCTGTTAAGTTAAGTTCTTGATGTTGTTTAATCTTTCTCGTGTGATTGATGAATCGTAGCATCTAAGCTACAACCCTCTGAAGTGTTCGAAATGAACCGTTGTGTTTTATTTTGTAGATAAATTCTGTTGACGTGTCATCTGCGGTTGTAGCTACGGTCACCCGCTTTCGCTCCAAATCGTGCTCATTTGTAATAATTGTTATTGTGTTGGTTATATTTCTCGGCCAAACCACCTCTTGTCCATGTAAAAATAGGGGCCCATAGAGCCATAAACTACTTGCTGCTAGTTTTGATTGAGAAAGACCTCGTGACAGAACATCAGCCGGGTTTTCCTTCGATTTAACGTGTCTCCATTGCTCGGCTATGGATAATTCTTGTATTACGGAGATTCGATTAACCACGAACGTTTGGTAAGCTGCTGATTGTGAGTTAATCCAGGCTAACACGGTCTCTAAGTCTGCCCATAAGTAAGTGAGTACATCCGCAAGTTTCAAATCGCCCTTTACTCTTGATGTTAGTTGGGCGCATAACAGAGCTGCAAGATGAGGTAAGGTCTGGCGTTTAAAAGGGACTACACGTGACTTTGCACATAGCAATCTCACTATTACCTGTCCGTTCTTGATGGTTGATCGGATGTACACAGCTGCACCATGTGCTCTTTATGAAGCATCCTCAAAATCATGAATTTATGTGTTTGAGGCGATGTGTCCTTGAAAACATGTCGTGAAATCTCTAGGTTATTTAAATGTTCTAACTCATTACGGAATGTCAACCGTCTTTTGTGGAGATTTCCTGGCAATGCTTCATCCCACTCTAATTTTGTTTGCCAAAGCTCATGAATAAAAATTTTGGCGGTGACTACAACTGGTGCCAGTATCCCCAAGGGATTGAAGAGCCTTGCCAAATCTGACGTTACTGTTCGTTTAGTGACTTGTTTGATTTCTCCTAGATATATCTTCACACAGAACTTGTCATCTTTTGGCATCCATGTTAAGCCTAATGTTTTTACCTTTTGATCCTCCATACTATTAAAATTAATATTGACAGCTCGCTTTGGATGTTGGGACCTGTGTATATCAGATCATTTAGTGCCAAGTCCGAAGAAGTTTTTGTGGACGCATCAAAGACTACTCGTAATTTTGTAGTTAAGCTATCAGGCCGCAATACACTGTGGTGTGGAATGAAGTTGTTTGGTTTGTAAAAGGAATTTATGTCTATTTGTGTCATGTGACCCAAGTGCTCGTATTCACCAATAAATCATATGTACTGTATTTTGACTTCTGGTGCCTTTGAAAGTCGGCGCTCCAATGATAGGAAGCGATTAAAAGCTGTTTCATGCGACTCGCCTAATGCATCGGGACTGTCGCAAAATGGGATTTTTCAACTAACCTTCCATTTTTATCAATGCCATGGTTATGCGCAATATGATTTTCACACTGTCTTTCTGACACTGACAGAGTTTTGTCTACCGTCTTAAACTTTTCTAGCTCCATAGTTGAGCGATGTTTTGTTCTAAGGTTGTTTCATTCTCGACACACATTCCACACGTTTCAGTAGTTGATTGATATTACCTGATTTTTTCAGCAATGATCCAACCGAGTAAAGTATTTTGTAAGATGGGCAAATTATTGGCTAATTTGATTTGCCCGTCTGCCAATAATTGGTGATGAAACTCGGCACCCAACAAAATATCTATATTATCCGGGCAGTTAAAACCTGGATCAGGGATTTTCCAGTGAATGATGTTAATCACTAGCGATGGTTGAGGCGAAATGATGTGTTTAGGAGCAGCTGCTTCGAGTCGTGTAGAGTAGTTATTGAATCTTGAGCAAAGCTCGACGTTGATTCGTTGATGGACCTTAGTGTTGCTGGATCCAATTCCACTAATATAAATTGATGTTGGTGTTGTTGAAATGCCAAGACGTTTAACTAGGCGTTCATTTACGAAATTGAGTTGTGAGCCCGAGTCAAGAAGTGCGCTACATTGTATCATCTTTCTGCCGGCTCTGATGTGGACAATGGCTATGCTAAGTAGTATATAGCTACTTGATATGGTGTGTGTTGCTGCGCTTAGTGATGAGGCTGCCTGGCAGACTTGTACGTGCCTTGTAACCTCAGCTGAATGACTGTATGTAGCTTTTGAATTTGGAGATTGTTTGCTTGTGTTTTGGTCGTAGTTTTTTAAATGCATCAAGGTATTGTGCTTGTTGAAACACTTCATGTAACTTCTTAGGCTACAATTTTTTGCATTATATCATGGCCTCAAACAGTTAACACAATACCTTTGTTTTGGTACAAATTGAAGTCTTGCTGATGGTGAAAACTTCAGAAATTCTGTGCATGCGAATAGCGGATGTACATTGTACAGAGTTCGTTGTTTCGCCTTTCGATGGTGATAGACGTGCAAACCTTTGTCTTTGTGTTTGATGGTTTTTTTACCACTGCTTCCATTGACTGAAAGTTTCTCTCCAAGAACTCCAAAAATTCTTTGATTTTTGGAACTTCGTTGGTGTGATAGAGATTGCTCGTAGCATGGTGGGTGGCCTGATCAAGTCTTTTTAATAATAAACGTAGTAGCAGCGGATCCCAGGTGGATGTATTTATTTTGAGATTCTGTAGTGCTAAAAGACACTTTGAGTTTTGTCATGCAATGACTTGTAATTATCGCTTGAAGTTCTGTTTGGAACATCGACCAGCTCTTGTACCAGTCTGCTAACGAGTAATCGTTTGTTGTTATAGCGATCTATTGCTATTGACCGTGCTGCCTCAAAATTATCTCCTGTAGCAGCGAAGTGCTTGATAAGATTTGCTGCTTCTCCCACCAGATGCGTCTTAAGATATCACATTTTTTGAATGTTTGTTATCGGTATTATTAGCGAAGACAATAAATTATGAAACTCCTTCCATTTCATATAATTTCCTTCAAATTGAGGAAGCGTTATCTTGGGAATTGGGACTGTCAGTGAATCTGGCTGATTATTGTGGGGCATGGAGTAGACTTGATCATTTGTGTTATTTGCAACGGTTTTAATCGCCGTCACACAATTCTGAAATTTGATAATGCAAGCCTCAATATTTTGCCACAAATTTGTTGCGGCTTTGATGTCTTCACGTGTGAAGCCATTTTCTAAAAGGCAGTGCCTCCGCATGAGCTTGGTTCCTCAGTAGTAAATATAGTTGCCTTTGATCCGGCTGCTTGACCGGGTGCTTGAATTTATTGATTGTGGGTAGATGGAGTAATTCTTATTATTGAGTTTTCGAAAATCTCCTTGTATTGCTGAACGATGTTCATAATTGCGGTGTAGTAGTCTTCCGTGAAGTACTGATGTTCCAGTTGTAGGATTTCACCATTCCACATCGAGTCGTCTCAACCTTTGTTGGAAATAATTTATAGAATCCTTTCTTGATGTAGGATCCTTCTTGAAATTTCGGATTATGGCTTCAATCCTTTCGCCAAACCTTTATTTTGTTTGCTGACCAACTCTTCGAAAGAGGCCATGATTTAAATATTCTTGTGGGAAAAAAGTGGATGGAAGTCCTGGATGGAAGCCTTGTTGCAGGGCCAAAATGGTTGACAAACATTTGTTTTTTTTAAATGTTGTTTGGTAGATTGGTGATTGGCCTGGTTGATATCCAGCTGTCTTGCTGAGTTTTTAAAGGCCTGTTGTCACCAAAATGTTATTTGGTGGACTGTTGATGATGTAAAATGTTGAATATAGCACTTAAACTATGTAGAACAAATAGGTAGCAGGATGTTGAAATTCAAAAGGCTGTATTGATGTTTTCAAGGATATAAAAGTCCCGTACCACTGGTGGGGGAGATTAATATATCCTTAAAACTCGGGGTTTGATGATTGTTGCGTGGTTTTTAGATAGCTAAATGTTTCTTACCACTGGTGGGGGAAAACATGAAGTATCTAAAGCTCGGGGTCACCAAAAATGTTCAATAAGGCATATAAACTATATTGAACTTGAACTGTATTTTACAACAACAGCACTTAAACTGTGTTGCCTTAAATTAAAAGACTTGGTTTTGCTTTCAAAATAAGAGAGAGAGAGAGAGAGAGAGAGAGTGATTTTATTAGTAATTATTTCCAACTTATATACTAATTTTACGATAAGGGTTATGCTTAATTTGCTAATAATATGTTGAACCATATTTCTGCCGGGTTTACAATTTATCATACAACCAAAATAAATTTTAAGTTTAATGTCAATGAAACTTCTAAAAGAAGTGAATAAGCGAAATTAATTAAAGTTACGATAAACAACCAAGGAACAAAAAAATATTAAGTATCAAGTTTTAATTATAAATAAACCAAAGAATAACAAAAGTGTGCAGTTCAATTAACTAAAAAAATATATGCAGAAGTTCAACAAACTTAAAATAAATAAAAGATAATAAAAGTATGTATTAACAGATTTTTTTGAAAAGGGTTATGCTGCAATATAGTGGCCCATACATACCACTTTTGTGAAAGTTTTAGCTTTATAACGACCAAAAGCGTTCATGAAATATGTTGGGTGAGTCGGTCTTAGGATACAATCTGAAAGTTACGGAATAAATAAGTTATTCCTATGATTAAAATTCTGGGTAAAATTGTTAAATAAACTAAAAACATAGAAACGCAACTAGTAAGAAAATTTTCAACGATTTTTAATAATAACGGTATAATATCCTAACAAGGACTTTTAGGGTGTATGTCTTTTCTATAGGAATGATAAAGAAAAAAATTAATTGTGTCTTCTCATGCTAGGAAGTTATTTTGTAATTTTGAAATTGTTGCAAACACACGTATTTTATTGTCCACAGAAAAACATGGATTTTCTTCAAAAAAAGGAAAAACAAAAATAATAAAAAATAAAACTCAATATAGGTTAATTCCAAAATTATTATTTTATAATCTTCACCACAGCTGTAAAGCTGTATGAAAAGCAGTATTTCATGGATCCTTAGGGATAGGAATTAGTTTTTGTACAAATCTGCTGTAAATATTTTTCTAAAATTTCGGTTTTTTAATTAATCATATCATATCATATCTATAAACAACCGAGTTATAGGCAAAAATCTGAAAAAACTATTAAAAAATATACACAAACATATATAAAAAGCATTTCAATGGCTGTCGGTGTTGTTTTTGTTTTTTGTATAAGTAATCAGTAGTTGCTGATTGTATGTACATACACACAATAATTTTTTTACGTATGTTGGACGTTTTTCAGTTGGAAATAGAAGCACTGCAATAACTCTTGCCATTTGTATATACACATATATATGAAGCATTGCAATGACTATTAGTGTTGTTGTTGTTTTTTGTATAAGTAAATAGTTGTGTTGTTGTTTTTTATATAAGCATGTATCTACATACAAACATATGTATATAAATTTAGTCGTCATCAGAAGCTATCAATGCTGTTGTTTTTTTAAGGACTTTCTTGCTATGATAGTTTAATTTTGTGCTTACATTTTTGTAGTTTGGGAAAAAATGTAGATTGTTTTTGTAAGTTAAATATGAAAATGTAAAAGTATACTTTAAGGCATACATTTTATTATTTGTTGGTAAGGTGTTGAAAGGTATAGAAGATTCGGCACAACTGAATATAGCGCTCTAACTTGCTAACTAGATAGTTTATTTAATAAATAAAACATAAGTTTAAACGATTTTAAAATATAAAATTTTAAATATTTTTCATTTGAAGAAAATCGCACCTATCTTATTGTCCACGTGTGTATGCATAATATATATAATTTATAGCTGATATAAATATAAAACAATATTTATAATTCATTTTAGTAATCTCAATAAACAAAAAGTAAATAATTTCTTGTACTTGGTACCAGTAGCCAAAATCAGTTTCAGATTATTACTTACAGACGTATCGAAAACATCCTGTGCTTCCTGGAAGTCCCACACTTTATATTTAATCAATTGTCTCTTGTTGTTTTCTTTTATAACGCTCATTGATAATATAAAATAACACATTCATTTGGGAGCAATATTATCTTGAAAGATACAAAAAATAATAATAATAATAATAATAATAATTTAGATTCTTATTTTCATGAAATGTTACAGGTAGTTATGAAGAACATCTTAACGATGTTAACACTTACGAATCGAAAACCGTTTGACTTTTGCATTCCGACCATTTTTGAAAACCTTATACTTCAGACCTCTAACACATTCCTCCGCGTCTCATTATTCTACCTACATAAATATAGGTGAAATATAATATAAAACTTATCGTGTTTATAAAATAACCATTATTAAACTTTCTTCTTACAAAATCCACCAAATTCTACAAATTGTAGCTTTTCTCAATAGCTAAAATTTGTTTTTTTAATCCGTTGTATATATTATTGTATATGTTCTAAATAATTCTGAATTTCTCTACTTTACAATTGTTGCATTTAAATTATTGAAATATTTGTTTGGGTAAAGCTTCTTCCTTCTTGAATCAAAGTATTAGCATGTTGAATCAAGGAATTGTACCTTTAATCACTATTTTATATATACTATATTTTATGCTTTGCTTCTTTTTGTTCTTCAAAATCAACGTACATGTTAATTTTTCTCTTATTACGAAAGTGTTCTTTAAATCATCGATCTAATACGTTGAGTCAATGAACTGATTAACTTATTTTATTATGTAATAAATTTAACGAATGGTTTCAACGTACCATTCGTAAGTGCGTTGAATTTTTCGTTAAATTTCAATGAATATTTTCCTTGAAGCACCGAATATTCGTACGTTGAATCAAAGAGTTTTTGGAAAAAATCAACGAATTTCATTCAACGTACATCATTTGCTGAAATTACTTTTTTCAGTGTATGTATTAAAGATCATGTCAATACAAGACGAATGTAAAATTATGAATTTCTTACATACCTTGAAGTGAAATATTAGCATTGAAGAAGTAGATTTACACTGGAGAAAATGTCCTCAATATATATTACTACAAACGAAATAATCAAATTCTTTAATTTGGAGTTTTCTAAAGAATCAGATTTATTTTACAACTTTATACGTTTATACGTAATTCAGACAAAATTTGAAATTTAAAGTAAATAAATTTAAAAGTATTATTTGAATATAATTTTTAAGAAGTATTCTGGCAAATAAATAAAAATCCAACGAAATTGTTTTTTAGTCAAATAAATGAAATTTTTAGTTGAAAAAATATAAAATCGAACAAAGATAAGATAATTAACAATTATCATAATCAAACGAACGAATTAATTGTAATTTTCTTTTTATTCAACAAAAATCATTATTAGGTTGAAAATAAAACGTTGTTGAAAACTAAAATAAATATTTAATAATTGTTCTTAATAAATATGATATCTTTTATCAAATATTTCAATTAATCAAGTTGAAAAAAAACTTATTAGTCAATATGACAAAAAAAAATTCCTTCGACAATAAATGGTGCCTATGGATGTACCATCCTAAAAAGAAAAAAGGTTTTCCTGTTAATATTGATAATTTGAAAAAATTAAATTGAAAAATACTCCCAGAGATCGAAAAAACCTAGACATTTCTAAAAAAGAAATACATTTTTGTTTATGTTTTTATCAACTTGGGCATAAAATTGAGCAATGTGAAAAGTTTTTATATCAATCATATGAGATTAAATTTATGATTGTTGGCTTACTTGGTAGCCAGTAACCTTACAAGCAATCAATTAGACTCGTTAACTCCGTTTTGGTAGACCATACCTCTCGCCAGGTGAATGAGTTGGATTGAGTCTGTAATGAGATAGAAGTGTAGGGAAGAAAAATGAGAACATAAATTAATTAGATCGAGCCTGTATCATTGAGATATTTATTAATGTCACTGAGTCTAGTGTCAGATATCTCACAGAGGTTGTCTAATTGGTGTCTTCCCAGAAATTTATGTCTGATTGCGTTCAAGGATGGGCATTCACATAGGGGATGGTATACTGTCTCCTCCTTTTCGCGATTACCACAACTACGACAGTATTCATTGTAAGGGATACCAAGTCTGCTTGCATGTCTAGGGACCTGTAAACAATGGTATTAGCCTCGAGATGTCTTTGCGTTTGTAGCCAGTGAGTTGCATTGAGCGTTTTTCGTTGTAGGTAGGCCACGTTTCCTTCACGACTCTACATTTGTCCAGATTTCGCCATCTATTTTTCGCCTTCTCTAGATAGTGTTTTTGGATTCTGCTTTTGACTGATCCTAACGGGATTGCGACAGAAACCGATAAGGAGGCATTCATAGCAGAGTCTGCCCGGGCTAATTCGTCTGCCTGTTCATTACCATAGTAATCCCTATACGCAGGAACGTAGACTATAGTAATGTCATACAGTCGACTTAGTCCTAGCAGTTCCTCTTTACACTGTCCGACTAGAATAGAGGTAGTTTTGGGTGATTTGAGCGATAGAATTGCCGCTTGGCTGTCGACAAATAAACCAATATTCCGTTGAATATTTCTATCGCGAATTAGTTTACACGCTTGCCTCATCAGGGAGTCTATATGGGTGTCTAATTTCAAGATCGTTAGAGAAGACACCAGAGCCGACACCGCAGTTCATCTTTGAGCCGTCAGTGTATATCTTAGTTACATATTGTTCAAGAAGATTTCCACTTCTCCATTCACTCCTGGTGGGGTATAGGACTTTAATAGTATTTCTGAAGTCCATCCGGGGAATCATATAGTCGGTAGATTAATTGAATTGCGGGGGTATTAAACTTAATATCCTCGCGAACCCATATGTTGTTGATCTCCAGCCTTCCGTTGCAGATAATCTTATCGCACTATTGACTGATGATTCAATAATGTGAAGGTCTATGGGTGTTAAGTGCAATATAGTGTTCAGAACTTCTGATGGACTAGTACGCAATGCACCTGCAATGCCAATGGAAGCGAATCTTTGTATCCTGTAAAGTTGATCCACCACGTATCTCTTACTAATAGCGGTCCACCAAACAAGAGATCCATATACAAGAATGGGCCATACTATTGCAGTGTTTTGTCAATTTTGGACTCAAACCCCATTTCACACTAAACATCTTTCTACAGGTGTAGTATGCTATCGTAGCCTTACTAACCCTATGTTGAATGTTTAGCTTCCATGAAAGCCTGGAGTCCTAAATAATGCCCAAGTAATTTGCATTGTCCGACAAGGTGAGTTCACAGTTTTCTAACTGTGGTAGTCTGAAGCTCGGAATCTTGGTCTTTGTGGTGAAAAGTACCACCTCTGTCTTGCCCGGATTCACTCCTAGTCCACATTCTTTGGCCCAGTTGCTGAGTGTAGTCAGAGAAGTTGACGTGATATCGCTTATAACGTTCAGAAACAGTCCCGATACTAGTATCGCCACATCTTCCGCATAAGCCACGACTTTCACTCCCTTGTCGTCCAATTCGCACAGGATGGTATTAATTAACTTGTTTGGTCTTAACACTGTTGCCTAAACTCAGCATTGAGATCAGCCAGTGATGTAATCATCAATTCCTAGTTCGCGCAGAGCTCTTTTTATCGCCATAGTCGTGACATTGTTAAAGGCGCCTTCTACGTCCAGAAAGGCAGCCATTGTATATTATTTAAATTCAATGGATCGCTCGATGACCCTTACGACGTCGTGAAGAGCCGTCTCCGTGGAGTCGAGTTGTATCCTCTACACGCTGCTTTATATGTAAATCAATGAGTCTCTCCAGGGTTTTCAGCTGAAAAGATGAGAGACTAATCGGACGGAAGTCCTTTGCATTCTCATGACTTCTTTTTCCGGTTTTATAGTGAAAACTACCTTCACTCTCCTCCAATTCCGGGGAACACAGTTGAGGGTTAGGCAGAGTTTAAAGATTCTATGTAGCCAGGGTATGATGTATACCGTTGCACTTTGTAGCATCCATGATATAATACCATCAGGACCTGCAGATTTGTACGGAGAGAAGCTATCCATTGCCCATGAAATTTTCTCTACGGATATCATGTCATCTTCGATTCCTTGCGAGGATTTAATATGCCCCAACTCCTGATCGGTAACATCTGTACAGCCAGGAAAATTAGTAATGAGTAAAATGTCCAAAGATTCCGCCGACAATTCTGACCATGAGCCATCCATCCTTTTAATATAGGATGGATTATTATGACCATTTGCCAAAACCTTACTGAGTATTGCAGATTCCTTGGTATTGTTGATATTGAAAGCATTGCGTGACTCCTTGCGTATCATCGAGAGTTTATTGTTCCACCAGGGAGTGAAACTCTTTAGCTTTCATCATTGAACAGGATATGTTAAAGCTTTAACAATTTCCTTGCTTAATGTGCTCTCAATTTGATCAAGACCCTCATTCGTTGCTTCGACTGGAGGTATTTTTTTTTTAGTTTGTGCATGAAAATCCAATTGAACTTAGTCCAGTTTGTTCGTCATGGGTTTCTGAAGGTTGACGCTGTTTCATTGCAGACAAGTCCAATATCGAAAAGTATCCAGCAATAATCCGAAAAGGATTTCTCTTTGGATACTCTCCACCTATCAACTGATAGATTAGATCTGTCTTTTGTAAGTGTAATATCTAGCACCTCTTCCCATCCAGTACGGTTCACTCGGAAAAACGAATGTGGGGTCGTTGCCAGAGTTGCATATAGTCACGTGGTTTGTATTAATGAAATCAAGTAGACACTCACCTCTGTCGTTGATTTCAGTGCTACCCCATATTGTATGCCTTGAATTTTCATCACAGCCAAGGATAATGTCATCTTGAGCCTCTATAGAGGCTAGAAACGCCTTCACTTCGTCTGGCGGGGCTGCACTGTCGTGTGCCATATACCTGGAGGCGATCAAGAAACTCCTGTTTCGCACTAATTCGACCCTTGCGACTGTCAGGTCTGCTGAGCTATATTGTATAATTTAAAATTTATGCACTTTCAGAAGAAGTTGCAAAGTAAAATTAAAAGTGTCACTACCTTTTTTTCCATTACTATGACACTGCAGTTTTGCTACAAGAACGAAGGAAACTTTTAGAAACCTGTATGTTATTTTAAATGTAGTACATTTGATTGTGGTATCAGAACAAGATTTTTTGAAATGAGGTACAAATACAAAAATGTACTTTAAATTATAATTGAAGAGCCAAGATCATTTGAAATAATGACATATATAGCAGAAGAAGCCAACGCCACTAAAGAAGCTGAGGCAGCTGTTGAAGTTACAAAGATTGCTTAAGATGAAGATAACATTACTTTGGAAGATAATACTTCTGACGAAATAGAGAGTGGTGTTGAAAAAGGCAGAATTGGTTTTGATAATGACATAAAAATGAAAAGAGTGAGCTAATTCAGAATGAAAAAAGCGAAGAAAAAGAATGAACTAAAGCTGCTAAGGAAGATTTAAAAGAAACTGCCACCAAAATCGTTTAGAAAATTAAAATACATTCACCTCGAGTTAACAAAGGAAAGAAAATTAAATGTGCTCAACAAAAATTTCCACCTGTAACACCTAAAATAAACAGCAAGGCAAATTCCAGTAAATAAAATATTAGCAGATGCTAATAACAGCAATCCATAAAATCAATAACGGAGAAAAATTATTAAAAGTACACAACGACAGAATAAGGTAAAATATTTAGTTCTCAGTTGCTTGCTGAAATGTGAAGGAAGTCTGAACTTATTAACTACCTACAAATTAAGCCACAGCAAGCTGATGCAAGTTCAGCGAACGTAGATAAGCTAAGACCTGCAGAAAAGCCATAACGAGATCCAGATCGTTGATGTCGTTTCCTGATACTGTATAGCAGTCACTTTTTGGCCCCTGGCAGTATGTTCAAATGCTTAAACATGTTTTTTTTATTATTGTTTATAAAACTAATATCATTAGTATTACTTTTACAATTGCAAAATTCTTTAAATATGTTAAATATGTAATGTATCTTATGTTTAATGTATCTTAGTATTTCTTGCATTATTCTTAATATCATCTAGAAGATGGTTATAAGATTTTCGTTGTTACTTAATAAATGAAATTATATATATATATATATATATATATATATATATATATAATTTAAATCCTGTACTGTGGCCATTTGACTATATATATATGGTCTGAAATATTGTATTGCCCAGTAAATAGATTTATTGTTTTCGCTTTTTGTAAATTTAGACGCATAAGCTATTGGTAGCTGAATTCCATGTTTCTCTTGGCTAAAAAAACCGCTCGCAAATTTACTAGGGTCGATTGTTATATAGAATTCTTTTGTGAAATCGGGATATTGTAGAATTTTTGGACTGAATTATTGGTTTCTCAAATATTGAAAAGCATCCTCACATTCTTGGGTTCATATGAAAGGTACATTTTTACTAGATAATGAAGTGATGTGCCCAGGCGATTCAGCAAAGTTAGGAATGAATCTTCTGTAATAGTTGCAAAGTGCAACGAAGCGTTTAGCCTCATCACCATTGCTGATGTATTGTAATATACCCTTGTCTATATATTTGTTACCTTAGAATGTAATTTTTTTACAGAAAAACGAACACTTAACGGAATGTAATTTAAGGTTGTACTTCCTGCACAAACCAAATACTTCTCTTTAATTTTGTAACATGTGTTCCGTAGAACAACCAATCACTATCAAACCGCCCATATAAATTAAACCTGGGTGGGTGATAACCCAGAAAAATCTGATGACATCATTCTTTGGAATGAGTTTGGGGCAATTTTTATGCCATAAGGTAATCTTTTGAATCGAAAGAAGACTTTGTAAGTAGAGAACGAAGTAATGTCTCTTGAGTCCTCTTCCAATTCAATTTGATGAAAACCTGATATCAGATCCAAGCATGAAAAGTACTTTGCTCTACCTAATTGATTTAATATGTCATTTATTTGAGGTAAGTAAAATTTGTCAGCTATTAATTTCTTGTTGAGTCCTCTATAATCAACCACTAGTCTCCATCTCATTTGATTAGACCCTGTTATTGATTTTTTAGGTAATAAAAGGATTGGATTGTTATATTCTGAGATCGTTAGTTCTACTATATCATAAGTGATAAGTTTATCAATCTGTCTGTTTACTTCATCTTTATGAGAATGAGGTATTCTGTAGTTTTTTATGTAAACGGGTTGCTGTTTTTTATGTAAACAGTTTTTTTGTTTATAAAAATTATTTGCTGTTATTTTCTCAGACTCTAGTGCAAACACAGGAATTTTTTTCGTAATTTTTCAACCTTTTTCCTTTTTGGGGTCGCAACTTGGTTGGTCAGTTGTGTTTATAATTTTGACCAAGGGTTAAGATTTCAATGTAATCGTGTTTGCTATGTATAGTTTTTTACTTGATTGAATTTTACTACAGAGATGACTGTACCTGTATCTACCAAAAAGATGGATTTATTATCATTCAATGATGATCTAGATCTCAGCTAGCTGTACAAATTAAAATTTATGTTGCATGTTTTTATTAAAGATCTTAAGGGTTTTGTACGTTTCTCGAATTATCTTCGGTTAGGCAACGCACACTATTAGCAACTCTGGCATTACCTTTGCCATTTCGGCCATTGAGGGAATTGTTTCTTTGATAGTTTGAGCGATTTCCATTTCGATCGCTATTACTTTGAAAATTCCTTTGAGTACCGGCAATGTGACGGTTACCATTGTTGCGGATATTATTATTTACATAATTGTTTCTGCTATTGCGGCGGTTACGGTATTTGGTTGACCGTAAGCCTCTGTACAGCCGCTTATAAATTTTGACACCAACTCATTAAGATTAGTGAAAGTTCTTGATTCCATTATCAGCTTCACTCTTTCATTGAAAGTATTCTTAATTATTGCTTTTGTAGCCGATCTAGTTGTTGCTACAGGAGTTAGAAGTCCATCGTTTACATATGCTGTTTCTAATTTTTTAGTTTAATCTTCAATTTCCTTAGCATATGTGTTGGTTGTTTTACCCTTCTGACGCACATTCATCAAAGTTGCTGTACGTCAGCAGATTTACCCTTGATGGAAATCCGAAGTTTTGTTATTATATATTATATTTTGTTATATATTATATTGGAGTGTTCTCTTCGTCGAGATTATGTTTCGGACTGACCCTTTTAGTTTAGTCTTAACCAAATTAGCAGCTACTGCCGTATGGTTATCCTTTATAGAGTCAACAAGACTCAGAGCATACTGAAAGCTCTGCAAACTTTCTGCTGTGCCGTCAAAATCTGGGATAAGTCTTGAGTCTGTGTCGAGGAATTCCACAACCGTTTGAGGCATAGTTGTAATTATTTCAGGAATAAATTCCTGTAAGGGTGTAAAAACGGTTATTAATTTTTATCGTACGTCAAAGTAAAAAGATTCAGCTGCAGTTCTATATGCCTGCTTAAGTATGAAATAATTTGCATTAAGCAGTATTCTTAACTGCTCGACTTTTATCACAAGTGTGCTGATATGCCTGTTTATAGTTTCTGGAATGTTTCTCGATCAGTAGTTAGAATTAAAAAAAAGAAAAAAAAAACATTATGATTAGATATTCCATAACTTATCGATATCATTACCTAGAGAACGTCTCATATAGGTTTATCTCATCCATCTCTTGTGCAATTGGTAAATTGTTGTTAACAATTGCATTGCCAAAATGGCTGTTATTATGATGCCAAGGTATACTATATCATACGAAATTTTCAAAATTCTCGTTAATCACATTTGCGTTTAGGTTATCTATCTTTGAATCGTGATTACCCATTCTGGACTAATTCAAAATAGATTAAAAAAATGAAGTGAGGCCAATATGGTCACAAGTTGCTACACTAAAAACGATCGTTTACGCCTTTAGTATATGAAAGATCCATTTAATACCACAGTGTATTAACTCATTAACTGCTTTCTCCTTCCAAGCAAAAATAAAAATCGCGAGGCTTGTCCAAAGTCATAATGAAGTCCTAAGTTGGGGCATTCGACAAAAATTTCTTTAAAAAAAAGTAATATATGTCTCATGCGCAGCGTTCCATATACTCCTTGCATATAGACCGACGAGCACAAGGCATATATCGGTCACAACCAATTAGCAACCGAACAGTGTTTTACTCCCTTTTCTACACCACTGGATGCACTCGTAATTATCGCAGCAGCGTATTCAGGAATTCTTTCCCTTAAATGTACCCTAGATATGTCAACGTCAAAACCAATTCATGAGACGCTAATGCTTCTTTTTCTTTCTCTTTTATCCTCTACTAATTATGTACATAAATTTATTTAGCTTACAATAATCATAATAGTAATTATTATTATAAAAAAGATTGTTACTGCTGGTACCCCTCTTTATTTGGGTTTAACTATTTGTTCCACCTTCATACCATCTGACATCCTGTTATAGTCGTCTACATTCATATCTCTGTCCACATACTATTTTTACTATGCGTGCGACACTGATGACCGTTTTGCGTTATTTTATTATCTTATTTAATCATTAAATTCAGTTTTTATGCTCTTTTTTTGCTTATTTACTTTTGTAATGTGTTTTTTTTTCAACGTTATTATTTTATTTTATTGTTCTTTTTTTAACACTCCTGGCAGGATCGCCAAGTAATAAACTTAGAAGTCTTATTTATTTTTAGGAACAGCCGCTAGTCCGACTGTCTCTTTCAAATATGTATATATTTTTTAACGTTTATTTTTACTCTTAATTTAGCTAACAATTATTCTTACACTAATACACACATAATATGGGAGAATGCTGAGACATGCATTATACATGCTGTCCAGCTATTGTGCAGTCTGGACAAAATACTTCAACAATATAGAAGTATTAAGTGTAGTGTGTTTGACTTCGACTAGTCAAACACACTACACAACCACTAGGTGCTAAAATACATTATATTTTTTATAATTTTTTAAATTTGTTCTTTCGAGACAGATCAAATTATATATATTTTTTACATTTGATCCTTCGACCCATATCAAGTTATATTTTTTGTTTTTGTTGCACTGCAAATTATGTATTATACAACATTGCAAGCAATTTGTTATTTTTCAAGTGCTTTAAATCAGTGTGTGAGCGGATAAATAAATACTGTTGTGCATGTACTTAAAACCATATAAATACTACTTATGCTATTCAACTTTATGAGCAAATGCCAATAAGACATGAGAGTGATATCGCTCACATAATATAAGACCACTTGTTTGCTTCAATATGAAAAAAAAAAAGAATTTGTTTTCTTTGCATGTTTTTATATGAACAACATATGTATGTGTGTGTGCGTTCATAACTGTGTAAATGATAGTATTTTCGTAAGCAAAATGGTCATTTAAAAGAATTATTTATGATATAATTGTGATATATGATCAAAATAATTAATAAATATTAATAAAGCTACTGATTATATAAATATTGCGGAAAAATGAGAAAATAAATGTAACATTGAAAAAACATGCGACAATTTTTATTAGTAAACAGATTTTTGTATATAAATATTTAAAAGTTTTTTCGAATTAGTTTTTGAGACTTATTATGATACATAATATTGTCAGTAACGAAATCTCATTATGCACAGAAAAATAAAAATAAAAATACGCTTCAATTACGAAATTGTTTATATCAATTAAAATTTTATTTGATTTTGTTCCAATCATCAAAATGATAATATTAGTTAACGGAAAATAATTAATTTTTGCTATAAATTTTAATTATTTTTTTATTATTATTAAATTAATTAGGTTTATAATTGAAAATATTAATAAAAATATTACCTGATGTAAATAAAAAATAATGCCCCAATAAAAATACAAAATTTGCATTAAAATTATTGGATAAAAAAATATTTTTTTTATAATAACACTACAATAATAGACAATCAAAAATATGTAAACTTTATAATTTAATGTAATGACAATGAATTACCCATTAAAATTATAGTTACTCTATAGAAATATCGGATAAAAACGGCTATTGCAAAGGCCTGTTCCAACATATAGGAAAACATGATTTTGAGATAACCTTCATGGCCTAGGGGCAAGAAATCAATAAATGCATTATATTGGTTGTTCATCATGAACCACCAAAATCTAATTATTGCATAATACATTAATTATTTTCCAATATGATTCCGAATCCAAAATACAGCTTTATTACAAATTAGCTCCTTATTTTTCCCAACGGAATGATCTACAATAACAGTGAAAGAATTAAAAGAAAAGCCAAACATAAAAATATATGTACTTACTTTCCAATTTATAAAATTGTTGTTTTCAACATCATCCGTAAGATGTAGGTATATCTACACATACTATTTTTTAAGGACTGGTAATCAGAATTTGTACATATTTGGAATTATATAAATTACAAATGATATGTATATGCAAAAAATGTATTTTTCTCAAAATCTTTTAATTTTTGTTTGATTTTTTTTCAAGCTGTCAATATTAAAATAATTTTGAATATTGATTATGTTAATAAAATAATGTTATTAAATGTTTACCATAAATTAAATAAAACAAATTACTAAAAAATTTTATCAAATAAGTTTTCTATGAATTTGCTTCTTACTAGCTTCAAATCGGTTTATTAGTCAATACTATATCTAAAATTATCTAAAAGTTATCTTAACATTATTTTTTTATCAGCTCAATACTTTCAGTTATTCGAAATTAGTGGCGAATAAAATTAATTTTTCTTGCAAAATTCGACAAAATTTTCTCTTTTAAAGTTATTAGAAAGTTGAAAATGTAATTTTTTAATCTTTTATCAGAATGCTAGGTATAATACGATTAAAATAAGCCGTATATCATATATGAACACTATGCGTCATTTGCATAAACGACGGGTTTTGAAACCTTAATCGAATAAAATCAAAAAGATTTATTTACATAAGAAATTCATGTTTTTATTTTTAATTACACTTCCTAGGTCGATTTATGGATTTCCGTTCTTCTGTCTGGCTAGTCATGTGAAACTTGTGCACGAAGTACAGGTCGCAATTTTAAAGATGATTTTTTTTTTTTTTTGATACAAGGACTAAGCCTATTGAAATTGGTTATGATCAGTCCATTATTTCACCAAGCGCCCACACATATTTAATCTCGGAATAGAAGTTTAATACTCATAAAAGCCCTAAATATTTAAATATTTTCATAAAGTTCAGTGTACCAAATGTTATGAAGATAGGTTCATAATTAACCATAGCTCCCATATAAGGCCTTCTTCGAAAATAAATTCCATATAAACGTTAGTATTAAGATAATGTTTCACACAAAATAGTTCAATACATGTAGAAAAGAAAGTGCTAAATTTTATGAAGATCGTCCCATAACTGACCATAGCTTCCTTATAGGCCCACTTCCGGGAATTAGGTTAAATTGAGAAAATCTCATATCTGTAAGTGTTAATATCAACATAATAATCTCGGAAATCATTTTGTTGCACATACAAAATGGTGTAGAATAAACTATACTTTCTTGCCGACTATAACTTTCTTGTTTTGATTTATAAATAAGTGCGAATTTTTCGAATGAAAAAATTGTATGCTTTGAAACTATTTTTAACTTATATTATGTTTTATTTATTAAATACTACCACATATAATGAATAAAAAATATTTTGGAATTTATCTGCACTGGGATTTAAACATCGGAAGAGGTTTTTTTTTCTAGAAAACCCGTATTTATATGTGGATAATAAGATAGATGTGTTTACAAAAATTGACAAATTACAAATAATTTCCTATTGTTTTGCTTGAAATATTTTTATAGAAAATATATATAGAAAAAGAAAACGGGTATTAGAGTTTTTTTCTTGGGGTTTTTATTTAGCTCGGGTTTTTTCTTTACTTGTACGTACCGTACGTTCGGGGTTTACAAAAGTAAGTGAGTGTTTACAAAAATTATGTATAATAACAAGATGGGAAAATGTCAAATAAAAAAAAACATAGAAAACAGCCACTGAACAATAATTAGTGACTGTTTACACTGTGCGCGTAAACATCCCGCCCCCCTTGCAGTGCTGCAACAAGGAAGGCTAAAGATAACGCAGGTAATAACTAACACTATGGTGGCCGGATTCTGTAATTGGGGGTACTCATGTTGTGGTAGAGCTGCTGCTATGGTTGCGGGTACTGCTGCTGCTGATGATGAAGCTGCTGTTGTGGCTTATAGAACTGCCGTTGATTTTGGTGGGGCCAACATCGGTGTTGTTTTTGGTGGTGCGCCGCTTTTTATATCTCCGGCGTTTGGGGTTGAAAAAAAAGATAAAAAAAGAAAGAAAAAGAAGGGGAGAATTAGTTTGTATCTTTGGGTAAGAGAACAAGCTTCACTATTGGGCGGGTGATAATGCCAGAAGCTGTTCTCACGTCCGCTGAGCGGACTTTAGAGTCCTGTCCGACGTGGGTCTTAACTATTCGACCTAAACGCCACTCATTAGGGGGTAAATTATCCTGACGAACAACAACTAAATCTCCTACTTGGAAGTCCCTTTCTGGATATTTCCATTTTACACGACGATGGAGTTCTTTGAGGTATTCCTCTTTCCATCGCTGAGCAAACTGATGATGAAGCACCTTGAGTTTTTGCCACCTGTTGGCTACACTCAAAGAAAGATCAGAATGATCGGGTTCAGGGGGTGAAAGAAGAGGTACTCCAATAAGGAAATGGCCTGGGGTTAAAGGAACTAAATCATTGGGATCTTCACTTATAGCAGTTAGGGGTCTTGAATTCAGGCATGCTTCTATTCGAGTCAACATTGTCGTAAATTCCTCAAAGGTAAATTTCTGAACTCCAGAAATTTTTCGTAAATGAGTTTTAACACTCTTTACGCCAGCTTCCCATAAACCGCCCATATGAGGTGCTCCAGGGGGTATAAAATGCCATTCAATGGGTTGAAAACTATTTCGTACTAAGACTTTCCTTCTTAAATCGGGTAAAAAATGTTTGCGGTCTATTTCTAGGATATTAGCCGCACCTACAAAGGCAGTACCATTATCCGAGTACAAATGTGAAGGACAGCCTCGTCGGGAGAAAAATCGGGAGAATGCAGCAAGAAATGTTTCCGTCGATATATCACCGGTCGCCTCTAAATGAATTGCCTTTGTTGCAAAACAAACAAACACAAGGACATAGCCCTTGGTAATTCGACAAGCCCTACCAATGTAAGACTTAATATCGAATGGACCAGCGAAATCTAAGCCGGTGTGGGTAAACGGTCTCGAAAAAGACGCTCGTTCAGGGGGTAATGCAGCCATTATCTGCTGACAGGATTTTTTCCTGTAAATTGTACATTCCTTGCAATTATGAATCACAGTACGAATTAAGTTCTTTAATTTCGGGACCCAAAACTCACTTCTAATTAATCGGAGCATTAGAGAATGTCCGCCATGGGCTGAACATTTGTGGACATGTTCCACATATAAACGGGTGAAACGTGCCGAATAAGGCAAAATCCTTGGGTATCGCTCATCATATGTCAAGCCAGATGATCTGACTAATCGACCATTGATTCTTACGAAACCATTTGAGTCGATAAAGGGGTTCAGTGTGAGCAAATTACTTTTTGCCGGTAAAGGGGTACCTTTTGAAAGAATATTATATTCCGAAATAAAATTCTGTTGACATACGAGCACTAATCGATCACGAGTAAATTTCATTTCTTTTTGGGTTAAATCTAAGGTGTTGTACAAACATTTTCGAGTTTTCAAATATGTTAAACACCTGAACCAATACGAAATAATTCGCATTGCTCGGGGTAAATCTGAAAAGCGCTCAAGTATGTCATAAGAGGGTTTTGTCTGAACCAAAAATGATTGAACTTCTAAATGTTGATGATCGGTAACAGAATACTGGGGCCAATATTCTTGAGGTTTCGTTAGCCAGGAAGGACCATGCCACCACAAGGAATTTTCAATTAAGTCACGAGCTAGAGCTCCGCGACTTGCGAGATCGGCGGGGTTATCTTTGGAGTCAACATGAAACCAATTTTCGTTACCAACCTTCTTCAAAATTAACGCAACTCTATTTTTGACGAAAGTGGGCCAATGGCATGGGGGTTTTTTGAGCCAAGATAAAACTATGGTAGAATCAGTCCACAGAAAAATCTTTCTCTTGTCTAGATTTAATTGACTACTCAAGGATTCTACCATTTTTGCCATCAAAGCCGCTCCACAAAGTTCTAAACGGGGTAATGTTTCACACTTTACGGGAGCTACTTTCGTTTTGGACGCGAGTAAGTGCGCCGAGATATTATTTGTTGATGCATTTCGTAGATAAAGCACTGTACCATAAGCTTTTTCTGATGCATCACAAAATGCGTGAAGTTCAATATCGGAATCGGGGTGAAAATTAACCCATCTTGGAATATTAATTTTCTCGATATTGGGGTAATCATTTAAAAAGTTTTGCCACTGAATTAGGGTTAAGGGTTTTAAATTATCATCCCAATCAGTCTTGTCTTTCCAAATTTGCTGCATGATAATTTTTGCTACAATTATCTTTGGGGATAGCCAACCTGCTGGATCGAAAAGCTTAGCAATTTCTGACAAGACAGCACGTTTTGTTATTGTATTTCTACGAGGCTGCGAAACTAGTCTAAAATAAAAGCAATCATTATTTGCATTCCATCGCAAGCCTAAAGTTTTCGTATTGCTAGCATCTGAAATTTTTAAGAAGTCTGCATCAAGCAGATTCTCACGGGGTAAATCTTCTAAGAGACGAATATGATTAGCTGTCCATTTTCTCAAAATGAAACCAGCCGAATTTAGAACATGAGTAAGTTCAACCCGTCTCCTAAAAGCGTCTTCTAGCTCATGAGAGCCAGCAAGTACATCATCGACATAAATTTGGGTTTTCAAAATTTCAGATGCCGCAGGACTTCGGGGTTCACAATCGTTTGCCAATTGTATGAGAGTGCGAATCGCTAAATAAGGTGCACAGTTCACTCCGAACGTGACCGTATTTAACTCATAGTCCTTTACGTCAACTTCGGGGTTTTCCCGATACAATATTCGTTGGAATTGGGTTTGATTGGGATGATTCAATATTTGGCGATACATCTTTTCAATGTCCGCGTTAAAGACATATTTTAAAAGTCGCCATTTTAAAATTAGTACCGTAAGGTCTGCCTGCAAAACAGGCCCGGGGTATAAAATATTATTCAAGCTCACGCCATTAGAAGAGGGGTTTGAAGCATTAAATACTACTCTCAGTTTAGTAGTGATGCTATCGGGTTTAAATACGGCGTGATGGGGTAAATAATATGTGGTCGCATTTACACTCGGGAGTTCAACAGCTCTAATATGTCCCAATTCAAAATATTCATTAATCACACTATCATAGTGTGCTTTTAATTCAGGGTTCTTTAAAAGACGGGTTTCATTTCGTTTGAATTGAGACAGGGCGCTATATCGAGAATCTCCTAAAGTTAACTCATTAAGAAATTCTGGACGAAAGGGGAGTGAAACTACATAGCGACCATCGGGGTTTCGATATGTGGTGGACCGATAAAGTTCTTCGCAATATTCGTCGGCTTCTGAAAAACGGGTGGCTAGTGGAACTTCTTCTAGTTCCCAAAACCGAGAAAGTTGATTATTTAAATCAATTTGGGAGCAAAAGTTTGCAACAGAGTGTAGGGGTTCAGATTGAAGAACTTCACCAGTTATTATCCAACCGAAAACTGTTCTCTGGGCGATCAGGTTGCCATTTGGATGTATTTTAACATCCTTAGTTAAAATTTTTGGATAAACATTTCCTCCGAAAAGAATATCCATATGGGTACACATAACATCGGTCATTGTAATATCGGGGAAATTTGAGGTTACAATATCAGTAAGGGAACACGAGGGCAACCGACCGGTTATTTTATCAACAACATATGCGCAAATTTTCAGTTTAAAATTGGGGTCGATCGGAGATCCGACAGTTACAACACACATGGTTGAAGCTTTTCCAGCATAACAATCCATCATGCCAGTAACGTTAGTCGTTGGCACAGAAAATGTAGGAATTGCAAGTTTCCTTTGTAACCTCCTTGAAATAAAGGTACCTTGCGAGCCGGGGTCAACCAGCGCTCGAGCAGCACATCTGATATCTTTAATATGGACTATACATATAGTCGAGCCTAAGAGGACTGTAGAATGGGGGTTTTGGTTCAGATGTGCTGAATAAGTATGGGTATTTTGAGCGCCTGTAGAAGTTGAAGGGTTATAATTAAGAGGGGTTTGTATTTGATTGTTTGCTGGGTTTATACTCTGAGTGGTCTGCTGGGTAATAGCAGAACCAGTAGTTAAAGGTAGTTGGGATGAAACTACACTGGGAATGTGTCCCTGTAGCCTTTCATCTCTATGTAACAAGGAGTGATGTCTCTGTTTACAAAGGGAACAAACATGAATACTTTTACAGTTCTTATATTCATGAGAGGTCGCAAGGCAATTTGTGCAACATTTAAGTTTTTTAACGGTCGACATTCTCTCATCAACACTTTGACTCAAAAAGGAAGGACAAAGTCTTAGGGGGTGTGATCCTTGACACATAAAACAACGACAAGTTGTTGGGGTGGAAACAGTTTTTGTAGCGAAACTTTGGACTTTCCTTGAATCATTTGAAGATTTTTTCGAGACATTAAAATTGGGATTTTTACGGGGGTTTGCAGTACTCAAATTTTTGTTCGGGTTTTGAACGGATTGCGATTGAGACTGCCTTATGTCTGAAATCGATTCAAGAGTCTTGAAATGAGCAGTCAGAAATGCGTCCATATCTTCCCATTTAGGAGTTTTCGTACAAAGTTTCTTTGACTGTTCCCAAAGACTCAGAGTGTTTTCAGGTAACTTTGTAGCACAAATATATACTAACATTACGTGATAAAAAACTTCTGGGGTTACTTCAAGCAATGAAAGATTCGTAATACAATCATTAATAGTCCGCTGTAGATTTTTTATACTTGGACCATTTTCTTGGGATAGGGATTTAATACTTAAAAGAGTACGAAGCTGTTCATTAATTAGGGCCCCTTTGTTCTCAAACGTGTCAACCAACTTTTTCCATGCAATTGCATAGCCATCGTTAGTTAACGGGACGGTTTGTATGACATCATGGGCATCTTTGCCAGTTTTTTGTAACAAATAATATAGTTTTTGAACTGGTGTTAGTCGGGGGTTATTGCCATACAACGCAGAGAACATGTCTCGGAAAGAGGGCCAGCTCTTATAGTCACCATAGAATATAGGGGTATCACAAGGGGGTAAATTCATAATGGGTATTGATGTTTCCATTAACTTTTCAGCCTGAGCGGCCGATCTTAATCGGTCCATATGGGCCGTAATTAATGATATACCACGGGTATATGTACTATAAGAGCCCATATATCGGGACTTAACCTCGACAATTTGCGGGCTTTTCTTTTGTTCAGCCTCAATCAACAAAGTGTCGTATGTTGACCTAATAGCTTCCCATAAACGGTTAAGTTCCTTTTCATGACTAACTAACGAACCTATTCTGTGTTCAGAAGCGGGTATAATGGCAACATAAGCCTCAAAATCTGCTAAACGATCTGTATTACGAATCAAAGCTGATAGATCCATTTTTGATCTTAATTTGTATTGAGTAATTTTAAAAAAAAAGCAAATAAAAATGTGTAAAAACTAAAAATCGAACTAGTCGTTCAAAAAAAGGGGTAAATTAGCTTTTTTCTTTCTTTAATAAAAAGTATTATTTCAAAATTAATTGAAAAAAAGCTTGAAAATTATCACGTTAAAACTGAGAATTTATATAAAAGGGGTAAAAATAATAAAAACAAAAAATAAATTTTGCAAAAAACGGGGAAAAATTCGAAAAAAATAAAGGGTAAATATCAAAAAAGGGTGGATATAAAAAAGTAGAGTTTACTTTCAAAAAAATAAGGGTAAAATAATAATAGCGAAAGCGATTTTATACTTTGTTCACTAATTCAGAACAAATATTCAAATTCTAAGGGGTTTAATTACAATTTTCGTAAAAATTTCGGGTAAAAAATATTTTAAAACAAATAAATTAATTATAAAATCACTTTCGCAGTTACAAATGGTATAAAAATAATAAATATACTAGCACAGATAATAAATAAACACGGTTACTCACTTTCGGGTAAACGAATAAATTAATTTTTGTCAAAAAATATATAAATTATTCTTCAAATTTACTTTATCCCGGGTAAAAACAATATTAAATCAATAAAGTGCACAAATTTTTTTCACAAATGAGTTAAAATTATGTAAAAAACTGAGTAAAAATGCACTTTATCAAATAAAATTTAATAGTAACCGGTTTATTCGTTTATCAAAATTATACTGCACTAGTGTTATGGTAATGTGTAACAAGAGAAACACAAGAAGAAACAACCAACAAGAGGGAGTAATAAACTGTGTTTTTGTTTTTATTAAAATACAAAACACTCTCAGTCACTAGAAACGACACACACAATATTTTTTGTTTGTTTATTATTATCAAAACACTATGAACACAAGAAATATTATTTATTAATTATTCGCGTGTCTATCTGTTTATGTTTACAAAAAACTAACGAGTAAAATTCTGTTTTATTTATTCTCTTTTGTGCTATGTTCTTTAAACTAGCACAGTTGAGTTAAATTGGAATAAACAAAAGCTTTTGTTAACAGAGGAGTTAACAGAGAATAAATAAAATTGGGATCCAAAAAAGAAAACAACAATAATAAAATAAAAGATCACTTTTTAATAAAATAAAATTAAAGCAAAAAAATGAAAAATTAGGGATTAAGACCTTTATTTTATCACTGTAAAAAAAAAGGAAAAGCACACGCGAATAAAAAAACACTTTGGGGTAAAATATAAAAAATAACAAAGGGGGTTTTTGTCACTTTTAACTCAACCGTGTTTTGCCGACGGCAATTTGTGTTTCTAGCACTGATCTTGTTTGTTGGTTTTTTTTTTTCTCTTTTTTTTCACTTGTGTTTGCACTTTTCACTTTAAATTCAAACAACTTACCTTTTTAATTGTTTGAGGGAGGGTTTAAAATAAAAACAAACAGGATTTATCCAAAAAAAAGAGTGCGGGTTTCCAACAGGAGGGTTCTGAAAATAAAATATTTTCTTAAAAATATTTCAAGTTCACGGGGGGTTTCTTAAATATCCGGTTAAGGACCAAAAAAATGTTTTGCTTGAAATATTTTTATAGAAAATATATATAGAAAAAGAAAACGGGTATTAGAGTTTTTTTCTTGGGGTTTTTATTTAGCTCGGGTTTTTTCTTTACTTGTACGTACCGTACGTTCGGGGTTTACAAAAGTAAGTGAGTGTTTACAAAAATTATGTATAATAACAAGATGGGAAAATGTCAAATAAAAAAAACATAGAAAACAGCCACTGAACAATAATTAGTGACTGTTTACACTGTGCGCGTAAACACCTATTTTTCAAACAAAATTTATAATTATTTCTTGGAATTTCCTTGATTATTCCTAGCATAGCGGAATCATACATCCCAAAACGATATTATGTATATTAAAAATTATAATTTTTTTTTTAATAAATAAGCGAGAATGCTTCTTAAATTATTGACTTAAATCAATTTATGGATTTTAGTTAGAATTTATATTTATACTTTATTTATATTTATTCTTTATTATCATAAAACTTTCATCTTGTATTCCCACGACCACACTCTCATCACATTTGGGGAACGCTTCAAGTCGTTAATGACGACTGGTTATCCTTTCAAACTTTCTATATAAATAGAATATTTTGCTCAGATTAGGGTCTCACGATTATTTTCAATAAACAAAAACTTAATATTGTATTCGTTAACATATATAATACAAAACCATCCCGACGAAAGGCAATTACATACTACGACTTATTATGATAACGCCTTTTGTTCATATGATATGAGGGTGTCTTCTTTTCAATCATCTTTAATTGCTTTTTACATCTTTTTGCAATAAATAGATTCTTGATTTTACAACAAAAAGAAAGTTTTAAAGTTTTTATATATTATCATGTTCCTGCTATAATTTATGGGGCTAAAGAAGTTATTTGAAATATCTTCCATGATCCGAAAAAGTTCTGGAGTTCCAAAAATTATATAATGATTTATTGGAAATTGTTATGCTGCACTATAGTGTCTCTTACATATTACTTTTGTGGAAGTTTTGTCTTTATAACGACCAAAAGCATTCATGAAGTATTTTGGGAGACGCGGTTTTAAGATACAATCTGAAAGTTTATGGATAAGTAATTCCTGCTATTACAATTCTGGCTAAAATTGTTAAATAATTTAGAAGTGTTCCAACCTAATTAGTAAGGAAAAATTTAATAATTATTAATAATAACTGTATAATAACTGTAAAATTGCCTGAGATGAAAAATTCGCATATATAATAGGTATACGTGATTTGCAAAAAAAAAAAAAAAAAAAAAAAAAAAAAAAAACATAAGGAAAAAACTATTATAAATTTTATACCTAAAATAATCCAAAAAGCTCTAAGCTGTATTAATTTTTTTTTTTTTTTTTCTTTTTAAGGTTCAATTGCAAAAACGCTCACATGTTCTGAGTTACACAAACGGGCAGAAAAAATAGCAGCACTTTTGCAAGAGAAAGGAAAGATTGAACAAAATGACCATATTGGTAAGAATAAAACATACATACATATTTGATCAAGGTTCGAATACGTTTTATATTTTGTTTTGTTTTTTTTTTAAAGTATATATTATTGAAGTTGAAAAAATGTTTAAACTATTTGAAAATAAATATACATTTAGAAAAATAAAATAATAAAGTTCTTAGAAAAAAATGGTTTCCAAAGAAAAAAATTTTTTCTATTTTTGTAAAATAATTTTGAATTTAATATGCCATTTACAGCAAAACAAAAACTAATTGGTTTTTGTAAAAAACAAGTATCAAAAACTAAATCCGTTATATACCTGTTTTCTTCCAAATGTAGATTTTGGAAATCATATTTTTTGTAGGCCGGGAAAATAAGTCGAAAAAATTAATCTACCTTGGAATTTGACGGGGGAAGCGTATTTGGCATATAGTTTTGTCATGGCTTTTTATGTACGCTGTTAAAAGATACCGTCAACCACGTGTACGCTACGCGAGTAATTCGCGGTCAAAGGTCACAAAAATCAGTTGTTTGTTGAGTAAATCCATTTTAAATTTAAAAAATGTTGACCCTTGGTTATCGGTTTAGATAAAATTTGGTACATGTGTTGAGGAGGATGAATAGACATGTAAAGTGAATTTTTCTCATTTTTATTTTGAGAACTGTAGCAACTCCATAGCTTTGAAAGCGATTAACATATTTATTTAAATGACCATAACTTTTGTTATATAAAAGATATCAAAATATTTTTTTTTTGCAGTGGATTTGTCAAAGCTTGTATCTTAAGATAACATATAAAAATTTTGAAAATATAACATATTTTTTATAAGAATTTTCTTTAGTGTCGTGCATCCATCTTTATTTTTTTTTTAAGAAGCTTTATACTTTCTATAGAGAAAATTTCAGAGAGATTAAGATTTTTAAATTTAAAATGGAATTAATTTATTTATTTATTTATTATGCATCGAACGTGTTTTGATGCCATTACAATATTTATAAAGTAAAATTTCCAACAATTTTGTTGAAGTTGTGTACCATAGACTGCACCAAAATTTACTTTTGAATTTTGACCGTAAGTCCTCCTAGAATCTTTTTTTGGGTTGTAAAATCGGATATCGGTAAACTATAAATTTTCCTTTTAATGTGAGCTATAGTTCCTTAAATTCGAATTTTATGTTAATACACCTATAGAAACTAGGCCAATCATAATCATGTTTCTTTTCTCTAAAAATACATTTTTTAATTTAATCCTGTTAGAAAAATTAAAAGAAAATGTTTTTTCGTAGATTTTTTTTTTTTTTTTTTTTTTTTTTTTTGAATACAGAATTATTTTGAATTTGAATAACAAATATCTTTTAAGTTTTTATTAGTTTGTTTTGGAACAGACAAGAAAAATATTTTATTTTAAACTAAAGATTTTTCATTTCTTTTTTTTTATGAACACTTTATATTTTGTATTACGGGTTTGTGGAAATGAATATTAAATAAGTTACGTTTCGAAAATAATCACATTATATTTTTTTTTTCACTGAAAACACAACATGTTTCAGTTCTTTTGAGACACATGTCTTATACAAGCAATGAAACTGTAAAAAATATATTTAAATGTTAAAGCCTCAAAACTTAACTACAGATTTTGAAACAATTAATAGAACCAATTTATATATTTTCCAGAATTGTGTTTACATCTCCAAATTAGAAAGAATTTATTAATAATATAATATGAAGATAAAATACAAATAAAACGATAAGAAAAAACTATTTGTATTTAAACTTAAATATAGTACCATAGGTTAGGGTTTAATTATTTATTTATTTATTTATTTTTTTTTTTTTTTTTGCATGAAAAACTAATTACACTAAAAGTCTGAGATATACAATTTTTGATATAACTTACTTATTTTATATGTATGAAATATTTATGTTGATCTTGAAAGATGCACCATACTTTAATATTATTTTAATTTTGTTAAATAATAATGACTTATAATGTTGTTTAATATTCCTTATAAGAACTTAGTGCTTCTTCTCATTCCCGTTTCCCGGGAAAAGAAATATCACGGGACACCTCTAGTTATATTTCATATAAAAAATTATCCAATGTTTGGAAGGATTTTTCGTCATTTTCGAACTATAATATTTTAAACTAAACACTTCCAAATTTTTGGGTGATTTTTATTTTTATAAAAAAATATTTTCGTTGTGTGTTTTTTAGAACACACAACTTCTTTATTTGTCAAAGATAAAAGTACAAGTGAGAATTATTTATTAATATTAACTTAAACTACCCTAACTCAAATGCACAGGTTTTGCACACGCCACTTTTGTTGAATCGCTCGTGTATCTTGTAGACGCTGTGTCAGCATGTGAACGATAAACAAAGTCAGCAACTGCAACATAAGCTTTGTGAACCGTGTGAATAATTTTATTTTATTTTGGAGTTTTTAAATGTAATTTGTGTTAACTCCTCCCCTCTCCAATGCAAGCGTCCCGATTGCTAAAATGTATCTTTTTTCCACTTGTTTCCTCGCTTCCGGTACTTCTTCTGCTGTTTCCGGAAAATTAACTGTAATTTTCGACCCAAGTGTTTTGTTTGCCGGTCCCTGAGGATTTTCTTCGATCTCCTTCTTTTCTTTTTTCTTATCAGATCCCCTTTTTACCGTTATCCAGATAGCGATGCAAAGAGTAGCAATAATAATAAATGAATTTGACGTTATCAATGCTTTGTTTTTATTTTCCAGTAACTCCAGTCATTCTATATTTCCAATATTTATTTTACTGAGTCTTTCTAGGGATAGAACTTCCTCTGTTTTAAAAGCTGTTGATCTGGGTTTCATAAAAGCCTGAAGGGGTTTATTTCCACTTATCTCCTTAGAATAAAATTATTGATCATTAATCTTGATTGTTGTATTGTGGTATTTGATGAGATATGTTCCGTTTAAATTTATTTCTTCTCCGTTCACCTTAAGCTTACCGTTGTACTGATCCAATAGCAATAGATCACTTCCAATTTCTTCTATAGTGGGGATATGTTCATTGCTTACCTGTGTGCAGTTCCCTACTCTGTTCTTAATAAGATTAGTTATACAATGACTTTCTCTTAGTTCTACCAGCTTATCTTTATTACATATGGTCATATCATTAAAATTTTAACAATCGTTTTTTATAGCAAAAAAAAGTTCATTACATTTTAAAATTTTATTGAATTCAATTTTGTCTATTGTATTGCCAACCTTAACTGGTCTTGCGATAAGAATTTTACAAACATTTTCATGGGTGATTGGAATGCTTAAGATATACAAAATTTCTTTATTGTTCGTTACTATTTTTACATTGGCAAACGATAATAATTCATCTACGTTAAATGTTGGGATATTATAGTTTCCCAAAATGTTATTTAAGTTATCTATTTCGGTTTTTGACAAAATAAATGAATTTACTATATTTACTTTTGCCCATTGTATGGCATACTCAATATTTTGTAGTTCTTTTTCTAGTTTATGTTGAACTATTTCTCCTAGTTTATCATTCCAATCTTCCCTTTTTATTTTCGATATTTCGTTTGTTAAATTAGAAATTTCTTGTATTCTACTAATGGTCAGATCATTAATAATCACCTGTCGGTTATTGTTTTCTAGAATATTTTTAACTTTTTGATTCATGATTTCGAAATTATGATTATCTGGTGTTTCTGCAACCCATTTCCATGCGCTAGCTATAAAGTCAATTGACCTTTTCCTCACGCTGGGACTTAGACGTTTAAGAAGACCTTTTATGTCGAGTACCTGTTGTGTCAAGAACGGGCGGAGTGGATGTCCATATGCAATTTTAGTATCCAAGATGGATCCGACATTGCCTAGTAGAGTCTGATATTGTTCGAGTTCGATTGAATGTATAACTTTAAAAGTGCCATCCTGTCTTCTTAACATGCCACTCTGAATAGTAATTAACCTTGCATTAGAATAGTCAAGTATATTAAAGTCCGCCAATACGGCTCCAAGGAATAGTCTGCAAAAAATGTAATGATAAAAAAAAAGGATAAAAGAAAATGTATCAATTTCTAATGCGGCTTTTGTGGATAACACGTCCGCTTTCGGTGACAATTGTCCTACCACGGTTTTCCTTAACAATTTCCTCTTTGAAGCGGTTATTTAACTTTGTTCCCAATCTTTTGTTCGTTCTTACATAGATTACCTGACCTGGTACGTAGTCTTTAATCGGTTTTTTCCTCTTGTTATGGTAGGCTAAGTCTTTCTCTTGTTTTCGTCTGAGCCTTTCAATATTAGGTAATCTCGTAGTCTCGTAATCTTGTGGAGAAAAGTACGCCCAAAGTATAAATCTACAGGTTTTTTCCAGTCACCGAATGAAATGTATGATTGTATTCGTTTACTGCTCTTTCTAATAACTCCGCGAAATTTCGAGAGGTTCCGTCGCTTTTCAAACATCTCATGATTTCCGCTAATGTAGAGTGGAAGCGTTCCACTTGACCATTTGCCTCGCTTTTATATGACGGCGTTGTGAACAATTCGATTCCTAGGTCATCCTTCATTACGAATAGAAGGCGGAGTTTAAAGTTGTCCATGATCACATTTTTCGGAACGCCATAAGAGAAAAAAAAGTTCTCTAAGGGGTCTTCTAACATCTTCCAAAGACCGTCCATTTATTAGTTTTACCTTCGCATACTTAGAAAATTTGTCCACTGACGTTAAGACCATTTTCTTATCGGTCGAGAATATATCGGTATGAATAGTATGCCCCGGATATGTTGGTATAGGCGTTCCTTTTATCTCTGGTTTATTTGGATGTCTCTCATATTTTCCTTTCTTACATGTAGAACATATTTTTATGACTCTTTCTATTTTACCTGACATGCCGGGGAAGCAACACTTTTCCAACATCTGCTTTTTGTTTTCCTTGTCATTACGATGTGCTCTATTGTGAATTTCTATTATCATATTCTCTTGGTCATTTTCAGAAAGAATGTCCTTTACCACTAGTTGTGTAAAACGACATTTATAGTTAGCAAAGTGGTTAGGATATAATCTTTGAATCTTTCCCATTACCCATTCTGGAGCTTTTATTCCGTTGATAACAGACGGGTTTAAATATTTTTTTAATATATTCAGAAGGATTTCTTCATCATACTGAGACTCATTGATAATATGACGATGTACTCCTGAAAAAACAATTTTAAATTGGTACGATGAGGTATTATCCACTTTTAGGAACAGCTGATTCCTGAACACATTTATTGGAGCCTCAGCACTGGGTATTAGATTATCTGAAGAGCTTTCCGCACTATGTTGGGCTGGAGTCAAAGAATTAATTTGATCGTTCATATAATTCAAATTCTGATGGAACCTAGATAAAGCGTCTGCTACCACATTTGTTCGTCCAGTCTTATACCTTAACTCATAATTGTATGCTTCTAAGATGCACTTCCATCTTTTCATTTTTGAGTTGCTGTTACCGCTGCTCAGGGCGTATGTTAAGGGCTGGTGGTCAGTGTAAATTGTTTTCTTCGAGCCATATAAATAATTCCTTAATGAGTTTAGAGCCCATAATAATGGCCAACATCTCCTTTTTGTTGGCAGCATAGCTCTCTTCCGTTTTGTTTAGGGTTCTAAAAATAAAAGTTTTTGGTCGCTCTTCCTGGCTTAATACGGCTCCAATTGCAAAATTAGAGGCATCGGTAGTTAATTGGAAGTTTTTGTCAAAATCAGGGTAAGACAATAAAACTTCCTGTGAAGCCAATGCATTTTTTAGCATATCGAACGCATTTCTCGCAAGTGCATCCAGCTTTATTTTCATTTGTACTGATGCAGATTTCGAAATTCGTCCTTCCTCTCCTCTTAAGAGTGACGTCGCCATGTCGGAATAACCTCTAATAAACCTTCTATAATACCCTGACAATCCGAGAAACGATCGAAGTTCTTTTGGGGTCTTAGGGTAGGGAAATTTCAATATAGAGCACTGCTGAGACCTTCTTAAATTCGATTTTATCTTGATTCTAATTCCTTTATAATAGCCAAAATTCTGGGTAGTTTAAATAACTAATACTCTGTGGGATTAAGATAACTTTCCTAATTCTGGGTGTTTCTACTCTAACGACAAAATTCTAATCATGGCCAGAAATGTTTTTATGACACTTTTTGTTATGATTATTCGAGTTTATTCAAATTAAAGAAGCAAAACCAATCACAAATCTTGTCGCATTTTGAGTAAACTTTTTATATGACAAATTGTTTTGTAAATCTGTATTGTTTTTAGTTCGATACTATTCAGGACAATTGTGTCGATTACTTGGTATACAAAACTTGTAACTTGGAACATGAGAAAAGACAGAAATATAATATATAATTATCCTATAATCCACACTTATTATTGACACGATGCCTGACGAGACTATAGAACAATTGACTAATCGACTTAGTAGGACACTTACAGTGAGGGAGCCGACAGCTAGTGAACAAGGGCTTAGCGAAGTCCAAAAAAGTAAGATAATGCAAATGATCAGGGAAAATCTGAGACCGCCTTCAGACCATCTCCCTAATGAAAGTTTCGATCAGCCCGTGGGTACAGTTATAACGGAGCTAAATGAAATAGACAGGGTATCCGATTTAATCAAATCACTAAGAGAATTCTCCGGAACCGTTGGAGAATTCAATTCGTGGAGAAAGTCTGTAGATAGGGTGTTAGCATTATACGAACCACTAAAAGGAACAGGGCGTTATTATGCTATCCTGCATACAGGATATCTTATAGAACCCCATTAAATTGGAATTCTACAAAAAAGTGTCTAATGATGCATTATTCCGATAAACGGTATATCGGGACGTTGGAGTATCAAATGACGGTGCTTCGCCAAGGAAATAAGACCATAACAGAGTTCTATCAGGCTGTCTACCAACATCTTTCATTAATTGTAGACAAAGTTTCTTGCTTAGAATTGGACGAGAACAGTCTGAAAACAATGACGAGTACATATAGGGAAAAAGCACTAGATACTTTCGTTAGAGGGCTCAATGGTGATCTTCCTAGACTATTAAGTGTCCGCGAACCGAGCTCATTGCTTCAGGCATTACCTATTTGCCTCAAGTTAGACAACATGACGTTTCGAATGAACTATGCCCATGGACACGTACCAAGAGCAAATATGCAGAAGGACAGAATCGGTATAACAAACTCTCTCCCGGGGAATGTACGAAAATTCTACCCAGAACTTGCTCATATTGGTGGGACGATGCCAACTAGGCCACCATTACCACCCCGATACAAACTTACACCTAACTTTAATCCAAGTTACAACCTAACCTATAACCCAAATTTTCAAAACCCATATATACGTTCAAATATCCACCAAAATCCGGATTCAAGACCGCAAGCCAATTCAGAAACTCAGAATAGGCCTCTAAATCAATACAATCTAACCCAATACCAAAATCAATGGCCAAACAATCAAAAACCACCCGTGGCGGAACCTATAGAGGTAGACAGGTCAATTCAAACTGGCCGTGTCAACTATATGAATCGAGCATCAATGAACCAATTTCCAAAAAGGCCAGCTGGGACTTCTTTTCAAGTACCAGTAAATAAAATACAAAGAAATGTCCATATATAAACGTTGCCAGAAGATCGAGGATACATTCGGGATGATTACCAATTAGAAGAAGGTGAAGCTGAGAGAGCAGTAAATGATGGGACAGACGATATTGCGGAATATTTCCAGCAAATTCCAGAAAATTTCATAGTAGATGAAACTAGGAAGGCGCAACCTGATGACGTTCAAGTCGTCGTTAATTTTTTAGATTAAACTGTTCCTCGTTACCTTATTTTGAGGCCAAAACGGGGGACGGAAATATACTGACATTTCTATTAGACACTGGAAGCAACGAGAATTATATTAAACCCACTGTAGTAAGTATACCTAGATGTAATGAGAAAATATTTGGAGCGAAATCTGTGGCCGGAGATACGTAAATAACCCATCACACATTTCTAAATCTCTGCGGAATCAATGACGTACCAATAAAATTTTTCCTTTTGCCGGCCTACTTTCATTTGACGGAATTTTAGGAAACGACAGCTTAAAAGAACTCTCTGCTGCCATTCACACATCTGAAAATTACAATTAGGGGAGGAAAAAAATCTATATTAAACAACGCCTGGCACAGAATGTAAATAACCTGAAATTAAGGATCTAACATTTAACCGAACATTAAAAAGTATCACTGAGCAACATTGTGAAGAAGCCTCCCTGCCTTTTTTCAGATCCGGAAGATAAACTGGCATATACTACTACAGTAGTAGGAGAAATACGCACGGAAAACAGTTCACCAATATACGCTAGAAGCTATCCCTACCCAATGGCCTTAAAAGATGTTGTAGAGAGATATATCGTCTTCTACATGATGGCATTATAAGGCCATCCAGATCTCCTTATAACTCACGTATATGGGTGGTGCCGAAAAAGGAGGACCTTTCGGGACAGAGAAAATACAGATTAGTAGTAGATTTTAGACGATTAAATGCCGTAACTGTGGCCGATAGGTACCCTATTCCGGAAATTAACGATGTCTTGTCTAATCTAGGTGGAAACCAATACTTTACAGTATTGGACCTCAAGAGTGGGTTTCACCAGATACCATTGAGAGAGGAGAATAGGGAGAAGACTGCCTTCTCAGTAAATAACGGAAAGTACGAGTACACTCGATTGCCGTTTGGGCTGAAAAATGCTCCGTCAATATTTCAAAGAGCGTTAGACGACATCCTTGGGAATTTATCGGGAAGATATGCTATGTATATGTAGATGATATTATAATATTCAGTAAAGACGAAAAATCTCACTTGGAACATGTGGAAAAGATATTCAGAACACTGGAATTAGCCAATATGAAAATTCAGCTAGATAAGTGTGAGTTTTTTAAATGTGAGGTAGATTTCTTAGTGTTTGTAGTATCAAAGGATGGCATCATGACTAACCCTAAGAAAGTTCGCTAAGCCCTTGTTCACTAGTTGTCGGCTCCCTCACTGTAAGTGTCCTACTAAGTCGATTAGTCAATTGTTCTATAGTCTCGTCAGGCATCGTGTCAATAATAAGTGTGGATTATAGGATAATTATAAAATGTCAGGATTTAAAAAAGCAAGTTTGGAATTAAACATACGTTTTTTCTGTATTTTCTCATGTTCCAAGTTACAAGTTTTGTATACCAAGTAATCGACACAATTGTCCTGAATAGTATCGAACTAAAAACAATACAGATTTACAAAACAATTTGTCATATAAAAAGTTTACTCAAAATGCGACAAGATTTGTGATTGGTTTTGCTTCTTTAATTTGAATAAACTCGAATAATCATAACAAAAAGTGTCATAAAAACATTTCTGGCCATGATTAGAATTTTGTTGTTAGAGTAGAAGCACCCAGAATTAGGAAAGTTATCTTAGTCCCACAGAGTATTAGTTATTTAAACTACCCAGAATTTTGGCTATTATAAAGGAATTAGATTCAAGATAAAATCGAATTTAAGAAGGTCTCAGCAGTGCTCTATTATGATTATTAATTTTAAATTCTTATAGAGGGATAGCGCCAAAAATATCTTAAAGTACTTTTTTTCAGAAGTCATACCTAAAAAATTAAAAGTAATCTAGTTAGCAATTAATTTGTATAATTTTTTATATATATGTTATATCAGAAAAATCTGGAGAAGAAACGCTACAAGCAGTTGATTTACTTTTAATCCTAACTAGTTCCGTTTATCTTTTATTAAAAAAAATCTTATTTTTGTTAGAAATATTTAGAGTCGGAAAGGAAAAAAGTTTATATTTTCTGAATCCTTGTAGGACATGACAGGACGATGTCTGTCCGTTTGTCGGTTGAAATGACGTTTAGAGAATTTAGCTGTTGAAATTTAGAAAGATCGGTTTATAAATGGCGGAGATATATTTAAAAACCGGTTTTTTAAGCGGGTTTTTGATTTTTTGAAGCCTCTATATAGCTAGGGGCTTCGTTTTTGCAAAGAAGATTCGAATTTTTTTTTCTGAATTTTTGTGCTGAAGAAATTAACTAAATCGGTCGAATAATAACCGAGATATAGGACAAAATGCATTTTTTTCTTTTGGAGCATTTGTTTAAGTGTTTAAGTGTTTCGGTTATTATATAGATCGGCCGTAAATATTTAAATTTTTTTTTTTAATCAACTAAATTGGTTTATAAACAACCGAGTTATGGGCTAAAAACTGAAAAAAGCTGTTAAGAATATACACACACAAACATTTATATTAAGCATTGCAATGACTATTTATGTTTTTTTTCTCTCTCTTTTTTATTAGCAAGCAGTTTAGTTGACACCAGAGGTATTGTAATGATTACATTGGTCAACAAAAGACGGCAAAATTTTTTTCCTAACAGCCCTTGTTTTTGACTTATAGCTAACTACCATCATTTACTATTTTTACGTAAATTTTCGTTTTTTATTAGACTCTAAAATATATTTTGTAGTTGTTTTCGATATGGCTTCGTCAAGAAACTTAATATAGATTGTTTTGCTATATCTGGTGAATATATATTTGAAAAATATCGAAAACCGATATTAAACTTTGTGAAAACTGCATGTCATCAATACTTCAAAATAAAATTGTGTAATCAGGATAAGCCATGCGTTCCTCATACAATATGTGTGGTATGTCTACGGTTATGGTACAGTAGAAAAAGAGATGCAATAATGTTCGTAACACCTATGATTTTATCGTACCCAACATCACATTTTATCGCACCTGAGAAAAAAACCTGTTACCGTATTTTTCTCAAGAGAAAAAAAGATTTCGTTTTTTGTAACGATGTTGGTTTTATTTTGCAATAGATGGGTTTAAAAAGGTACCAACTAAGTGATTGGCGTCTTTTCATAGACAGAAGCAAAAGAAGTTTAAAGTTTGTTTTGCTTCATAAAGGTAACAAGTATGGATCTATACCTATTACACATTGGAAGACTTTAAAAAAAGAATACGCAAATGTTTCTAAGGTTATGGAAAAAATTAAGTATCCAGACCACAACTGGGTCATTTGTGTTGATCTGAAAACTTTCTTTTAGGTCAACAAGGGAAGTATACAAAGTTCCCTTGTTTCAAGTGTCTATGGGACAGTCATGACAAACAACACCATTGGTCATAAAAAGTTTAGCCAGTACGGGAAGAGCTAAAAGTTGGTACAAAAAATGTTGTAAACCTACCTTTAGTTAGCCAAGACCGCATAATAATTCCACCACTTCATATTAAACTCTGCATAATGAAACAGTTTGTAAATGCGCTTGACAAAAGTGGCGTATGTTTCAATTTTCTTTTTTATGGGAAACAGACTCGTGAAAGATCCTAATATTGTCAAATCAATGACTGAGGTCGAATCTAAAGCTTGGAATTCATTTGTTCTGGTTATGAGTAATTTCCTAGGTAAAATAAAATCTGACGACCATGTCTGATGACCATGTTAAGTGCACGCTATTGAACTTGCAAGAGCTAACGTGCAACTTGAGAATAAAACTCCACTTCCTGCACTCGCATGGAGGAGTGAGGAGCAGGGTGAAAGATTTCATCAATATCTTTGGACAATGGAAGGGCGTTATCAGGGAAGTTGGGACTTATACATGATGGTAGACTACTGCTGGTTGGTTATTGTGTTTAAGGTATAAAAATTCGAAAGAATTTTCTTTCGAATATCTAAGGATATGCCATAACAGTGAGAGCCCTCATATTTCATGGGAACCTTTATCCTATCATATCGCATTGATAAAATTAAAATAGTATGGATATATCTAGGTGAAGAGGTAGCCCCCATACAAAGATAATGTAAATTTTCCCATCTAAACGACTAATACAGTGAGTCTTCCAGAAGGAGTAATAGTTCCCATATAAAGTAAATATTAGTTATCGCATCAAAAATAAGGTATCGAAGCGTACTGGTACAAGCTAGTAAATAACAAATTAAATACTTTGGAATTTTACAATAGTTGGCATTATTATTTAAGGAAGATATAATCACTGCAGTGCAGAACAAATATTTTATAAATGTAAGACAATATTAAATTAAAAAAGGGTACGGTGGAAATTTTATGGACCGATTTGGTTGATTTAAAAAAAACTGAAATTCGAAAACATATTTGTGATAGATTTGTGCAAGAATGAGGCCCATAGCTTCAAAAATTCTACCTTAGTTTATTCTTGTTTTTCAGTAAGCATGAAACAACAACTATAAGGGAAGCAGACATTAGATAAGTAAAAAAAAAACAGATTTGCCAATAACTCGGTTGTTTATGAACCGATTTGGTTTATTCAAAAAACCGAAATTCAAAAAAAATGTTTGTGATTGATCTCTATGAGTTCTTCAGCGAAAAAATTCAGAAAGAATTTTCCGATTTTGTTTTGCAAAGACGAAGTCCCTAACTTATATAGGGGCTTCAGAAAATCGAAAACCGGTTAAAAGACCGGGGTTTTTTAATATTTCCGCTTTGAATCGGTTTTTTGTAAGTTTCAATAGAAAAGTTTTGGAAGAAGTTTCTGATCTTTTGTTTGGTTATTTGTTATTCTTTCACGGCAAAACTACTATACCGATTTTGCATGATATTTGACACACAGGCATCTTCTCCCCCAGAAGGAACTGTAGGCTATACCAGATCATGATCTTTTGAATCGATTCACATTATATTTGGCACACATATAGTTCAGAAATGACCCACTTTTTGTAACTAATTATTTTACCCAATTTGACTCAACTACTTAATCGCTTAACATGAAATTTGGAACACGTATAGTTCTGAATGAACTATAGCTTAAGTCCACTTTTCTAGCAAATTGTTTAACATAATTTTTTTTGACCCATCCCCTGATTGGATTCACATGAAATTGGCACACATATAGTGCAGAAGGAACTAAGGTCTATAAACTCTATTTTTTGGATGCTTCGCCCTCTTTTTGTAACAAATTACTTAGGATATTTATTTTTTTATTAACCACTACTGAATCGGTGTACATAAAATTTGGCGTGAATTATGGCTTATATGACCTGTTTTATATATCTTTTGAAATTCTTCTTAAAATTATTACTAAAACTAATGCTTTTTCTGCCCTTTTTTATGTAAAGTTTTGTGATTTATTTCCCATAATACGTATTTGTGACGACTACTGAACCCATGGACATATTTGGCAGAAAGATATTACGTTTTCCGAAAAGAACTTTAAGCTTTATCAAATTCTATTCTTTGTAAAGAAATATTTCTAAATTTTATATACTTTAAAAGGAATAAAAATTCTTTTCTTACTTAATTAATATTTTTTTTTTTTTTTTGTGGATAACCAGATGTTGATTGTGTGTTGGAACTTCTAGAAATGGTAAAAAGAACTATTCAATTAGGCCTACGACCTACATTAGGCCAATTAGAAAGTATATTTTCACTGTCACATCGTGTCCATTTGCAAAAAGTTATCATTTGCACTGAAAGAATTAACATCTACATCTATTTTATATAATAGTAGATATTGACTAAATGTAAAAATCATTGAGTTTTAAAGTTTTTATAATTTTATATGCCCTTATAGGCCTCCACGCTTTACATATCTACTATTGACTACAAAAATTCAAATAGATGACAAATTTATCTTCACATGGAATGCAAAAGGGCCAAACAACGAAAAAATTGACATTGAAAATATTTTCTAGATAATGGTACATTGCATTAAAATATACATCACGAAAAATAGGATAACTTTTGTCAAAGTTTATTAAATTAATTCAACAAATCAACAACAAATTGGTTTCACAAGTAATAAGTCGTAAGCAAAGATTAATCTACAATCTACAATTGACGATATATTGATTGGAAATAGATCTGTAAATCTTATTAATATAAAAATTCTTACAACAGTATCCCACAGACCCCTCAGGAATAGATATATGGATTCTCACATTTGACATAAACGTTTCTAAAACGTTTACTAATTTTCTGTTTCGCATTCGATTTTACTATTTTTATTAACAAATAAATAAAAAAAAATTCTTTAAGACAATGTAAATATTTCATACATTTATGGAGATCAGTACTAAGAAGAAATCAAGTCTAATCTTTTAATAGAAGCCAACCTTAATCCTTCTGATTTTTACCTATTTCATGTAAAAATGTTGAGTTTATCCCATATGTTCTAAAAATTCAAAGATTAGCAAATAGAATACGTTTTCAGAAACGGTAGTGAGTTTAAAATCGTTTGCAAGAGTCTTTTACCTGCCGAACGTTAAATGTGAACAAAATAAAAAAATCTCCAATTTACTAATTGAATAGGATATCTGAACTAACATAGAATATATGACAAATACAAAATTTAGTTACTCTTAAAACCAACTTTTTCCAAAACTTTGCCAATTTGCCGCTTAAAATTATATCCAATGAAGAAAGATATATTTTCAGTAATAGATACCTTTTATATTTAATTCGAACAGTAGTCAGCTAACATTTCGGGATGGCACATTTCTTAATGCCGTTTTTCTATATATGTATTGACGGAAACGCTCAAAATATTCATTGGTAAAGACCTTCAAATTTTTAGGGCAAGTTCAATTGTGAATATAAGAAGATTCGGATTTGAATCACTACATTTGAAGATGCATTTTTTAGTCACATTATCCATTCTTACTGGACATTGATCAACAGGCCCTTTTTCCATCTCAGCTACGAAACTTGATAGGAAGATAGATCAGACAAAGTTTAACCTTTTCAGAATCATAGATTATATAGGTGATAGTAATCATTTTTAATATTTACGATGTGTACTTAGAACCATGCTTTCAAATCATAATACGAAAATTTAACTTCTTTTGGAATATATAAATTCCTATGGTCGTAAATAAGTGCATTTTTCAACCAACTATGGAATTAGATAGAAAGTTCCTACAATTTTTGAAAGCTTTTAATGTTATGCCTCTCTAAATTAGCGATACTTTGACTCTAAGATGACAAATTCAGTACAATTCTACATTTTTAGCACAATCTATTGTCAAAAAACAGCAGTACTCCAGTGATTAATTTAGTATAAATATAAAATTTTGAACTCTTAATAAAATTATTGGTTGGTTTAACAAACATTTTCTAAAAGTATTTGAAATTTGCTTAAATGCAGCTAAATTTATGAATAAAAGTGATTAAACTTGTGTTCAATCATTGTGTCGTTGACCAGTGTTAAATTATATTGTGGACCAGTGGTGAAACCAAAATTTTTATTTTTTGCAGTTTTTCGATTAGAAAATTTACGCCGTTTCTAGTATTGCAAAATAAAGAATGACGGCTTTTTGCTCTTGTAAGTATGAATCGTTTCAGATGCATCTCGTTAATGTGCCATCAATAGCATCGCTATGGCAATCGTCTAAATTTGTTGAGAAAAAACGTGAATGGCGAGGCATACAGCGTAATTTCAATGAAGCTAAAGTATCGCGTGATCAAAAAAGTTTTCCAAATTACATTTTATATTGGCTGTGGCAGGATAAAATATTAAATTGCAAAAATATTACAACACTTTAAATCGATTTAAAAGTTTGCGTACTTTATATTAGCAGTTTTACATTTTATGTGAAATTATTTTTATAATAAGTACACATGTTCTGTTTTAGTTAAGAGAAAAATAGGTTTGAACAAATAATTTAATAAAAAGTATTCATGCCCTTAGATCACGGTGTCTTTAATATTTCGTAAATCGTCGAAGCACACCCAAGACGTTAATTGAAATCAGTGAAAATGTATACCAATCTTCAGCTAGTAAGTTTAGTTTATAGTTATATAATTGATGTTTGCTACTTATTATTTCTTATTTAATTTTTATCTTCCAAAGTTTTTTTTGTAGTTAGATGTGAAAGATACATCAATGAATTAAATGCAATTAAAAAAATATCAAAACTCTATGTACACTTTGTTTTTTACTTTATATTCTAAAGGTAGGTATCAATCCCTCTTTAATTAGTATTTTGTATACCTTTTTGTAGGTTACATATGTGCACTTATTTTTGATATCGGCTTAAAATGGAATTTTTAAAATTTATTCAAATTTTTGATTTTCACTGCAATAACATATTGTTCGTTAAATATCACTTTAGAAAATTTTTTGACTAATTAGAAAAAAATGCATACTTTTTTGATTAAAATTTTTTTAATGAAATGTAAAAAAATCACTAAGATCGGGATTATCTTCAGTATCATCAACAATATCGTATCACTTTGTAAGGAAGAAAATAATATACATTTACATGTTTAATATAACTAAAACATTTGCTTTTTTGCATTGAAAATAGCGCTTTTCGTGTCAAAAATTTGCTTCCAAGCGTGATAAAAATAGATGCCATTCGTAGGGGGATGTTGAAGCGATATTTTACTTTTCTTTCTTCTTTACTTGCTTCGTTCGAAGCTTCATTTCTTAATAGGTTTTTACTTCACAGCTTTTGGTGAAACTGTTAGAACTTTCTTTTAAATCGAACTCATATAAATCTGAATATTGTTATCTGTGCTTTTTATTAGGTATTTTTTAAGAATTCTTATCGTTTTTGAAATTTGCGGTATAGTCAAGCGTAACTTTTTTAAAACTTCTCATGTCTAACTTGAACGATATCTATTAGTTTGAAAACTTGTTTAAGAATTCAAGAGAAATTTCCGAAAGATACTATATTTAGATCAAAACATATTTTAAAGTTTTCTGCAGAAGAAGTTATTACCATTTCAGTACAGTTACGGCCCAAAAACCGCTGTTTTTTTATTAAATTTAGTACAAAAATAAAAATCGCATCTATCATCTCTGATTCGAAGAGATAACCACTGATCGGAAATATAAGTACGATGGATGAAAGTCGAAACATAAATTTAAATTAGTCTCTATTTTCGTATTTCTTGATATATATCGGACAACCCGGGTAACGCCGGGTAGAAATAGCTAGTCTATATATTATTGAATTCTATTTAGTGGAATTAATGCCTAGGAATTTCCCGTTCTCATCAGTGCTCGTACAGCGTACAATACAGTTATAGAAAATCATTGCATAAACACTTTTTTTATTGTAAAATAAAATTTTTTGATTAAGACGATTTTTTGCAGAAATAGCCTTCGTATAAAAAATTTTTCGTGAACGTAGGACCTAAAAAAACATCATATTTTATGGTACCGGTGTCAGATTTAACGTAATTTTCGTAGTTTTTTACCGTTTCGCAAAACATAAATAGCACCCCTCGTACTGTTTTCTTATATATGGGTTAATCAAAATGTTAAATAATGTGTTATTTTGAATACCATATGTATAACACAATAATTCAGATAACACATACTTTAAAAAGATATAGTAAAATAAGAATTTTCAAAAATTCATTCATAAATACATACATTTTGTTTAACTTTATTTCATTACTTTTTAATTTCTTAAGAATCTAATTTTGATGTGCTTTTTAATTCATTTCTTTAATGTTATTTTGGGTTTAAACCTGAAAATTTTTTATATATCTATTTTTTAACAAATACATATAATTATTGTTCTTAGAATTTTTCTATCCTATTTTTCTGTGTTATAGCATTTTCTAGCATTTATCTTTGTATAGCACTTTTTTCACTTAGGCTTTGGCAAAATTAATATAATAACACTATTATAGCAACATACCAATTTATATTTAAAAGTATTAAATTAGAGTAAAAATGTTTAAAATTAAATATAAAATATGTGCATGCATACATATGTACATTAGACTGCACCAAAATTTACCGACTTTTGAATTTTGGCCGTAACAATATATTTTTACAACTCATTGGGTTATAAAAATATATTGTGTGAAATATTAGTAAAGTCGGATATCGTTATCGTGCCGCATCGGACCTGAAGTTTGTATGGGGAAAATATGACTTTTTTACAGTTTTAGAAAAACTTAGTTATTAAATACTTTGCTTTGTAACAAAATGTTAAAAAATCGGAATATACACATAATTGTTTATCAAACAAGATACAAAGAGGAAAAATCGGTTAAAAAATGTTTAGGTTATTACGAATTCTTCAGACCATTAATATATTTTAGACCACTTATCTCAGGATTGAACAAACAAATTTCTAGTTTTTTGAGAAATCTTTAAATAAAATGCTATTTTTATTTAAATTTAAACCATAATTACTAAAGAATATATTTTTATTTCTGCTGAGTAATCCTAAAAGTAATCCTAAAAGATTTTAATTTTTTTTAACTGTTTCGAAACTCCAATTTCAGACTTTTAATAAGTTGTGTTTAAAAAAATTTATAGACAACACTGCAGCAAATAAAATTAAAAAAAAATTGAGTCAATATCTTGTATGACTAAGCCATACCTGCGATTAAAATTTTGCGGATTTCGGCAAAAAGACATTTTTTGCAGTTTTTAGTTATAAAGTAAATTTTTTTGAAGTGATATTCCGACTAAAATAAATTATTACACAATAAGATAACCCATGTCTCAGAAAGTATATTCTAAAATTTTTAAGAAAATTATACAGCGATCATTTTACACTTGTCCTTGTTCAATTTTCCTAAAAACTTCACTTGGGTCCTATTGGTGCCGTTATGTTACCCTGATGGATCTTGTGAATCTATTTTTCACATGTCCGGGAACCAACCTTACGCACGAATAAAACAACATCTGATCAGATAATCCATGCATATATGAACTCCCAAATTCAGCAGTCCTTATATACACAAGAGGAGGACATTAACAAAGAAAATGTTCTACTATTTCTTTCTCCTCCTCGTTAAAGCAACTTCTACAGTAGTCATTATCTTATTCTGTAATAATTCTGCTTAGTCTGAGTATAAGTCCAAAAAAAATTACTTTATAACTAAAAAACCGCAAAAAATCTCTTTTTGCCGAAATTCACAAAATTCAAATCGCAGTTACGCCTTAATCATACATGCCATTGATCTATTTTTTTTTTTTTTTATTTCCTGTGGTGTTGCCTATAAACCAGCATAGTTTTATTACAACTTTTTTGAAATTTATTTTACAAAATTTTTAAAAGTTTAAAATTGAAACAGTCTTAAAAAATATCAAAAATTTTTAACCAAGTATGGAAAGGGGTTTGAATTATCCTGGAGAAACAAAAACATATTTTTCAGTAATTATGGTTCAAATTTCATTAAAAACAGCATTTCCTTACATAAGTGGTCTAAAATATATTAATTGTCTGGGAAATTTTTAATAACTTAAAGATTTTTTAACTGATCTTTTCTTTTTTTAACGATTTTTTAACACTCTCTGTTATAAAGCAAAGTACTTAATAACTAAATTTTTTCTAAAAACTGTAAAAAACTTCAGGTTTGTATGGTGCGTTTATATTTTTGCAATCCAAAATGTAAAAATATATTTTTACGGTCAGTCAATTTAGGGCAGTCTATTGTACATACATACAAATGTATGTATGTGTACATAATATAAAATAACAAATACACTCAACAAAATTTTACATTAACTGATCTTCGTATTTTAGAGGTTATTTTCGTTCAATTTTCTTAAAAACAAAATAAATATATTTTTGAAATATGGTTTATCTTATTATGTAATAAAACTTAGGGTTCCTGATTTTAAGTGAGTTAAAAATTAAATACCAAATATTTATACTGTGTTTTTTGGAGGAATGATTACAAAATTTCGCTTAAAGGATTCTGTATACATATTATGGCAACGAATTAAAATATTATAGGTATTTGAAAGAAATATTAAAAAAAAAAATGATCAAGTAAATTTATAAGGCATCGCTTTTTACGAATTGATCTTTAAAGACTTCGTTAAATTTCACTGTAACTTGAATTTGGTTTCCAAATTAGGACCGAATACATTCACATTTTATAAATATATTGGTCTAATGGTGAATACTCATCTTATAAATATATTTAATGAGTTTGTTTTTTCTTATAAATATTTGATGTTTTTTTTTCTCTTATTTCCTGTGAAATAACAGTTCATTCTATGAAATTTTAAAATTGTTCCTTGATCTTAACAAAATGTTCATTGTTTGAACTATTCTGCAGAAACAAAAACTTGTTTTTTACCTTATTATGATTAAAATTTAATTAAAAATAGCATTTTATTTAAATATTTCTCAAAAAAATAAAAATTTGTTCAAATTTGGCCAAATGTTCAAGCAGTGCGAGTTAACAAAATCCAATTTAACTATTATTTCACACGATATGTTTTTACAACCTAAAGAAAGATTCCAGGGGAATTATGGCAACAGTGATTATTATATACTTATATCTAAAAAATTAAATATCATTGTATTTTTAATGCAGCATTAATCTTTCCTCCTGGTTTGGATTTGCTGTGCGCATTTTATGGCTGTCTTTATTTAGGGGCTGTGCCAATCACTATTAGACCACCACACCCCCAAAATTTAATTACGACTCTACCAACTGTGAGAATGATAGTCGATGTTTCAAAAAGTGTCATAGTTCTTTCTATACAATCAATTATTAAGCTATTAAAATCACGGGAAGCTGCTGTTTCCATCGATCCAAAAACATGGCCTCCAATTTTAGATATTGATGATAACCCAAAGCGTAAATTATCTTCAATTGCAAATTCTCCTTTAGATTCCACGGCATATTTGGATTTTAGTGTATCTACATGTGGCAGATTAAGCGGAGTAAACATCAGTCATCGGTATTTATCTAAACAATAATATTTTTTTTCACATTTTATTTATTTCAAATATGTTTAAAGTTCTCTTTCCAGCCTCTGTGCCAGTTTAAAGCTAGCTTGCGAGCTATATCCATCGCGACATGTAGCTCTGTGTTTAGATCCATACTGTGGACTAGGGTTTGCCATGTGGACACTAATTGGTGTTTATAGTGGCCATCACTCGATATTAATCGCACCATATGAAGTAGAATCTAATCCCAGTCTTTGGCTTTCCACTCTTTCACAGCACAGAGTGAGAGATACCTTTTGTTCTTATGGTGTGATTGAGTTATGCACAAAAGCTCTAAGCAATTCTATTCCATTATTGAAACAGAGAAACATTGACTTAAGATGTGTTCGTACTTGCGTGGTCGTAGCAGAAGAAAGGCCCCGTGTACAATTAACTCAACAATTTTGTAAATTATTTCAGGCTTTGGGTTTGAATACACGGTGTGTATCAACTTCGTTTGGTTGCCGAGTTAATCCAGCCATATGTGTTCAAGGAGCAAGTTCAGCGGAAAGCGCACAGGTTTATGTTGATTTAAGAGCTCTGAGAAACAACAGAGTGGCTCTTGTAGAACGAGGAGCGCCAAACTCACTTTGTCTTATAGAATCTGGAAAGTTACTACCAGGAGTTAAAGTTATAATTGCCAACCCAGAAACAAAGGGTCATTGCGGTGACTCTCATTTGGGCGAAATTTGGGTAAGTTAACACGTACATTAGCGCGAATATATATTATTTTAATTTTAGGATAATTAAAAAAAAAACAAGGAAGTCGAAACAAAAGTAAGTTACATATGAGACTAAATAACTTTCGTAGATTGTCAAATTTTACTTTGATCTCATTGGAAAATACTGAGATTCTTCTTTAGAAATGTATAATAAAAGTTACACATCCTCCTGGCACAAGCACTTTTAAAATTGAAAATAAAATTTTCAGGAAATATTTTTAATACCTGGATCTCAATAGAATCACAATTGAATACTAGCGTATAAGCGTGCCAATGCCTGGAAAAATATAATAATAAAAATATCCACAAACAAATCCGAAAATCTTTTAAGAAAAATATATGTACAACATTTTGACGCTTTTCTTCTCCTTAATCGAAATTAAAAGATTTGATGCCATTAGAGTTTGATGGGATAATAATGCTGAAAGTATTAAATTATCAAACTTTTTAAATACAAAGAAATAATCGACGTAAATGACCGAAACAAACCAAATCAAAATCTGGATCTGATAGGATTTGTAGAACGTATAATTTTATAAAAAAGCCGAATTTAAAATTTCTACATAGTCTAGAAGCTTCAGAAAGCCCTTAAAAAAATGCTTAGAAAATTATATGTAAATGCGAAAGCTCTTTAGAGATGATAGAATTATATATATAGATCCGGGTATCTCCGCATCATGATAGAAATTTCAAAATCTGCCTCCGTTAGGATTTGGAAGCCGAATAGTTTTATAAGTAAGCCGAGTTTTAATTTTCTATGTCGCAAAGTGGGACAGACCTGAACTAAACTTGGCATTAGCTAAACTAGCAAATTCAAGCATCAGTGTTTGGCATCGTTGAAAGAAAGAAGTCTTTTAAGTGTGAAATTAGGAAAAACAAGTTGTTTCCGCTTAATACAAATTTTTGTTGCAAATTTAAAAAACAAAATATTTTATATTGTGTGAATGGGAACTTGTATAACTTACTACACCATAGGAAGTTGGGGTAAAATACATTTACGCTGATGTTTATAAAGCATAAATTAGTCCAACATTCATGTCAAAGTATAACGTTGAACTTAAAATCACTTCCTGAGTCGAAATAATAATCTCCGTCTTACCGTCTGGCTGGCTGCGAATGTAAGCCTTGTACAGGCCCAAATTTTTAAAATATTGTAATGAAGTTTAGCACATATATTTAATTTAATATCAGGACGAAGCGGACTGAAATTTGTTAGAATCGGTCCATTATTTCCCAATCCACCATGGTTTTAAGCTCTTAAATGGCTTAAATGAATCATGAATCATTCAGCAAAAATAAGTTTTTTATAAGCATAAATAAGTGTGCCAAATTTCACGAAGATCGGTCCATAATTGATTATAGCTCCCATACAAACTCACCTCTGAAAATCACTTTCATTTTAGCAAAAGTCAAAAGCTTAATGACAAATTTAATGCTAATCGGCCTTTAACTGACCATCGCCTCCATGTAAAACCCCAATCCGGGAGTTACAACAACATGCATAAAAGCCTTATAAATGCTACTATCATGATAATATTATGTATACGAATTTGAAAAAGTAGTAAAAAAAAAATAGTAAAATAATTTCATATCGTTAAATAGAGTGTTAGAAAAACAAGTTCATCTTTCCGTGGGGAAAAAAGAAGCAAAACATATAAATGCCATTAGACTCAGAAATGCAGCGTATCAAACGCATATGGTCGCTAATATGCCAACAGGGACCAAAATATACTTTTTCAAATTTGAAGAAGTTATTTGATTGAAATTTATTAACAAAAAGAACGATAAGATTTCGATATTTATTGAAACTTTGTAAGTAATAGCTTAGCTTAGCTTTCCAGCCGCATTATATTAAAAGTAAAAATTTTTGAATATTGACTTTTTGCCAAGTTTTATTAAAGAGGACCTCTTAGGAAAAATTATGTATAATTTTACTAACAAATATATATCTGTTTGTTTGAAAATTTGTTTAGGAAATTTCTTAAAGATATTGTATTTAGATTAAAACATATTTTAAAGTTCTCTACAGAAGAAGCTATTACAACTACGGCACAAAAAGCACAATTTTTCTATTAAATTTAGTACAATAATGGAAATCACATTTTGTAGTTAAAATTTTTATTTAAAAGCCTATTTAAGCCTAAGGTTCCTGTGTACCAAATTTCATTTAATCAGTATAATAGTTTTACCGTGCAAGAATAACAAAATACAAAATGCGACTTTTCATTATTATACTAAATTTTATAAAAACAAGTAAGAAAGATATAGTCGGTCAAGCCCGTGTATGTCCATCAAAATTCGTGGAGGGCTCTTATACATGTGGACAATTGTGGACCGATACTTTTACTAAGTGTAAAATAAAATATCCGAATACAAAATTTTACGTTAATATTAACATTTATATAAATTTATGCACTAGAGTAATTCCCGAAAATGAGTTTATATAGGAGCTATGGTTAATTATGGAGCGATTATCATAAAATTTGTCAATGTAATTTCTACTTATATAAAACTTATTTGTGTCGAATATAAACTTGATACTAACATGTGTATGTGATTTACGCACGTTAAAGTGATTTTCGGAAGAGGGTTTTGTATGGGAGCTATGGTCAATTATGGCCCGATCTTCATGAAATTTGGCACAAAGATTGATACTTATACAAAACTTTTATACCGAATTTCATTAAAATATTGTTATATTTAAGGCACTTATGATCGTTAAACCCCTATTACGGGAGGACGTTTATATGGGGACTAGGTGAAATAATGGAACGATCATAACCAATTTCAATAGGCTTCGTTCTTGTAGCATGAAAGTCCTACGTACCAAATTTTATTGAGGTATCTTCAAAACTGTGCACAAGATTTACATGGACAGCCAGCCAGATGGAAAATGATTCTGAGTCGATTGGTATACTTTAAGCTGGGTGTTGGATGATTTTTTCTGTGTGTTACAAACATCAGCACAAACGCATAATACCCCAACCACCTATGGTGGTGTAGGGTATAAAAATTGTGCTTTTTGTGTCGTAGTTGTACTAAAATAGTAATAACTTCTTCTGTAGAAAATTTTAAAATATATTTTGATCTAAATACAATCTCTTTCGGAAATTTCTCTTAAATTCCTAAACAAATTTTCAAACTAACAGATATCGTTCAAGTTGGACGCCATAAAAAACTTGTTATGTTGAAAACTAACTTATTAAGTTTTTATTTCTCGTGTAAAATTTTAAGAAATATTGGCCCTTTTGCATTTTACTTGACGATATATTCATTGGCAATAAATCTGTAAGTCTTATTAACATATAAATTCTCACAACAGTATCCCACAGACCCCTCAGGAACGGATATATGGATTCGCACATTTGACATGAACGTTTCTAAAACGTTTGCTAATTTTCTGTTTCTCATCCGATTTCACTATTTTTATAAAAAAGTAAATAAAAACTTCTTTAAGAAAATATAAATATTTCATACATTTATAGAGATCAGTCCTGAGGAGAAATCAAGTCTAATTTTTTAATAGAAAACCAGTCTAAATCCTTCTGATTTTTACCTATTTCATGTCAAAATTTTGAGTTTATGTTCTAAAATAAAATACGTTTTCAAATACGGTAGTGAGTTTAAAACCGTTGGCCCGCGACTTTTATCTGACGAACGATAAATGGGAGCAAAATAAAAAAATCTCCAATTTGGGAATTGAATTCAAAATTGATAGGACAACTGAACTAACATAGTATATATGATAGATACAAAATTTAGTTACTCTTAAAACCAACTTTTTACCAAAACTTTGACATTTTGCAATAGTTAACTTTTTTAGAGATACTGCTTAAAATTACATCTAATGAAGAAATATATATTTTCAGTTATAGTCACCTCTTATTTTTAATTTGAACAGTACACAGCTGACATTTTGAGACGCTACTTTCCTTAATACCGTTTTTCTGTATATGTATTGATGGAAACGTCCAAAATATTCGTTAGTAAAAACCTTCAAATTTTTAGTGAAAATCTAATTGTGAATATAAAAAGTGTATCTGTTGCGAAATATTTTATCTCATATCCTTGATTTTTTTCTCTTTTTGAAGTATATATGTAATATCCTGTAGTACCCATAAGGAACACAGGACCACAACACAGTTCTTCCAAGCATCTCTTTCATTTGCAATATTTCGCTCCAGCTGCGTCCTGAAATTCTTATTTCGGTATCCAACTGTCTCCTCCAAGTATGAGCAGGCCTTCCAATTCGTCGCACAGTGGGCAGAATCAAAATTTTTTGAAAATAAATCTGTAACTTCTGATCGGCTGGTTGGATTTTCATGGTATAGGCGTAGCAGAGGAGTGTACAATGTTATGTTTGGAACTGGGGCACAACCGACCCCTCAGGGGCGGAGCTAAGGGGGCTCAAAATTAGGTACCTCTGACATAAATATTTTTACAAATATTTTTATATATTGTTGTAGTCCCTGATAAGACCTAAAAAAAACATGCTTACATGTCCTATTTACCTCTTATAGTTTTCGAGTTATTTGCGTTTGAATTTTTAAGCACCATAATTTTGCAAGTTCTTGGTCAAGTTTTTTTCATACTTATCCTAGTATTTCCGACCGATTTTATTAGTTTAACTAGTTAAAGAACAAAATTATCTATTGAATAAAAAATTTGAAGTCGATATCTTTACCGAGTTCAAAAATAAACTATTTTGAATTTGAAAATTGCAAAAAAGACGACTTTTTGTGTTTTTTTTTTTTTTAGTCGAAAAAGTATCTACACTCGTTTTTTATCTAAAATAAAATTGTCTTTAGCAACATATAATAATTTTGCACTTTTCTGAAAGGTAACTTCACAAAGATGACTTTAAGATAAAAAAAAACAAGCCCAATAACTCAATTGGTCATGGTACACACCCTCCTGAATTCGATCCATTTTATATGAAAGTTTTGATTTTAGACCATATTTTCTCAAATCCCAAAGCACGAATCGATAAGTGGAATATATTTTAAGAATCTTCAATATGTTGTTAAGAGTTTTAAATCAAAATCTACGGGACGGAAAAATGTGGATTATATAGTGTGAGGATCAAAATTCTTGGAATTTTGACCCACATAATCATTAAAGAATAACTGTTTGAAATGTAAACGCAGGAATAAAATAAATGATACATTGGCGTTTTGCTGGTCGGGAGATGGATTATATCCATCTAGATTTGGGGGCGAATTACATTCGCCTATGTAAGTCTTTCAATTTCAGGTGTTCAGGAGGTCGATGGGATACACAGGAGGTAAAGCATTCAGGACAGGGGCAGGTGGAGGGTTTGACGTTAAATGGCCATGCTAGCCATTTAAGAGTTAATTATGAGAAGACGCAACAGGCAGAAGTAGCAGTAGAAAGCAGCAGGGAGAAAAGCCGAGTGAAGACGTCAATGCCTACATCGTCACAGCTGATCAGGCGAGTAGCAGAACTGACGAATCACGGAGGTAGAAGCGAGAACACAACACTAGAGAGGAAAAGCAGCAGGGAGAAATACACAAAAGTGTAAGATAGCATCGAGCCGAGAAGCAGAGGAAAGATTTAAATACTGCAAGCAAGAAGGAGACAAAATAAAGAAACAGGAAGCACATACACAGACACTCACACACAGATCAACGAAACTGTTATAGCAGCGAACATAAAGGAGACAAGAGAAAAGAAGGTTCGATGCAACAACCGCTATCGGTTCGAACAAAGTGCAGGAAAACTGCAATAATATTAGTTTTAAGAAACGTATATAAACCAGCAGAAAGTTGAAATGTCTCTCTTTTCTCTTTTGTGCTGGACAGTGAACAACGCAGACGTGGTGAGTAGCTGGTTAATAAAAAATTAAAAGAACTCACAGAGCAGTGTTAGGGAAAAAAATAAATAAAGTTGGTTGAATTGATAGCATCAATTCAACGTAGGGTATACTGATTTACAATCAGTAAGATTAATAGCTTCAACAAGGTTTACAACCTGGTTGAAGTGGTAGGAGGTAAGCACTGCTCAGGGATAAGTGATAGAATATTTTCTTGGAAGTTTTTACTCGGAAAATATAGAGACAAAAGAAAAATCTATGATCCCAGCAAAATCTTTGCTTTCCTGGTAAGCTAGCAGGTATAATTGGAAACAAAAAATACTTATTTTTTGCCTGAATCGAGTTGTCCACAAATTCGTGTAGTTATTTTTAGACTCTAGGGATACTCAAAAATATGTACCTAAAGAAAAATAAAAATAAAAAACCAACAGCCTTCTGGTTGTTGTAGTAGGCAAATAATAACTACTTTAATAAGTAGTTGCCAATACCGAAAACCAAAAAGTTTTTGCTGGGATTACATCCAAGATTAAATATTAATAGGAGGTGTAGAATCGGCAAGGCAACACGGAGGCTTCACGAAATAGCACTGTCTCAACATAAAAGAAGTTTGTGGGAAATATATATATAGTGAAAGATAAGAAATAAAGAATCAAGGATAAATAAATTAAAATAAACGTGTTGTTATTTTATATAAGAACCTTGTATATGACTGAGTTTACCCCACCTGCAAACCCGGGTAACCGGAGTTTCCTTATAATAGCCAAAAATGTAAAAAATCCCATTTTTGGGAATTTTCATTAGTTTTTTTGGGAATTCAGGAAATCCCTACCCCTGATTGAAATTTGGTTAACGCGCTTTTATTTATATTAATAAGATCCACATTTCCTGCAAATTTCATTAAGATATCTTCATAAACAAATATGTTATTACAATTAAAAAATTTGTATTTTCTCCAAAAACCCCAAATTGGGCCGTTTGTTTGGTTTATTAAAAATATATATTCCAAGTTAAGCTTATCCTGTAGTATATACAATCTCCGATCTTTTGCAAAAAGATTCAAGTCAATATCATACCTCATTTCAAAAATATGCGCCTTTAGACATTTATATTTCCAATTTATTGTATATATGACTATATTTTTACAAACTTGAAACTTTTGCCTTTTTTGCGTGAATAATTACTTAGAAAATTATAAATATTTCTGTATACTTTTACTAATATCTATACACAAAATATTTTTATAAAAATAATTAATAAATATTTTTTATATTTAATATTTTTGCAACATTTCCAAATTTAAGTAAATCTTTATCCTTTTCTAAGCATTCATATATTTCTATTAATGAATTTAAAATAAAAAAAAATGTCTATTTTAACTTAATCAATATTATTATTTTTGGTATTTATCACCTTCCTTATTAAATATTCTATTTCTAATACGATTTTTTATTACTTATTTACATTAAATTTATGTAGACAATTTTTCTAATATATTAAACTTATACTACTTATTTGCTCCAAAATAGTCTGTTGTATCTGTATACATATCTAAAAGATAATAAAGGTCCTTCAAGTCTTCAGTATTTTGAGTTGATAAAATCTCATAATAAATCCAATGTTTTCTCATTGATGATAGCACAGGGTCTGATGATAACAATAGGCTATTAAAAATATCCTCGTTTTGTGACGTTCTGGAGCATTTCCTGGAGCTGAATAATTGAACGTGCTTAAAATCTCCGTTTCTTGCTTCGTGAAGAATATTTCGTTCAATTATAATTTCGCCATGGCACAATACTTTATATACTGTTGTTGTCATTTCTTTCCATGAATATAGAGAAACAAGTAGTTTAGATATTTCTGTTTCATATTCTCCAAATCGAGCAGTTAATTTTGTGCTTACTATTAATTGACATTAATAGTATGTTAGTCCTTTCAAATAACTCTTTATTAATACAAGTTATTTTTGATGTAGCTTCGAAATTTCCGATAAACCTTATTGCTGTGTTTCCATCATTTATACTACCACAAGTCGGCAGAGGTTTGTCGATGTTTAATCCCTTCTCTTCTCTGAATTCATCCTGAATTATACTTTTCTCAGATATTCTAAGTGTTTTTAAATCCTCGTTCTTTCTGGTAGGTTTTGTTAAATTTTCTGGCACACTTCTATACTTTAAATCATATGCTATGTGCAGGAAATGCTCCATGAACCGTATTCTGGCGTGTAGTGGAGATATTCCGAAAGACAGAAATTCTTCATTAATTCTCCTTGCTTTACCAATATCCGAAAATTTTCGTCTCATCACATAGTGAGCATTTCCCAAAAGAAGATGTTTCCGTAATGGCATTACTAACCTTTCCATCAATCATTGTGAGACTAAGTTGAAAAATATATCGAATGTGTATTGGTTTATGGTTATTGAAAGAGGTTGTAAATCATTTATTTCATCTTTAATGTATTCCACTAAATCCTTTGTTGTTGTCTTCGACTCCCTTGTGTATTCGAACCAAATAGGTCTGCAAAAATGTTTTGATCCTGGAGTGGTGTTAAGCCATGTATCTTCCAATGAATTTTTACACTTTGATGAAGATTGCTTTAAGGAAAAGATCGCATTCTTAATGGCACCAAAGATGCTATAAATACGCTTTTATAATCCGCCACTTTCTTACTTCCACTAACATGGTTGTATTCAGGAAGGGCTGATAGTCCCTCACATCCACTCTTACAGATTAATACAACGTCGCTGTTATTTACTTTTGCCAACTGATCTGCAGAAAAATCTGCAACTATCCTGGTAGCTGTATTCTCAAGCAAAGAAGATATCTCTACACATGCTATGATGGTAGAATTGAGTGTCCCTTTTAAAGCAGAGCTTTTCTTAAAATTTGATATTTGTTTCGGCTGAGGTCCACTTCAAGCATTAAAGCAATTGCTTCTTCTTCTGTAAAATTGGATTGTGATGTTGAATTAGGTACACTTTCGGCAATCCGCTTAAGACGTTTTGGTGATGCAGTTGCAAGTATTTCAGCAATATTAATTGCTTATGGGCAGTCTTTTCTTCTTAGATCTTGTACTTAAACCATCATATGTCTTGCAGGGTGCTCCAGTTGATATTATGCACGCCGATATTTCTATATCAGTATCCATCCAATCGGAATGTTTAATTTTTAATCTGTTAGTGCGCTGATTCAAGGACTTCATTTTTACGTCATACAACTTTAAAAAGCTCTATCTGAAATTTACCAATGACGTCGACTTTTGCATGATATGTAGTTTTTATGAATTCCACTATAGCTTCTAAACGATTAAGATCATTTTTAGATAAACTACACAGAATACAACACAATTGTTAATGTTTCAATGTAATCACCACGGTAATCAACCTCGTTATGATGTTGATAAGGATTAGCTGAGCATTTATATATATCCATTAGATATATCACACAGGTATATATATATATTTATTATGTGAATCTTCATTAGGTAAAATATCTGAAAGAGTCAATTTGGAAGAGTACCTATACCGAATTCATTGATATTATATGTTGCTGTTAGGTATCACTGGAAAGGATATTACCTGTGCATTGTCACTAGCTCATAAAAATATAGATGTTGAACCATCAGTAATAGATAAATGCTGCAGCTAGGTATCACCGGAAAGTATACCTGTACATTGCCACTAGATCATAAATTTGTAACCATCAACAATAGATAAATACATTTGTTAAATTTAGGTATACACCATAAATGTAAACTAATAAAATACTTATTGATTAAGTTAAAATAGACATTTTTTGTTTGTTTTGTTATTTTAAATTCATTAATAGAAATATATGAATGCTTAGAAAAGGATAAAGATTTACTTAAATTTGGGAAATGTGGCACCACTACTAAAAATAAAAAATATTTATTAATTATTTTTATAAAAATATTTTTGTATAGATATTAATAAAAGTATACAGAAATATTCATAATTTTCTATGTAATTATTCACTCAAAACTAAATGCAAAAGTTGCAAGTTTGTAAAAATATAGTCATATATACAATAAATTGGAAATATAAAAGTTTAAACGCGCAAACGTCTTTTTGCAAAAGATCGGAAATTATATATGCTAAAGGATAAGCTTAATTTGGAATACATATTTTTAAAATTTCTTTCGCTATTTAGAAATAAACCAAACAAAAGGCCCAATTTGGGGTTTTTGGAGAAAATACAAATTTTTTAATTGTAATAATATATTTGTTTATACAGATATCTTAATGAAATTTGATAGAAATGTGGATCTTATTAATGTAAATAAAAGCGCGTTAACGAAATTTCAATCGGGGGTAGGGTTTTCCTGAATTCCCCCCCAAAAAAAAAACAAATCAAAATTCCCAAAAATGGGATTTTTTACATTTATGGCTATAGAATCCACATTTTTCCAAGCCCGTAGATTTTGATTTAAAACTTTTAACAACATATTGAGGATTCTTAAAATATATTCCGCTTGTCGATTCGTGCTTTGGGATTTGAGAAAAAATGGTCTAAAGTCAAAACTTTCATATAAAATGGGTCGAATTCGGGAGGGTGTGTACCATGACCAATTGAGTTATTGGGCTTGTTTTTTATCTTAAAATCATCTCTGTGAAGTTGCCTTTTAGAATAGTGTAAAATTATTATATGTTGCTAAAGAAAATTTTATTTTAGATAAAAAAGAGTGTAGATACTTTTTCGGCTAAAAAAACACAAAAAGTCGTCTTTTTTGCAATTTTCAAATTCAAAATCGTTTATTTTTGGACTCGGTAAAGATATTCGACTTCATAAGGATATCAAATTTTTTTTATTCAATAGATAATTTTGTTCTTTAACTTGTTAAGAAATAAACTAATAAAATCGGTCGGAGATACTAGGATATATATGAAAAAAACTGGGCCAAGAACATGCAAAAATTCAAACGCAAATAACTCGAAAACTATAAGAGATAAATGTTTTTTATAGGTCTTATCAGGGCCTACAACAGTATATAATATTTGAAATCGGACGAGAAATAAAAATTGTGCAAGCGATTAAAAATTTTTTATGTCAGAGGTACATAACTTTGAACCCCCTTAGCTCCGCCCATGGGGGAATTGTTGTGCCCCTCTTCCAAACATAACATTGTACACTCCTCTGCTATATACCAAATTTCATGAAAATCCAACCGGCCGATCAGAAGTTGCAGATTTATTTCCAAAAAATTTCGATTCTGGCCTACTGTGCATTGCAATGAATATTGTATCATAAATGCTTTGAAAGGTATTTGTAATTTTGGTTATACAACTTTTTACAGTTGTTAGCTATTTTGCAATTTCAAATCGCTGTATTTCGTGAACCACTTAATGAAATTATCTAAAATTTTGTGTTAGTCTTAGTTTTGATGAGTATAATGATTGTACCGAATATCATTAAATTCAGAGAGTTAAGGTCGAAATTTGTAATTCTTCGTGTTGGTTTTAAATTGAACTCATCTAAGGTCTCTTTGCCGCTTGTAGCTCAGCTGTGACAAGGTTTCTGCATGTAACTTAGGACAGAAGGTGAGGAAGCCAGAATTTTGCGTAAGCGACTAGTCTGAGAGTGACCCTCTATGCCGCTACAGAAGGCCCTCCAAGATTTTCGTTCCGCGTTTCTAATCTGGTTTTTAAACTTATTCACTTAGAACTTGTAAGTTGACGAGTTTCACCTTTATCTTTGTGAGTGTTGCCTATTTCGGAGTTTGTTTCTTCCTCTACATACCTTAGGTCTGCATGCTACAGGAGTCGCTCTTTCAAATGCATTATTTAGCAATTCAATGGAGGAATCAATGGCCTGTCTATTACGGATGGTCGGTAAACAGACTTCTATGGTGAAGTCAATATATAAGTGTTCAGCGAATGAGTAGTCATTTGAAACCCTCTATTCCCTGATCATATTTGAGTGGCTAATGCTAACTAACGTAATGTGGAAAACCTCCCTTCTATTAGATACTACAAAGTTTGGAGAGACTCACTCCTTGCATAGGCCCAACCGCCCCAGACAATATGGTGGGCGATGGTGTTAGCTCCAATCAGTATATTTTTATCATTTGCCATCTTGGTTGTTTGGTAGAGGTTCACTGTGGTCATGGGCCATACAACTGAAAACAATAAAAATAGTGCCGTGAGTTGTCTCCCAGGCCGCTACCACCGTGTCTTCATCAGAGGGAATGGAGATATTAAGTTTTCTGCTTGCTATTATGCACGATCGTATCCTACTGAACCCCGCAGCGTGTAGCAGCATGTAGTTATCCGTATGAGGTATGAGAAACTTCCAGAAAACTCCCATCAGCTTCCTACTCACTATATCTCAATTTATATGGGCGATTTTTCTATCGGGTGCTAGGGTTTTGGGCGTATAATCCCGGACTGTTTATTTGAGCTGTGCCTTCTCTTACCGTTGTCGTTTAGGTTCGTCTTTCGACGATAAAGATTTAACCCAACTTAGTTCCTCAAGGGTTAGGGATTCTCCTTTAGAAACTTCTAGAAAACTTCCATCAGCATTATATCTGAATTTACATGGGCGATAGCGCATTCAGTGACGCTCGTATCGATATCGGCTGGGGGCACAGCACAGAGCTCGAAAGCAAATTTGCAGCTTCTTCGCAGACACTTGGGAACTCGAAGACTTTTTCGCAGTTTCTTTGTTCTTTTTCTTTGTTTGATTTCGAGCTGGCAGCTCCCGAAAGAGAGTTTTCATCCGTCCTTTGCCTGGGCCTGAGCAGTATTCAAAGTGCTTGGGTTGAAATTTAGAGGCACCTCGCTGCTTTTTGATTTGCTTCCTTGTTTAGATGCAGGTTTTACGCAGTCGATAGACCTGGATTTCCCCTTACTACCTTCTGGTGTTGGTTGGTCGCCAACAGTAGAAGGTAGATCCACCAGGCTAACTTGGCCCTTAATAGCTCTCGACTCACCATGGCCCAAGGTCGGCGCCATGGGAATAGAGTCTCCGGAGATTGCAAGGCCCCCGACCGAATACATAGGGCATGATTTCTTTTGCGACATATCGGACAATCAGAAAATTTGCATTATGCCAGATTACCAAGCCGCACAATGTGGAAACAGACACTGGTGGATTTTGATGACCTCAGGAACGTCTATTAAATAAGGGGGTTCTTCGTTTGTGCTCACCATGAACCTCTCTGGCATGGGTAAACCTACCTCATGGATCCTTACGCGTGACTCTTCGCACCGCTTCAACATGACTAACCTTCGCGAAGAGACCAGTAGTTTAGAAGATAAGTAGTATGTTTATGGGGTTTCGGGATCACTTTTTTCATACAAAATTTGGTGCATGCATAGCTGGGGTTGTGGTTTTTTGAAATGTATGTTGTTTATAAGTGAGAGAGAGAAAGGCGATGTATGGGTTGTGAGAGATAGGGGATGTGTGGGTTGTGAGAGAGAGGGGAAGTGTGGGTTGTGAGAGAAAGGCGTGGTATGGGTTGTGAGAGAAAGGCGTGGTATGGGTTGTGAGAGAGAGGGGAAGTGTGGGTTGTGAGAGAGAGAGGAAGTGTGGGTTGTGAGACATGAGAGAGAGGGAATAGTTATTTGGTGTGAGAGAGTGTTGTCAGATCGATTTGTGTGTGTTAGGTTTTGAGTTTTGATTTTGTGGATGATGGGAGAAACCCAGTTTTAGTGTAGAGAGAAAATACTTGCCTGTTGTGTTTTTAAATATCAGTATGATTGAAATGTATGTTGTTTGTGTTTTGCATTCCTGGTTAGTAGTGTGTTTATAGTTTTGAAGAAGTGTGAATACATTTTTGTGATAAGAAATGTGAGAATTAGTATTAGTTGTTTAAAAAATTATTAGTATTGTAGAGAGGGATGAGATAAAAATTGAAAATAAAAAATTTTATTTATTACCAAAATAGTTTTTCTGTGATTCTAATTGGTGTAAATAATTTATAGAAAAATGTTTTACATTTTTGTGTTAAGAAATGTAAGAATTAGTATTAGTTGTTTAAAATATTGTTAGTAATGTAGAGAGGGATGAGATAACAATTGAAAATAAAAAATTTTATTTATTACCAAAAGATTTTTATATCTTGTGATATTTAATATTAAATAAAATTTTCTAATTTAATATTTTAAATAAAAAACAATTGTTTTATTTATAAATTATTATCAACAAACATTTTATTTTATATAGTTTTTATATTTTGTTAAAGGTACAGTTAATACAGTTTTTTAAATTATAGAAATTTATAATTTCCCTAGTTTCATTTTCTGCTACTCTCCTTGATATTTCATAATCATAACAATCACAAGGTTTCGGTCCAGCTCTAGTTTTCTTATCAGCCCAAACACAATCTTCTAAATGTTTATCATTTTTGTTTAATGCTCTTGGTAATTTTCTTATTTGTTCAAATGTTCTAGTTTCGATTGAATGTTTAACACCTTTAATTTTTTTAATTTCTTTTTCAGCTCTATGAATTTTAACTGAATTTTCCATGGTCTTACCATATACAGCATTATCTAACAATTTAAAAAAGTTTTGCTAAAGTTCTATGATGATTGTTTAAATCAATATACTTTTTCAACCAATCTGATTGATTAAATTTAAGAATTCTGTAGATTTTCTTTAAAATTAAACCATTTTCAATACATTTTTGAAGATTTTTATAGTAAATTACATAATTTTTTTTTTTTTTTTTTTGTTTAAATCTGTAATTAATTTTTTCTGTTTCAGTGTTTCAATTTTTTTATTTTCTGCACAAAATGGTAAGTCATTATGATAGTCATGTAATGTATAAGGGTAATCTAAGTCTACTTCTAATATATACCCTATTGGAGAATCGTCTTTAATATCATTTAAGTTAAAATTTTCAATGTTTTCAACCCATTCAAAATTTTTAAAAGGAACCGTATAAATTATTTACATCTAAATATACAAGATAATTTGATTCCTTCTTGTAATCATAATCACTAACATATTTATTATTGGCTATGGAATGACGGTTACTGCATTGAACAATACCTCCCCTTATACCTCGAACGATAAAATTATACATATTAATGTCTGTTGATAGTTCTAATTCTATTTGTGTAGTTTTCAACATTGCATCCCAAGAAAGGCCAGGTGAAGTATAATATTGACAAGGATCTAAGTTGTAAATGTTTTTACAAACTTTACTAAAATTTTCCAATATATCACATCTGCTTTGAGGTATAAAATTAAATAATATAATAAAATTTTACACTGGAATGTACTCCAAACTTTTTCTGCATGTTGATATTCTTCTTCACTACACGACTCATTAGTCAGTTTATTGAAGAAGACTTCACGAGTAGGTAATTGTGTTTCTTGAAGACGATTTTCTGAATCTATATAATCATAGGGAAAAACCCCTTTACGTTTCATTAAACCGAATTCATTACTATTGTTATAAAATATTTTAACAATTTTTAAATCATCATCAGTCAAGTAACTCGCTAACTTTTCTAAACTTGGTGGCATGAATCCAAATGAGTCGAGAAAACGTAATTCAAATGTTTCTTTTTCATTTACTGAATTCTTTTAGATATTGATACATATAATTCCTTATTTAAAGAAATAATATTTATATCACCTTCAATAGATGAAAGTTCTCTAACAAACAAATGACAATCATATGCCGAAAGATTGTGGAAAAATATAGGGATGAAGTTGGCAATTTGATATTCTAAATTACAATTATTGTGAGCAGGACCTCTATATTCACCCGTTAAATGACAATGATCTGCCACTCTATTATCATCTAAAAATTTCTTACAAATGTGACATGTTGGATCTTCATTTTGAATCTTTTTTTGATGATCATATTAACGGCTAACGGAAATTTTAAATTTTTAGAATTTAAAACCATATTGTTTTCCAATACAACAATATCTGCATTAATATCTTTGATTTGATATGATGAACATCTATTTGAATTGGTGGTGACTGGATATAATGCTGATATTATCGCCCATTTAACAGTATTCATCTTTATTTTTTACATTAATACATGCTTCTTTTTTCAATATTGTTGGTGGTAAAGGTAAATATTGCGAACCTTTAAGACACTCATATTTATTAATATAAATCTCAAGATGTAAGATTTCTATTAAGGTCCATCCGCTGTCACGTTCTTGAAATTCACTCATCTTTGCTACTAAATTCTCACGTTTATTAACATAACATTGCACAGTGGGACAGAATCGAAATTTTTTGGAAATAAATCTGTAACTTCTGATCGACTGGTTGGATTTTCATGAAATTTGGTATAGGCGTAGTGGAGGAGTGTACAATGTTTGGAAGGGGCGCACAATAAACCCCTCAGGGGTGGAGCTAAGGGGGCTCAAAGTTAGGTACCTCTGACATAAAAAATCTTTAATAGCTTGCCAAATTTTTGTTTCTCATCCGATTTCAAATATTTTTATATATTGTTGTGGGCCCTGATAAGACCTTTAAAAAACATGCTTACATATCCTATTTATCTCTTATAGTTTTCAAGTTATTTGCGTTTGAATTTTTAAGCACCATAATTTTGTATGTTCTTGGTCCAGTTTTTTTTTCATATATATCCTAGTATTTCCGATCGATTTTATTAGTTTTTTTCCTATCTAGTTAAAGAACAAAATTATCTATTGAATAAAAAAATTGAAGTCGATATCTTTACCGAGCCCAAAAATAAACGAATTTGAATTTGAAAATTGCAAAAAGACGACTTTTTGTGTTTTTTTAGCCGAAAAAGTATCTACACTCTTTTTTATCTAAAATAAAATTTTCTTTAGCAACATATAATAATTTTACACTTTTCTGAAAGGCAACTTCACAGAGATGACTTTAAGATAAAAAACGAGCCCAATAACTCAATTGGTCATAGTACACACCCTCCCGAATTCGACCCATTTTATATGAAAGTTTTGACTAGACCATTTTTTCTCAAATCCCAAAGCACGAATCGACAAGCGGAATTTATTTTTAGAATCCTCAATATGTTGTTAAAAGTTTTAAATCAAAATCTACGGGCTTGGAAAAATGTGGATTCTATAGCCATAAATGAAAAAAATCCCATTTTTGGGAATTTTGATTTGTTTTTTTTTTCTTGGAATTCAGGAAAACCCTACCCCCGATTGAAATTTGGTTAACGCGCTTTTATTTACATTAATAAGATCCACATTTCTATCAAATTTCATTAAGATATCTGTATAAACAAATATATTATTACAATTAAAAAATTTGTATTTTCTCCAAAAACCCCAAATTGGGCCTTTTGTTTGGTTTATTTCTAAATAGCGAAAGAAATTTTAAAAATATGTATTCCAAATTAAGCTTATCCTTTAGCATATATAATTTCCGATCTTTTGCAAAAAGATGTTTGCGCGTTTAAACTTTTTATATTTATATATGACTATTTTTATTGTATATATGACTATATTTTTACAAACTTGCAACTTTTGCCTTTAGTTTTGCGTGAATAATTACTTAGAAAATTATGAATATTTCTGTATACTTTTAATAATATCTATACACAAAATATTTTTATAAAAATAATTAATAAATATTTTTTATTTTTAATAGTGGTGCCACATTTCCCAAATTTAAGTAAATCTTTATCCTTTTCTAAGCATTCATATATTTCTATTAATGAATTTAAAATAACAAAACCAAAAAATGTCTATTTTAACTTAATCAATATTATTATTTTTGGAATTTATCATCTTCCTTAATAAATATTCTATTTCTAATACGAGTTTTTATTACTTATTTACATTAAATTTAGGTAGACAATTTTTCTAATATTTTAAACTTATACCACTTATTTTCCCTAAAATAATCTGTTGTATCTGTACACATATCTAAAAGATAATAAAGATCCTTCAAGTCTTCAGTATTTTGAGTTGATAAAATCTCAAAATAAATCCGACGTTTTCGCATTGATGATAGTACATTTTCTGATGATAACAATAGGCTATTAAAAATATCCTCGTTTTGTGACGTTCTGGAGTATTTCGTGGAGCTAAATAATTGAACGTGCTTAAAATCTCTGTTTCTTGCTTCTTGAGCCCCTTCTGTAAGCTTTCCAAGTGGAAGAATATTTCGTTCAAATATAATTATAATTCACCATGGCACAATACTTTATGTACTGTTGGTGTCATTTCTTTCCATTGATATAGAGAAACAAGTAGTTTGTACTACCACCAGTCGGCAGAGGTTTGTTGATGTTTAATCCCGACTCTTCTCTGAATTCATCATGGATTCTACTTTTCCAGGATATTCTAAGTGCTTTTAAATCCTCTTTCTGGTAGGTTTTGTTATATTCTACACTTCTATACTTTAAATCATATGCTATGTGCAGAAAATGCTCCATGAACCGTATTCTGGCGTGTAGTGGAGATATTCCGAAAGACAGAAAATCTTCATTAATACTCCTTGCTTTACCAATATCCGCAAATTGTGATTTCGTCTCTTCACATAGTGAGCATTTCCAAAAAGAAGATGTTTCCGTAATGGCATTATTAACCTTTTCATCAATGATTGTTAGACAAAGTTGAAAAGATATGTCGAATGTGTATTGGTTTATGGTTATTATGAATAGGTTGTAAATCACTTATTTCATCTTTAATATATTCCACTAAATCCTTATGGGCCAGTCTTTTCTTCTTAGATCTTGTACTTAAATTATCATATGTCTTGCAGGGTGCTCCAGTTGATACTTTGCAGGCCGGTATTTCTATATCAGTATCCATCCAATCGGAATGTTTAATTTTTAATCTGTTAGTACGCTGATTCAAGGACTTCATTTTTACATCATACAACTTTAAAAAGCTCTCTATCTGAGATTTACCAATGACGTCGACTTTTGCATGATATGTAGTTTTTATGAATTCCACTATAGCTTCTAAACGATTAAGATTATTTTTAGATAAACTCCACAGAACACAACACAATTGTTAATGTTTCAATGTAATCACCACGGTAATCAACCTCGTTATGATGTTGATAAGGATTAGCTGAGCATTTATATATATCTATTAGATATATCGCACAGGTATATATATTTACAGGTATTTTGTGAATTTTCATTAGGTAAAATATCTGAAAGAGTCAATTTGGAAGAGTACCTATACCGAATTCATTGATAGTATATATTGCTGTTAGGTATCACCGGAAAGGATACCTGTACATTGCCACTAGATCATAAATATATAAATTTTTAACCATCACGAATAGATAAATACATTTGTTAAATTTAGGTAAACACCATAAATGTAAACTAATAAAATACTTATTGATTAAGTTAAAATAGACATTTTTTGTTTGTTTTGTTATTTTAAATTCATTAATAGAAATATATGAATGCTTAGAAAAGGACAAAGATTTACTTAAATTTGGGAAATGTGGCAACCCTATTAAAAATAAAAAATATCCACATTTCCTGCAAAAAGTAAAAAATATTTATTAATTATTTTCATAAAAGTATTTTGTGTATAGATATTATTAAAAGTATACAGAAATATTCATAATTTTCTAAGTAATTATTCACGCAAAACTAAAGGCAAAAGTTGCAAGTTTGTAAAAATATAGTCATATATACAATAAATTGGAAATATAAAAGTTTAAACGCGCATATTTCTGAAATAAGGCATTATATTGACTTGAATCTTTTTGCAAAAGATCGGAAATTATATATGCTAAAGGATAAGCTTAATTTGGAATACATATTTTTAAATTTTTTTTCGCTGTTTAGAAATAAACCAAACAAAAGGCCCAATTTGGGGTTTTTGGAGAAAATACAAAGTTTTTAATTGTAATAACATATTTGTTTATAAAGATATCTTAATGAAATTTGCAAGAAATGTGGATCTTATTAATGTAAATAAAAGCGCGTTAACCAAATTTCAATCAGGGGTAGAATTTTCCTGAATTCTAATGAAAATTCCCAAAAATGGGATTTTTTACATTTTTGGCTATAGAATCCACATTTTTCCGAAGTCCCGTAGACTTTGATTTAAAACTTTTAACAACATATTGAAGATTCTTAAAATATATTCCGCTTGGCGATTCGTGCTTTGGGATTTGAGAAAATATGGTCTAAAATCAAAACTTTCATATAAAATGGGTCGAATTGAGTTATTGGGCTTGTTTTTTATCTTAAAGTCATCTCTGTGAAGTGTAAAATTATTATATGTTGCTAAAGAAAATTTTATTTTAGATAAAAAAGAGTGTAGATACTTTTTCGGCTAAAAAAACACAAAAAGTCGTCTTTTTGCAATTTTCAAATTCAAAATCGTTTATTTTTGACTCGGTAAAAGTATCGACTTCAATTTTTTTTATTCAATAGATAATTTTGTTCTTTAACTAGATAGGAAAAAAAACTAATAACATATGTCGGAAATACTAATATATATATGAAAAAAACTGGATCAAGAACATACAAAATTATTTTGCTTAAAAATTCAAACGCAAATAACTTGAAAACTATAAGAGATAAATAGGACATGTAAGCATGTTTTTTATAGGTCTTATCAGGGCCTACAACAATATATAAAAATATTTGAAATCGGACGAGAAACAAAAATTTGGCAAGCGATTAAAAATTTTTTATGTCAGAGGTACCTAACTTTAAGCCCCCTTAGCTCCGCCCCTGAGGGGTTTGTTGTGCCCCCCTTCCAAACATTGTACACTCCTCCGCTACGCCTATACCAAATTTACCAAAGTTACAGATTTATTCCCAAAAAATTTCGATTCTGTCCCATTGTGCATTGTTCGATGTACTATTTGAAAGATCAAAAATTTCATTACATCAATTTCCAAAAATATCAACTAAAACCAATGAAATTCATAGTTGCTAATAAGTATACAGTAATAAAACATACATATACACACGCATACATACACACAATCATCATGATTCTGAAAGAAATATACAACTTTGTGAAAACATTTTACAATATAATTTCGGAGGAACATAAAATAAAACTTTTAAACATTCAATCGAAACTAGAACATCTAGAACAAATAATAAAATTACCAAGAACATTAAACAAAAATGATAAACATTTAGAAGATTGTGTTTGGGCTGATAAGAATACTAGAGCTGGACCGAAAACTTGTGTTTGTTATGATTATGAAATATCAAGGAGAGTAGCAGAAGATGAAGCTAGGGAAATTATAAATTTCTATAATTTAAAAAACTGTATAAACTGTACCTTTAACAAAATATAAAAATTATATAAAATAAGATGTTTGTTGATAATAATTTATAAATAAAACAATTGTTTTTTATTTAAAATATTAAATTATAAAATTTTATTTAATATTAAATATCACAAGATATAAAAATCTTTTGGTAATAAATAAATTTTTTTATTTTCAATTGTTATCTCATCCCTCTCTACATTACTAACAATTTTTTAAACAACTAATACTAATTCTTACATTTCTTATCACAAAAATGTAAAACATTTTTCTATAAATTATTTACACCAATTAGAATCACAGAAAAACTATTTTGGTAATAAATAAAATTTTTTATTTTCAATTTTTATCTCATCCCTCTCTACAATACTAATAATTTTTTAAACAACTAATACTAATTCTCACATTTCTTATCACAAAAATGTATTTACAATATTTTTCAAAACTATAAACACACTACTAACCAGGGATGCAAAACACAAACAACATACATTTCAATCATACTGATCTTTAAAAACACAACAGGCAAGTATTTTCTCTCTACACTAAAACTGGGTTTCTCCCATCATCCACAAAATCAAAACTCAAAACCTAACACACACAAATCGATCTGACAACACTCTCTCACACCAAATAACTATTCCCTCTCTCTCATGTCTCACAACCCACACTTCCCCTCTCTCTCACAACCCAGAATCCAGAAACGCCATAAACATACTACTAAGATACAGATTTCTTACCAAAATTTTAGTGATCGGCACTATATGCATGCTCAAAAAAAATTTGTTAATTATTAGAACATTCACAATTTTTTACAATGACCGAGTGTTATTTATTAATTTATTCAAATAATAGTTTTTGAGAAATGAATACCTATAAATATATATATATAAATATAAATTAGTTATTATTAGTTATATTATATATATAAATTACTTATTGTTAGTTATTTTTGATTCGAAGAATCGCTCGATTTTTTTTTATTATTATTATTTAACAAAGTTTTTATACATTAACAATCTTTATTTAATTACTTCAAATATATTTCTCAGATTTTTCTTTAAATTTCTTGCTATTATTATTTCCAACGGATTTTAATATTATATTTATATTTAATTTTGTCATTGATTTATTTAACTTTTATAATTTAATTCCTCATAAAATTCCTAAAAAAGAAGTTAAAGGTAAATGTAATAAATCACTGAGTAATTTTTCCGTATGAAATATAATTAAAATTTTCATTGGGCCATTTTGCTGGCAACCATACATACAAGCGCGGATCTACGGGGGGAAGTAAATTAATATTTTTAAGTAGTAATTGTGAATATAAATATTTACATGCATACGCAAATTATGTCTTTTTATATATTTTTACCTTCCTTCAATATATGAATTGGTAAAAAAAATCAATAAAAAGTAGCATTTTAAAAACTCATAAGTAAGTAATTACATACCGGGTTATAAATAAGTAGTTACTAAACTATTTGTATGTAATGCAGACGGTATGTTATTGTCATTGAAAAGTAACTACATTCTTTTCAAATTACAATAGAACTTTTCAAGTTCTAATGTAATTTATTATACATTGTTCTGCAAAAGGCTATGCAATGAGGTAATCTTTTTTAAAGACTTTTTTTGTAAGCATAACAAGATTTATTTTCTTTTAAATTGGGCAAAAATTTTAGAACTTATTGGATGTTATATGGAAAGATTTACTTAAACTTTTTCTGCCGCAAGTATGTTTCAAATAAAGCATAAAGTGATTTGTTTAAAAATATATTAAAAATAATTTGATAAAGTTTTGAATTTTTTAAATAATTGAGTATTTAAACGATTTGAAAGATTGACATCTCATATTATTGTAAATGAAATAGCATTGAAGACTTTATATCTTTAGTTTTATTTTGAAATAGAAAAGCAAATTTAATTTAAAAAATTATAGTTTATAAGTTATTTATAAAAATATTGTATAAAATTTTAATCGCAACTTAATTTTTTTTGCCATTTGTACATAATTTGGATTTTATCAAAAAAAAAAAAAAAAAAAAAAAAAAAAAACCAGGCTTGGATTCGTGGATTCACTTGATAAATTTTTAAAAATTTCGAAGTTGATTCAACTTTTTTTTTTTGTTAATAAAGGAAACTACATAATTTATTTAATTAAATATAAAATTATATATACTTATGTATATAAATATTTTATTGATATTTTAAGGTACAATCACCTCATAACGCAAATGGCTATTATACTATATATGGCGATGAGACGGATTATAACGATCATTTCAATGCAAAACTTGTTACTGGAGCAACTACAGAAGTTTATGCTAGAACTGGATATTTGGGATTTCTAAGGCGAACAGAATGTTCGCAGTCCGCGTCTATTTTAGATGAAACTACTCCTAGCATAGCTAGCCGCGATAGTGATAATGATTCACTGAATTCTTTAAATCAGTCTCACGTTAATTTGGCATCAAATACAATTCCATTAGGAGATCAACAATCAAATGATCAAGAACAGCATGATGCAGTATATGTAGTGGGAGCTCTTGATGAAGTTATAGCACTACGGGGAATGAATTATCATCCTATTGACGTAGAAAATTCGGTTTTAAGATGCCACAAAAAGATAGCAGAATGGTATTAAATATTTTAAAATGTAATTACAATAACATAATGCCTGATTATCTTTTTAGTGCTGTATTTACATGGACAAATTTACTCGTGGTTGTCGTAGAATTGGATGGAAATGAATCAGAAGCACTTGATTTGGTTCCCCTTGTCACAAATACTGTATTGGAAGAACATCAATTAATAGTTGGAGTCGTAGTTGTCGTTGATCCTGGTAATTATAAATTATATATATATTACATATATATATAATCTATTAAAGAGTTAAGATAGTAATTTTATAAAAATTATATATAAGCGATATTTCCAATAATTTTTAGATAGTATACAAATTAGATCAGGTGTTCCAAAAGCAACAGCTTGAGTCATTATAACTCAAGCACGGCCCACCACAATTTTTATGTAATAGGTAAATACCACGTCAAATATTTATACCCTACACCACCATAGGCGGTTGGGGTATTATGCGTTTGTGGTGATGTTTGCAGCGCACAGAAAAAATAATCGAACACTCACCTTAAAGTATACCAATAGACTCAGAATCACTTTTTGAGTCGATCTAACGATGTCCGTCCGACTGGCTGGACTGGACGGCTGGCTATCCACGTAAACCTTACGCACAAAGTACAGGTCGCAATTTTGAAGATAATTCAATGAAATTTCGCACGATCGTTCCATTATTTCACCTAGCCCCCATACAAATGTCCACCCGGAATAGGGGTTTAACGATCATAAATGCCTTAAATAATGAAATTTGGTGTAAGGAAGTTTTGTATAAGTATTAATGTTTTTGCTAAATTTCATGAAGTTCGGTCCATAATTGACCATAGCTCCCATATAAAACTCTCTTCCGAAAATCACTTTAACGTGCATAAATCACATATACATATTAGTATCAAGTTTATATTCGGCACAAATAAGTTTTATATAAGTATAAATCACAGTGACAAATTTTGTGAGGATCATTCCATAATTTACCATAGTTCCCATATAAGCCCACTTTCGGGAATCACCCTAAAGTGCATAAATTCATATAAATGTTAGTATTAACGTAATGTTCTGTATTCGTATATTTTTATACTCAGTAAAAGTATCGGTCCATAATTGTTCAAATGTCTAATATAAGACCTCTCCACGAATTTTGATGGACATACACAATGGTGTGGGGTATCATATGGTCGGGCTTGACCGATATAGTCGGTATAGTCTTACTTGTTGAAACGTAATTATGTTTGATATCAAATGTTATTCAAACAGTGTTTAAACATAGATCAATGCTTAAGTTTGAATTGTAATTGTGGCCCATTTTTTTAAAATCATTCTGAAATCTAAAAATAAATTTTTAAATTTGACAAACATTCCACTTCTTGTTGAGGAATTTATTCTCAAACATTTCACTTTTGAAAAGAAGTTCAATTTTATATTATCCTGAATTTGATCAAGTTTACGTATTAGTAAGGATATACAACACAAAAATTGCGATTAACTCAAATTGACCGGGAATATTTTCTGTTTCAGAAATTGATGAAATTACCAAATGTATATCTAAGAAAATTTACCTATTATACATAATTTTGTTTCGGACCCTTGGTAGGACAGCATGGGCCGTTACCATATGGTCACGCCAGGTACTAGATAGCTTCTTTATTTATTTTTTTTTTTATTTTTTTTTTTTTTTTTTTTTTTTTTTTTTGTAAGAAGAAAATGAGTAAATTGTTCAAAGAAATATTTTTATTTTAAAATTTTCTTACAGAAATGCAATTTTATATTAGTTCTAGTATGATACTTAGAAAAATATTTAACATATCGAACATCCTGCATCAAGTATACCACTGGAATTTAAGAAGTCACCCATATAACATCTTATTTTAGCTGTTAGTACTAAAACCTTCATCATTATCAAAACTTATTGTGCTAGGAATCCCCTTTTGGATATTGAAAGACATCCACTTATTCTCATTTATAGAGTCGTGAATGGCTGTATGTATATATTTCCTTAAAAAATAGTACTATTTGTTTATAAATCATAAAGTATTTTCTTAAAGGCTACAACAGGCTAAAAAATATATGAATTACTTTTTCATGTCATTATTTTTTGCGCTTTTAACAATAATTATTAAGGGTTTCAAAAAAGATATTTTGCTTCCAAACACATAACATAAATGACCTTCCATCATGCGAATATTTTTAACAAGTTTCCTTATGATGCAATATAATTCAATTTTCTTTTCAAAATTTTGAATATTTTCTGTTCTATATAGCTGTTTAAGTAACTGTTATTTGGGTTTCCATATGAGTGCGCAAAGCCATTCCCATTTAGAAATAAGAATAGGTCACAATTTTGAAGGTAACTTATAAAAATGGCAAGTTCGATAATTGAGAAGTTCGATTATTGTTTTAATCAGGGATCGTGACAATTATTTTATGATTTTTATTTTTTGATTTTATTTTTTATATCATAATACTTTATTGTTTTAATAATAGATAAAAGTGTCATTAAAGAAAACCAAATATATGCAGAGAATTTCATTCAGTTTTTAGTAAACAGTAATTATGTTAATTTATTTTTGGTAATAAATAATTAAAAGAGGTGACCAATTTCGGAAGTCCTCCCCCTGTCCCGAGACCAGCTAGAAACTTGTGCTCCACCAAAACAGTTCGAAAATACCTCTGCAATAACTATGTGAAATTTCATTGAAATATAAAATAACATGTTGAAACCGCTGTACATATATAATGCTGCAGCACATATTTACCATAGAAATGAAGGAAAATTTGCAAATTTTGCTGAAAGTTAGTTTATAGACGAATGTGTAAACTATTTGGTATCATTGAAAAAGTTATAACTTGAAAAATAATAGTATATAAAGTATTATAACTAAATTTCTTTATTAAATTTATCAAAAAACGTAAAATTTTGATGTTTAGTGTTATTTTGTAAAAAAAAAATAATAACATTTTAACTTAAATAAAATCTATATAACGAAATTTATATCACTATGAAATTTTGGTATAATCTAAAAAAGTTGTCCCTAAAACAAGAACATAAATAGATTCCCACTTTTTTATTCCAAAATACCCAAAATCCCAGTTTTGGGAAAATTTGTTTTAAAAATTTAATTTTTCAATAAAATGGTTACCATGTCGTTATCATATACGTGACTTATTAAATATTTTTCTATGTTTAGGGAACATATGTAGGTATATAATCAGGGTGTTGTTTTTTAATTTCGGCTTTTACATTTTTGAGCTCCACAAATAAATAAAAAAATTAACGAAGTCTCTACGCTAAGACTGTTGTCCTAAATGCCCTCGGATTTGCTTTTAATAAATTTACGTTAAGCATTCTTTTAGAAGCATAAAAAAATATATGGTTCAGAGGAAAATAATGAATTTTAAAGTGAAGAAATATCACCACTTTTCGGAGAAAAATCACATTTTTTAAATTTTCTACTTCAAAATTCTATAACTTTTTTATCGGAACCACATTTACAATCCCGCTAAGGTAAAAAAAAAAATAAAAACTTTTTCAAAAATGGGTCCAAATTTTAATTCGGTCTAAATATCTCTTAAAGTATTTTTTATAGAGAATTATAAAGACTATATATGTGTTAATTTTTTTTTTCTTTCAAAAATTTTCATACCTGAGGTGACCAACTTTTGAGGTCTATGCTTAACTTAATGTAGTGATTTTTAAAATACAACTTTTACTGGAAATATATCTACTTAATTTCACAGATGTTGATTTATACAAAACAACAAAAGACATACTACATTTACGTTTTTTTTTTTTTTTTCTTTTTTTAAGTAACTATCCACTTACATTCCGTTTACATTTACATATTTACATTTACGGTAGAGTAAGGGAGCCTTTAGGTCGCTTTACGTTTTTACGTACTTACATTTACGGTAGAGTAACGGAGTCTTAACACATAAATACTTTACCTGTTTGGATATTTTAATTTTCTTAACAAGAAATCGAGGGTCTGAGATTTACGACATATAAACTGCCATTAATCCTTCTGATCCTCATTATGTGATAAATTCAGTCACTAAGCGCACTGTCAACCTGAAAACGCACTTTCCATATTAATGTAACTACGAGCGAATATACTTTGTCCTTAAGAGAATTTTCTATGTAGTGAGTACCTTCATGTAGTGCCGTTTACGATGATCTTGCTTTGATGTAGTTATGTTTCTTGAATCTCAGCCTATCCTATGATATCCTGCTTTTCACCATGTTATCAACTCTCTTTGACATAAAAGAAGTTAGGTCAATTGGTCGAAAAGCCTTAGAAGTCACATACTCTCCTTGGTAGATTTTGATATAAAGACTACCCTTGCTTCCTGGTATATATGCTGTGTAATTGCGTATATTAGACATGGTTTATACAATGTCAACTAATCGTGTCATTAGATCCATCTCATTTTGTAGGGGAGCCGGGGAAATTCCATCCGGTCCCGCTGCCTTGAAGATAGGGAAACTTTTTGTAGCATTTTTAACTATATCAACGGTAATTTTTGGCCCATCCTGTCTCACATCTCTTTCTACCTGATGTATCACTGTAGGTCCTGGTAATCCAATCGGAAAGTGGGTGATCGTTAAAAGTTGTAGGGTTTCTGCTTTTTGTCGGTGTCTTCTATCGGCGTTTTAGCGTGGATATGGGTTTTAGATAAAAATTACTTAATTTTCGATACTTCGTTGACGCTACCCACCTGTTTGAGGAACAACTTCTCAAGTTGAGTTTTTCTTTACATATGATTTCGTTGTTTTCACAGCGTTTCTTATGGTAAGTATCTCAGTGAGTCGATGATTCCTTTCAGTCTTCGAACCTATTTCCATTTTTGCAGAGTTTTCCCTGAACAGATTTCCTTTTTCGAAGCGGGCGGTTTCTCTGAAAGATTTAAAGAGAGCCGATTGGTTTTACGTTAGGGTCAATATGCATCCTACTTAGGAAAGCATTCGCACTTTGCCCTAGTCTGGATTTTAGCAGATTTCCAAATTGATTTTTGCTTTGTTTGGTAAAGTTATTGGATTCGGTGATGGCCGATAAATATTAAATATTATATGGTGGCGCGAGAACTAGAATTCATCTAGAACTCTTCATTCTTGAATATCGTCAAGGTTTCTTGAGCATATTTTTATATTTAGAATATCTTCCCTAACTTTTTTAACAAAAGTTGTTTTGTTTGTTATATAAAGGCCCGTTATTATTACTATCCAATACCTAAAGTTAGGATGTTGTTGGGTACATTAACTGTTTTTGGTTATTATAAGTATAAATTAAGCGAAAAGTGACCGATAAGCTAAAGGACAGAACATCTGACCATTAACTTTTATCGCAAGGTTTATGCATTTGAAGCTGCCATGTTTTATAAAATAAATAAATAAAAACATATTTAGTTTTTAGTAATTTTTCTGTCTATCGACAATACTATGAAAGAGCGCCAAAAATATACCGAGTGTCTTTCGATTTTTATAAAAGTTTGCGGATATCTATATCGATTTCAGTTCCACGAGATTGCGAGAACTCGCAGATTTGTTTCAATTTTTCGTTTTCTCTAAAATTTTAAAAATTTAAAAAGTATTTAACTTTAAATATCAATATTTCTGGGAAGGTTTTGTGATTTAATGATTTAAACGGCGTTTGAATTTTTCTTATGTTTCAAAAATAAGAACATTTGTTTAAAAATGCATTCTAAAGCAATTATATTTTTTTTAAATTCATTTTAATGCAATTGCATTTTTTATTTAAAATTTTTTAATTTTTTAACATATTTTGAAAGTATGGAATATGTACATTAAAATTAGAATCCAATTTTTTGGAGACGTACACTTCTGATGTGCACAATTTCGCTTTTTCTAAAACCTATTCACATTTTTTCATATAAAAATTCTATTTTTGTGATATTATTTTTACAATATGAGTTGGTTTACACATTTTTTAAATTTATTAGTTTAATCTTTAAAAATTCATTAAAAATAGTAAACCATTATATACTAGACTAATTAGTATTTCAATTTGTAGTAAACAAAACAACTTAAATTATATCTAAAGAAATATGAAAATTTTATGAAGTCACAATTGTCAAAAGAACACCTATAAATTGTATTTGTAATTTGCAAATATTTTTGAACGAAAAGGATATTTTTGAGATTCTGAGTGAATTACTCAAACATTACACAAATCCGTCAATATGAATGTTTAAAGTTATGAATATGATTACTTTCTGACTTTTGTTAACTTTTAAACAAATTTAAATAATTTTCCAAAAAATAATAAAAAATATTATTTTCATATGAAAATTTTAAACATTTTTTTTAATTGTATTACGTATGGATTTGCCGGTACCGAAAATTTGAAATTTTTATTTTAGTGTAAATATTCCATTATTTCCAAATATATTAAAACATTTTAAATAGCATATTTAAGGAAAAATGAATTTAAAATAAGTAATTGCATTAAAATGTATTTTAAACAAAAATTTTGAGAAATTGAAAAAAAAAATATAAACTGGAAAATAGGATCGATGAACGGTTTAATAGAGTTCGTATATACACATTTTTATGGAAATTTTATATTGCCGTTACTGGCCATTATATCCAAATTGTTCATGTTTCCTCTACGTTAACTGCCCAAAAGTAACCGGTTTTTGCTTTGGCCTTGCCGTGTTATGAAAATTGAAAATTATAAAATTTACTTTAAAAGTAAGTTGTAATAACCAAAAACAAAAAAAGCTTACTTTATTGGTCACTTTAATTTATCTTACCTTTAATTTTCTGATACCTTATAGACAGGTTATAACAACGGGCCTAAGTGTTATAAAAGTGATTAGGTTAGGTTTAAAGGGTGGCTCGCCATAGCGGAGACAATAAAGCCCATTGTGGTACCCTAGAAAAAGGAATAATATATTTCCCCACTATATTCTAACAAACCTGATCAGGTTAGTCAGTGGCATGTGGTTAAGACAAGAAATCTCAGTCCACGATTTTGAAGTGATGGACATTCACATAACAGATGCTGTACGGATTCTTCCTTTTGCCTAGATGACAACTTCTACTGTAGATTTTCCCCGGGTATGACATATGCTCCGACGTATGCCCAATCACACAGTGCCCAATGATTATGCCTACGAAAAGCCTTATCGAAATTCTATTAAAGGATAGTAGTGCCCTAGACTTATTTCGTGACCATTGGGGCCATAGGATTGAAGACAACCTAATTGCCCATTCATCGATAGTATCAGATGAGGAGACGAAGGGGATGAGAATATTATCGCAAGCGTCGCTATCGTGTAAGGACGATGCATTTATTACACATTCGTCGGCCCTTTCGTTGCCCTGAATACCCGTGTGGCCCGGAACCCGTACAAGCTCGACCTGATAATGTGTGATAATGAGCGTATACAATCGTTTATGCATTGGGACTTTAAAGTATGGAATTTATGGGAATTTAGAGTCACATATATGCCAATGTTCGAAGTACAGAAATAAAATTCTCTAATCTGCCTAGCTGTCACATTAATGGCGTATATTTCGGCCTGGAGCACTGTACACGAATTAGGTAATCTGAGATACAATGTGATGTCCAAATCATCAGTGTAAATAAAGGAACCAGTGCCATTTTTCGTTTTCGATCCATCAGTAAAAATTGAGATCACACATTCCTTAGACAAGTAATTAGCCGCTCATTCTTCCCTAGATAGAATTCTTACATTGAATGTCCTATCAAATTTTAAAACAGTTTCGTGGCCAACCCAGTCATGCTTAAGTTCGCTTGATTCCCTAAGACGTAGTGCGGACTTATCGGAGATATTTCTGATGGAAATATCAAGGTCAAAATATCTAACAATGCACAGTGGGGCAGAATCGAAATTTTTTGGAAATAAATCTGTAACTTCTGATCGGCCTTTTGGATTTTCATGAAATTTGGTATAGTCGTAGCAGTGGAGCGTACAATGTTATGTTTGGAAGGGGGGCACAACAATCCCCCCAGGGGCGAAGCTAAGGGGGCTCAAAGTTAGGTACCTCTGACATAAAAAATTTTTAATCGCTTGCAAATTTTTTGTTTCTCGTCCGATTTCAAATATTATATATATTATATATTATTGTAGGCCCTAATAAGACTTATAAAAAACATGCTTACATGTCCTATTTATCTCTTATAGTTTTCGAGTTATTTGCGTTTGAATTTTTAAGCACCGTAATTTTGCATGTTCTTGGTCCAGTTTTTTTCATATATATCCTAGTATTTCCGACCGATTTTATTAGTTTTTTTCTTAACTAGTTAAAGAACAAAATTATCTATTGAACAAAAAAAAAATTTGAAGTCGATATCTTTACCGAGCCCAAAACTAAATGATTTTATCAACTTAAAATACTGAAGACTTGAAGTGATAGAGAGACAAGCCAATCTCTGTACTTTGTTCATAGTAGAGATGTGAGCTTTCGTGTCTAATATCTTCCATCCTATGCGCATGGAGCTTTTTGCATTCGACTCTCGGCATTTCGTTTCCACGATAGCTTTGAGTCAAGAATTGCGCCAAGATACTTGACTTCTCTCGAAAGTTCCAAGGCTATACCATCAAGACGAGGTAACTTATATTTCCTACTTAATAGATAGTACTAGTTCGGTCTTTATGACGTTTACACTTAATCCGTTGTCCTTAGCCCAGGTTAGTAGGGTATTTAAAGCTAATTCCATGAGTCCACTTATCGTGGAGAGAAGTTTTCTCCTTATGAGGAGCATATGCAACTAGTTTAGTGCCCTTATCGCTGAGTTCAAGAAGGGCTTTGTTCACCACAAAGGAGCCTCTTGTCACAACCTTCCTTGAACTACTTACTCCTAAACTAGAGTTTCAGCATGTTCCCTGTTCACTTAATTATCCGCCTATCTATTCCTAGTTCCTTTAGTGTCTCAAGAATCGACGATATATTCACATTGATGAAAGCGCATTCTATATCTAGAAAGGATTCCGTCATATATTGCAATGCTATTTCCTGTGACCTTCCTTTTCAGATAAGCATGTTCTGCCCTACAGAAATTTCTTGGTGAGGGTATTCCCATGACATAGACATCGTTCTAGTCTTTCCAGAGTTTTCAACGAAAACGACGACTAATTAGTCTATAATCCTTTGCGGTACTGTGGTTTATTTTCCCTATTTAGGAATAAATAACCCCCTCCATTCTCTAGGAATATACCCTAATTCGAATCTACTCCTAAAGATCAGAATAAGCCATGGTATAATGACTGATAAGGCTCTCTGTAATAGCGGCAAATATAAAATACCATCTGGCTCCAGTAATTTATAGGATTCAAAAGATGATACCGCCCACGCTGTTTTTTCCTCATTTACAACGGAAGTTATAAGCCTACTGATGTGGATTGGTGATGATGAGAAGCTTCCTGATTTGGACTCCTCATTTTCATCGTCTCTGCAATCCGGAAAGTGTGCCCATTAGTAATTCCGTATTTTCCAAGTCTCCACAGAAACGTTTCTAGGATTCCTTTTATGCCTTTCTGGCCTCCCTTTTAAAAGTATTGAAACTGCGATGATAGTTGTCCCAGTTTATCGAATCGTTTTCCCTTTTCGCCTTGATGAGAAGTTTCCTACATTCATTTCTTAGTTGTATAAGTCTAGGACACCACCACGGCTGCTGGAGTTTCCTAGAACCTTGCCGTACCCTACATGAAACATAGTATGGACCTTTCAGTGCCCTAGTTAAATGACTTACTGATTCATCCAGATCCTATGTGCCGGCCAACCCTTCCGTTGCCGGTGGTCGAATGGCGTCCGCAAGGTTACTGAACTTGTTCCATTCGGTTTTCTTAAGATTCCTAAAAGGTTTTATCCTGCTCAAAGTAAGTTCAATCGAGATGACATTTGGCATATAGTCGGAGAAAGAGCATTCTGTAGATATCCAACAGTCAAAAATTCTAACCGCATTAGTGTTACCTACCAAAGTAATATCAATGACCTGTTCCCTGATCCTATTGAAAAAAGTTGGTCTATTACCTTTATACCAAATGCTAGGATTAGTAAATAAAAGGTATTGTAGTTGACACTCACACCGGCTGTTTATATCAGTACTCCCCCATAGAGTATGGTGGGCATTGGCATCACATTTTATTACGAGATCGTTGCCCCTAATATTACACCAATTTATAAGTGCTTGTATGGGTCTTCTTTATCGTACGGTAGATGATATTATTAGGGTTGGAAGCTCTTATCGGTCTAGCGCTGCTACCGTTAAATCACAGGTGCTATAATTGGATATAAAAAATTTTGTTATCCTTTTTGACCAAAATGCAGCTTCTTATTTTACCTTTCTTGTTTGGTGAGAGTATCACATAGTTTCGTAACCGGATGCCTTGAACTTTACCGGCTGCAAGCCAAAGTTCTTGGATTAAGGTCACGTAGATAACTTCCTTCTCCATAAAACACAGCAAATCCTCCATCGCTGCTTCGAAGTGATACAAATTAATCTGCACCACTTTCAGGCCGTTTGGGGTCATTGCTTTTCTCGGCGGAAAGAATTAGACGAAGCTGATTCAGCCTCATCCTCCAGCTTCATACTCCAAGATGGAGGAGAAACCTATACTCTCACCGTCGTCCGAAAAGGCACTTGATCCAAGGGGACGATTTCGATCCTTGCTTTGGGTCAGAGTTTGCCAACTCCTCGTATGCAGTTTTTGAGAAAATCTAACGGCTTCTTTTTACCACATCCGACGATCTTAATTTTTTTGTCGCTTTGTACAAGGTCTGCTAGCATTACCTTTTGTAGCGGTTGCTGGTCCTCGATTGGTGTAGACCGCATTTTGGATTTGGTATTGTGCTCGGTGCAGAGTTAGCATTGGGTACCTTCACCTGCCTCAGTTGCCCTAACCTCCACAACAGTAGTATTAAGCATAGCTTCATACTTCTGTATGTGATAAGTATGTTTACGCCTCAATCGGTTTTCGAGAGTTGTCAAGGTTGCGGGATCGCAAGCGTCCAACGACCTAACGTACTGCAGAGAGCGCTTGTAGTCTGCTAACCTTTTACGTTCGTTGTGTTGCCTGCCTTTGTCACCATTAACGGGTTCATGGTTCTCCGATTTTTGTCCGTCAGCATGAAGATTTTCGGAGGATACCATGCGAAGTATCCTGTCTAGTAAAAATCTGTCTTTTTTGTCTACCCTAGCCGCAGAACGAGCTATCTGACCCGGGGTATTTTTCCGTACAGTCGTGGTCACAGTAGCTACTGAGTGGGGTCGTGACCACACAAAATGGTCTAAAGGGGGTCATTTAGTCGTGGAGTATGAGATGGATGATGCTTAGCTTACATCTTAAGTCTCAAGGTGATCACCCCTCATAGCGGAGTAAAGTGGTTAGTATTCAAATATTCAATTAGAGTTACCCCTCTATTATTACAATTAGTACTACCCCATGCAATATGGTGTGTATTTAGATCGCAACTTGGTGTTAAAGCCCCGAAGTAGGTGGTAGTGTTTTGTAATAAAAGAGCAAGTATACTGACACTAGGTATATGTATGTTATCATTGCCCTGTCTTAACACTGCTGTGCCGATGTTTTCAACAGTGAAGTCTAAAGGAAACACAAATTTTTATGGCATAGGATACAAGTTCTCGTGCAAGCCCCTGTACAAGCATAAGAAATTTGCTAGTTGATATTGTTTAGTCCAATAACCCTGTTTCGGTTTATCCAGAATTCTTTTATTAAAGTAATGTACATCTTACCTTTGTTTATTTTATCCATCAGAGGGGTGGTTGCCCTCTCGCTCCGGTTGAGCTTCATCTGGATAATTGGTCCTCCAGGAGCCCGTGTTCTTGGGAGTTAGTGATGTTACCAGTCACTTCCTCCGCGTTTGCTGGCAGTTGGACGGATGTCTTCAGCTTCTTGTCTTCTTATAAAAATTTATGAAAAAACAGTGATTTTATTCACAATTAACTGACGACATTAACTGTGACGCATGCAATGTGGATGGTATGAACAAGTTGTACACCGTTGCCCTTAAACCAAATACCCTGGTGTTGTTATTTCAAGGTTCCTGGATAAGTGCCACTTTTACCTTGGAGTCAATGAGGAGTTTTGTCAATTCTGTGAAGCAAATTAATTTGCACCACTGACAGCCACTTTGGGTTTACTCGATCTAGCATATCTGAATCTGATAACCCCAAAACCAAAATTGACACCTCCCCCTCGTGACTCCAGCTTCTTCAGAGACTCCTGATCCACTCTATGAAATTATATATGAGGAAATTCAATAAATTACGAAACTCTTTGCAACCAACTTTGTCTGTCCTGTATTTCTTAACTTTGTTTTAAAAATAGGAAAACTGTTAATTAATTTTGGTAGACCTTTTAAAATAACTAATAAATACAAAATTTTAGGGCATTCGCGTAAAGTTTCACGGAACTACAGCCATTTAAAGCTACAAAATTTAAAAATCTGAGCTGAAACTTTCGAGAATTTTTTGATTCGTTTTAGTTTTCTACTCACATCTTTCATCATTTAGGTACAAAAAATTAAACCAAAAATTTAAGTTTATTTAAATTTCGTTTTTTTTTGTTTTGATAGAAAATTTGCCAACATTTATGAAATTACATTTTAAGAACAGTATTTAAAGTTTAAGGTATATCTCGTTTATGTCGAGAAACTAGGCATGGGATAGCATCATCACAAACTTCCATCTAACTGGCGTAAATATTAGGAAGATGTACATTTTTTGCTACTGACAAATACCATTTTTATAGAAATTTCCCAAAATATCGCGTAAACAGAATTTCTTAATAAATGATGCCTTCAAGACAAATGGACGTTAAGAAATATCGAAATTTTGTTGCGCTTTTTATAAATATAAGATATTACTTTAGATCATTGAAAAATATCTGTGAAGAATAATGTAAATATTTAGAATTGATTATACGAAAAAAAATTAAAGAAACATTTATACAGGTTACAGTGGAATTCATCTCCAACACATTTCACAGGCTGGAAACTACTGCGATGTGTAAACTATGTTAATATTGATGTCAAATGAAAGACTTGCATCTGCTTAATGCTTAAAGCTAATGGACGTCAAAATATTTTAAGGACTTTTAAATTTATGGACCAAAAAATAATTTCATAACCTCAAAAACCATCCTTACATCTTTCGCATTATAGTTCGAATTTAAAAAACTATTTTTGATGTAAAACTAAAATCGCGATTTTGTAAAGAATGTTATCATAAATAACAAGGTTTAAATGAATATATCTTTCAAACCATTACTGATATTCATTTAATTTTATCAACAAAGTATCCCAAAACACGTCTTTTGTTACCCATAATTTTCTGAGATTTTTATTCACTAACAATTTTTTCCCTTTTAGGAAATCGTGCAAAAAAAATTTAAAAATTTTTCTTCTCAGTGTATATCGATAAATATTGAACAGTTTTTATATGCATAAATATTAGTTAATGAAACCACAAGTTGTTCGTAACGTTTGTGTCAGACGAAAAAAAAAAATCGAAAATATTTTTACTCAAAATTATTGAAATTTCTCATATATATATATAGTGAGTAAATTTTTTACATAGGTGTCTTCAGTTAATTGTCAATAAAATCATTATTTGTTCATCAATTTTCCTGGTATGTGGCTTATTTTAATCGTAAAAGAAACTGAAAAAGAGCTGATAATGATTTTAACATTATGTTGGCATTAGAAGGAAGCACTTAGTACTGAAAAAAACTGCCGAAGTTCTTTTTTAGCCCATTGGTAAGGTGTTCTTTTTTTATGATTCTTGTTCAATGCTTCTGAAGTTCTTCTCTAAAAACTATGTTTATAAAATTTGTTTATAAAAATACTGTTTTAGCTTCATTTAAAAATAATAACAACTTTCGAATTTATATATATATATATATATATATTATTACTTTTTTACCTTTTACAAACGGTCGTTTATTTCCTTTAAATAAACCTGTACTTTGATTGCAAATAACAGCAGTTTATTAGTTTAAAAGTTGTAACGACTCTTTATTTTATTTAAAAATGTTCAACAATAACAGTTTAAATAGTCATTTGCGTTCTAATATAAACACACACTTAAATCACACACTTTATACAACACACTTTAATAATGTACAAGATTATACAGCCAAGGCAGTTAATTTGTCTTTACTTATATATATATATTTGTCTTTACTTATATATATATATACTTATATATATATATATATATATATATATATATATATATATATATATATATATATATATAAACATATATAAAATTTTGTGCGCGGCAAAATGATAAGTCCACTTTTATTTTTGGCAATTTATTAATTGACCCTTTTTATTTATTGATTTATAGAAGTGATTAGGAAGTGAAATGTTTTAATTCCAGAAGTGTTCCTAGGGATTCAACCCGCCAAAGCGATAAAAATTTCCATGCCTCTAGACATTTCTGTTTCTGTTAGCAACAGTTAACATATCTGTAGAAATTATTAACATTGTTGTAAACATACAACATTGAATAAAAAGCTTTCATCATTGTTTGTAAGTATGGCAACACTAAATGTTTAAGCTGCTAACATTAACATCGAAAGCTCCAGTTTGTCCGTTAAGAACATTGTATAAAGAAATAAAGCTTTCAAGAAACATCTAGTAGGTAATACAGTGTATATAAATTGGCCGTAAGAACACCATCGAGTCAGTCTAATTGGAAGCGTCGTTAAGTAAAGACATATTAACTGTCTTGGCTGTATAATATTGTACATTATTAAAGTGTGCTGTATAAAGCGTGTAATTTAAGTGCGTGTGTATTAAAACACAAAGTGACTATTTAAACTGTATTGTTGTACATTTTTAAATAAAATAAAGAGTCGTTACAATTTTTAAACTACGAAACTGCTGTTATTTTTGTGCGCGGCAAAATGATAATATATATATATATAAAATTCAGTGCATGGCAAAATGATAAGGCCACTTTTATTTCTGGCAATTTATTAATTGACCCTTTTTATTTATTGATTTATAGAAGTGATTCTGAAGTGAAATATTTTAATTCCAGAAGTGTTCCTAGGGATTCAACCCGCCAAAGCTTTAAAAATTTCCAGTTTTAGCTATCCCACTGAATTATATGTACATTTTACATGATAGAAATGCACGCTTAATCCTAGAATGATTTAAATAAAATTAAATTAACATTGAAAATTGGAAATCGGTAAGATTGTTCCATAACAGAGACTTTAGAGCCCTCAAAACAAGTCAAAGTATATCTACTACCAATGGTCTGCACCCTTTTCTTTCCGAAAAATTGAAATTTTTTTGGGGATATTGCGCATACCATGATAAGAAAAGAGTTGGTAAATATGCTAATCCACACTTCCCATTTTAGGTTAAGGTAATGCCAAAAATGAGCTTCAATTGTGATAAAAATTTCCTAAATTGCTAGGGAATTCCCAAAATAATTTGTCTTTTTAAAAATACATGAATTCCTCTATTAAATCTCTTTCATAGCCTGGAGGGCTATTGGAAATAATTTTTTATCTAAAGAAAAAACGAAATTTTTAATGAAAATTTAGGCATTTTCTAATGAAGAAGAATTCGCGAAATTGTTTCCTGATATGTACCACTTATCTGACATAACGTTTTCGAGTTAATCTCAAATGGGAGCCACTCTTAGGCATCGCCTTTCAATGAAATTGATAATATTGAATAACAACGATAGTGTCTAACAAATTTTTGCCACATCTGGGAGCAAAAACAGTAAAAACCTCCATTTTTTGCCAGAAAAGAATAAAAATCATTGGTAATTTTTTTTCTTTTTTGGAAGTTGGCTTGGTGAATAAGTGACGAAGACATTTCAAACAAAAAGTTTGATTTTCTTACTAGGCAATATTTCGTAATTTAGGTGACTTGACTAAGCAAGTTTCTTTTCTTTATTTAGAGAAGTTATACAATTTTTATATGTTTGCATTTTAATTGTATTTTTTATGATTTTATTATATTTTGTTTTCCTATTATGTTCCCTTTATTGACAATTTTGGTTTTAAAAGGCGTTGCCATGCTGAAAAAGAAACAATATTCCCAGAAATGTTTAAGCAAAAATGTGTAGTTTATTATTAAGGATGTAAAGATAATGTAGCAGGGACACGAGTTTGTTGGCAAAGTTTTTAGAGATTCTTACCGGGTAAACAAAAATATCACGATTAAGAAACAATATTTTGTAGTTCAATAAGAATAAAACTATTTATTAATCATTATTTATTAATAAACGTGTAATTTGGTAAACTTTTGCTACATTTTTAAGTTTGATTTGTATATTGGAAGAAGAAATTATGTTTTTCTTTTTGTGAAATACTCATTATAATCCATATAAATATCCATATTATATAAAAATCCATATTATATAAAAATATAATCAATATAAATACATATGTAAATGATTTGAGATTATTAATTTCAAATTTTAGATCTATGGTTTTCTGCTTACGGATATTATTTTACATTTCCTTTTGAAGATTATGAAAGTAATATCCATTCGAAAAACTGTCATTTTTGTATACCCATTAGGTTAGTTCTTTTTTGCGAACTACATTTAAACTTTCCTTAAAATTACGAAAGGGGACATCATTTAGAAAATCTTGCTACACAGTAATTTGTTTTGAAGATCCTAGAACAAATCTTAAACAAATTCTGACCAATTTTAATTATATATACATCAAATGACAGCAAAAGAAAAATAAATATACCTATATTTATATATATATATATATATATATATATATATATATATATATATATATATATATATATATTATATATATATATATATATATATATATATATTAAGTTAATAGGAAGGTTAAAGACGCAATTCTATTAGGATTAAATTTTTTATACCCTTCACCACAGATGTTAAGAGTATATATATATATATATATATATATATATATATATATAAATTATCCTGATATTGTTTGATAACATTGGGAACAGTTTGACGACAGACCTTCAATTCTTTGTCCAATTTTTGCAAACTCACAAGTCAAAGATAACTAAATCAAAAAAAAAATAAATATTGCTTCAGAAAAAAGTTAAGATTTTTTCGATCTCACTCCTTAGTAGTTATTTGACTAGACAAATGCTTCAGCCACCTATCAATTTTCAAACTACTGGATATTGAAGTGTGATAAGTCCCACGATATGTATCATTATAGTACTTTCTTTTCTGGGGAAAGCTGTTACCTTGTTACTGTGTAACATTTTATAAAAGATTACCTTCACCCACATAAAAATCACATGATTACATTCGATCAAAAAATATGCGACCCATCTTGTAATTTATGAGAAAAAATTTTTAAATTTCGATTTTTGGCAAAATTTGGCAGTTTTGTTAACTTTAGAATTTTCGGTGTAATTCGAATTATTGATAAAATTTTTGGTGAAATTTTTTATAAAATTTAGGTTCTTTGGTAAAATTTTGAATTTTTGGTTAAATTTCGGATTTTTTTGTGATATTGTTGGTTTTTAAAATGTTGTATTTTTGGTGAAATTTTAAATTTTTGGTGAAATTTCGGATTTTTGTTGAAATTTTAGATTTTTGGTAAAATGCCGATATTTTTTGTGAAATTTTGAATTTTTGGTAAATCTTCGGATTTTTGGTAGAATACTGTTTTTGAAATTTTTGATTTTTGGTGAAATTTTAGATTATTGGTAAAATGTCGAATTTTTTAGCAAAACCTTGGATAATTTTTAACGAATTTTGGAGTTTGTCGTGCAGCATGTTCATATATATATATATATACTCGTATATACATACGTATGCGCTTTGTATGGCGGTTACTACACCTTCTGTAAAGCTACCCTACCTATTTTCATATCAATTATGAAACAAGAAAATTATTCCCACATTATTCTCAATGTAATAAGTTCTATAGACATGCGATAATTAAGATTTTTCTTGTACTTTTGCTGTAATAGTTTTGTTTGTAATTCTTTTGTTTTGTTGGGTTTTTAAAAAGTAGCCGAATTGTTTTACAAGATAAAAGTTAAACTGACTTTGAAATTAAACTATCACACCAATAGTAAATATTCTGCTTTGTTTTTTAAACTTTTCTTTAAAATACTATTTTTAATTTCCGTCTGTTTTACTTTCACAGAAAACTGATAGTGGTCATTTTTCCCTTCGAAGGGAATAGAAATTTCATGGGAACAAAAATTTCGACTGTTATTCACGATAGCGGTGACTATTTTGTTTGTATGGGGAGTACCAATCGCTCTGCTCCGATGCTAAAAGTGGCCTATTTGAGTTATGTTGGTTAATTAAATTACTAATTTAAAAACTTTAAAAAATCATACTTTTTACAATGCAAAACCCACTATCTCTCCTTAAAATTGCCAATATTGTAAAATATTGTTACGTTTTTACCTTTTAAAAACGGTGAATTATTTCCTTTAAATAACCCGTATACTTTGATTGCAAATAACAGCAGTTGTAACGACTCTTTATTTTATTTAAAAATGTACAACAATAACAGTTTAAATAGTCACTTGCGTTCTAATATAAACACACAATTAAATTACACACTTTATACAACACACTTTAATAATGTACAAGATTATACAGCCAAGGCAGTTAATTTGTCTTTACTTAACGACGCTTCCAATTAGACTCACTCAATGGGTTCTCACGGCCAATTCATATACACTGTATTACCTACTAGATGCTTCTTGAAAGCTCTATTTCTTTCTACAATGTTCTTAACGGACAAACTAGAGCTTTCGATGTTAATGTTAGCAGCTTAAATATTTAGTGTTGTATGTTTAGAACTATGTTAATAATTTTTACAGCTATGTTAACTGCTCTTAACATAAACGGAAATGCCTAGAAGCATTGAGAAAGATTTAAACCAGCCGTTAAAACAGTTATTTTTATTTTATCGCTGGTCATTTTCATTCGTCTGCGTACGAATTCATGAAGTTCGTTTAGGTCATCTTGCTCTTGGGAAGTGTTTTCATTATTTTTTGAAGAGGGCCTAACGAAGGTTTTTGCTGTTACAAGATCACTTGTTATTTCTGCTGGCTCTACCACCCACAAACTGTTGCCCTCACAATCTCCCTCCATACGAGTCCATACTAAAGTTTCTGACTGTGGTGGTAGCTTCTGATGCTCGACGGTAACTAGCTTTCTTACTTGAGTCCTATTTTCATATCCGACGTCAAGGGGTATCTCCACATTTCGCCAAATCATAACTTTTCGTCCCATATCCAAAGTAATGCCATGGCTAATCATGAAATCAGCACCAATGATAACTTCGTCCACAATATCGACAACAACGAATACATGATTGACGGTAACGTTGGCAATGGTTAATTTCACATTTACTTTACCATAGACAGTGACCGGCTCCCCAGTAGCTGTGCGCAGACTTACCCCACATAATGGTTCAATTGTTTTCTTGACTAAATCTGGCCTGACGATAGACTGTGATGCCCCGGTGTCTACAGTTAATACGTGCTTCTGACCGTTGATGTACCCAGGAGCAGTAAGATTGCTATTTTTCTGCTGTATTACGGATATGAAGATTGTGGGACTCTCAGATGTGGGATCTAGCTCTTGCCCCATATTGCTAGCTCGTTTTAGTTTTACAGGTGATTCTTATGATGATTGATGATTCGACTGCTGGTTACTTCTTTGAGGCGAGGCAGATCTGGTTCGTTTTCCTGATACTTTGCAGTTTCGCTGAATATGACCAGATTTACCGCAGTTATAACATTTTACTCTGACTTTACTTTGTTTCTCAATAAACGTCTTCAAAACCTTTTTTAATTCGTCGACTATATTTCTCTCATTATCAGCAAGAACTTTAACATTTCGCACCTTGTATATTTGCGGCTTTGAAATTATTTTCTCCGTTTCTTATGCCAGTGCGAATGAGACGGTTTCAGTAAATGATGGTTTAGGTGTGGCACAAACCGCGTGTTTTATTTCAGGATCGCGAATGCCGTTAACAAATGCCTCTATCTTGAAATGGTCCAAAAACGGGCTGTTTTCCCCTGGATAAGCAAGCTGCAGCAAACATTCGATTTCCAACGCAAAGTCTTGTAGTGTCTCATTGGGCTTCTGCACTCTACCACGAAATTCCATTCGGTATAATTCCTTTTTATGTTCACCACCGTACTTACGTTGTAGCGCCTCCATTATGTCATTATAACTGTTTCTGTTACACGCTGGAACGCTTTCTAGAACTATTGCTGCATTTCCTCTTAAGGCCAATATCAACTCTATAGCTTTTTCTTCGTCGTTCCACATGTTTCTAATGGCAATTGTATCAAACTGGAACTTGAACACATTAAATGGTGTGGGGCCTTTATTCTACTAGAGGATTCTGGAATAATTCGTACCTGTCCATCATGGCATTGAAGATTATTCATCTTTATTTCTAGATCATGTATTTTTTTGTCAACATCTTTGGCTATTTCATTCTCTAAATCGGACAGGCAGCTCTCTAAGTCGGACAGCTTTTTATCAACCGAAATTTGCTGAAGTTTTTCGTCTGTCGCTCTAGAAGTTTTCTTCTTTAACTTCATCAAGAAGTTTCTCGTTATTTGCTTTAGAAGTTTTTTGAAATTTCATTTCCATTATTTTATTTTCTTCTTTGACTTCAGCAAGAAGTTTCTCGTTATTTATTTTAGAAGTTTCTTGAAATTTCATTTCCATTATTTTATTTTCTTCTTTGACTTCAGCAAGAAGTTTCTCGTTATTTACTTTAGAAGTTTCTTGAACTTCTTTAAATTGCTCCATCAAAGCAGCAAACATTGTGGATAAATCCATGCTTGTTGTTGCACGGGTAGAAACTTCCATTTCTTCTTTATACTCGAATTCGTAAGTTCCGATGTCAATATTACGCCGCTTGAATTCTATCTATCTGCCTCTTTTGTAATTCTGCTTTATTACCAGCTGTAGGTAACTCCAACTTATTCAATTCTCTCTTAAGTTGCTCCACTTTCAACTCTTCAAACTTCATGACTGCTTATTATTTTGCAATCCCACTTCTGACACCAATTGTTACGTTTTTACCTTTTAAAAACGGTCGTTAAATAAATAAACCTCTACTTTGATTACAAATAACAGCAGTTTAGTAGTTTAAAAGTTGTAACGACTCATTATTTTATTTAAAAATGTACAACAATAACAGTTTAAATAGTCACTTGCGTTCTAATATAAACACACACTTTATACAACACACTTTAATAATGTACAAGATTATACACCCAAGGCAGTTAATTTGTCTTTACTTAACGACGCTTCCAGTTAGACTGACTCAATGGTATTCTCACTGCCAATTTATATACACTGTATTACCTACTAGATGTTTCTTGAAAGCTCTATTTCTTTCTACAATGTTCTTAACGGACAAACTAGAGCTTTTGATATTAATGTTAGCAGCTTAAACATTTAGTGTTGCCATACTTAAAAACAATGGTTGTACGTTTAGAACTATGTTAATAATTTTTACAGCTATGTTAACTGCTGTTAACATAAACGGAAATGCCTAGAAGCATTGAGAAAGATTTAAACCAGCCGTTAAAACCGTTATATTTGAATTCAAGTACAATTTCGTAACAATATATATATATATATTATTAAAATAATTACTTACTCAAGATGATCAACTTTGGAGGGCCTCCTACTACCCTCGAAAATATTTTGTGAAAGCTTTGTATCTCTTTTGATAACTTGTAGTGAAATTTTTTGGAAGATGGGTACAATATTTCTAAAAATTTTAATTTTTTTACAAAAATGTATATATTTTCAAAGATTGATATATTTTTTAAAAAATCGATAGTAGTTTTTTAAGATAAGTAGCAGTTTTCTAATTTGCTGATATTCTTTTCAAATAAATGGTACGTATTTTTAAATATCTATAGTATTTTGTGAAAGCTTCGTATCTGTTTTTATAAGTGATGGAGAATTTTTTGAAAATCGGTGCAACATTTCTCAAAATTGTAACTTTTTATATTTATATAAAAAATTTATAATTTTTTGGAAAATCTATAGCAGTTTTTTAAGATAAGCTCTACTTTTATTATTTGTTGATATTCTTTTAGTACAAATTGTACATATTTTTAAAAATCGATAATATTTTGTGAAGGTCTTGTATTCCTTTTGATAACATGCAGTGAAATTTTTTGAAAATCGGTGCAATATTTCTCAAAATTGTATTTTTTTAAATTGCATATATTTTAAAAACTTTATACTTTTTTGGAAAATCGATAGTAGTTTTTTAAGATAAGCACCAGTTTTCTAATTTGCGGATATTCTTTTAGTTGAAATGGTACATATTTCTATAAATCTATAGTATTTTGTGACACCTTTGTATCTCTTTTAATAGATAGATAGAGAAGGTTGAGGTGATACCAAATGTACCACATCTCCCCCCAGAGACCGATCTCGATCCATTGTGAGTCCCTTCATTGAAAAGCTATAGGATATAGATTATAAAATACAGAAAATAAGAAAATAGGAACAGAATAGAAAAAGTATAGGAATAAAAAGAATCATATAAGAGGGTTAGCAATGTTGCCAATCCCCCTAGGGGCGTACCCCTGACTCTCCCTTAGACAATCGATTCCCATGACGAAGCCTATGACGTCTACAAGCTCCACGTCCCAAACGTCACTTAGCCCGTTTAGTTATTGGCTGCCCAGCCATTTCATCCTACAATGCTGCAATCGTGGGCAATGGCACATAATGTGCTCAATAGACTCGGTCTCGTCGACGTCTCCACACATTCTACAGACATCGGAATTACTAGCGTCCCATCTAGACCTCATCCTCCCTATCAAACAGTGACCCGTTAAGGCCCTATCATGATTCTTAAGCTCCTCCTACTCAAGCCCAGAAGAGTACCTTGTAATGAACGTTGGTAGGATTATTATGTAGTGACGTTGGCAGTATCGTCAAGTAGTGTTATTAGGTAACGTTTGTTTTGTTTCCCTATAGCCTTTGGTTATTTTTAATTGCTGTCAGGGTTTCAGCTGTTTATAAGGCGTTCAAAAGAACTGCCGGATTAGGTGAGCCTTTTCAATTAAAAAACTTAGGCAAGTTGTTGCCGGTTTAGCTTAGTAATTTCAAGTCTGTCTTTATTTTCAAATGTTTTGTCTTATATACTATCTATGAGAACTATTCTAGTTATCTAGTATTGAGTGATTTCTAAATCACTCAATATTTATTGTTGTTATTTTAGTAATACATATTTACATAAAAAGGAATTAAAGTAATAGATATAAATTATATTTCAAACATTTAATTTATATGTGTCATACAATAATGCAAGCGGTCAATGGTCTTGTAACCCACTTCAACATTTGTAACATGAAACACTTTAATAAGTGTTGTTTGTTAGTTACGCTACATGGTTGAAGTTGGTGAGTGTTCGCTGTGCATATTGTATGACAACATGGTTACACTACACCCTCACCCTTAAGAGAAAAATTATGGGAGGATTTTTTCTTATTCTATTGTATTATAAAATAAAATTAAACCTTATATTATTATAAAATAAAATTAAACATGATTATTTAATGTATAATAATTATGTTCTATTTGTTTTAATAAGGTTAAATCTTACTTAATGGATATAGTATGGTTTTAAATTATTATTATGTATTTCTTTTTCAATGCCATTATAATTTGTTACAGTATTTACATTATTTCTTCTTACGATTGTATATGGACCTTTATACGGACTTTGGTTCTTCTTTCTATTTTCTACTTTAACTAACACTTGGTCTCCTATCTTTAAATTTAACTTATTTGTATACTTTGTATTGTTAACTCTTCTTTCTTTAGCTTGTGTTAACATATTTTTAGCTCTATTTAGAGAGTATTATAATTTGCTTTTTAGCTCAGTTACATAATCTTCATAATTGCAAAATTTTCTTTCATTATCTAAACTGTCAGATGGCAAGTGCGGTAATCTTCCGTAAACTAACTCGATTGGTGTATACCCTGTATCTATGTATGGTGCTGTGTTATACGCGAATGTGAAGTATGGAATCCATTTATCCCATTCATGATCATTTGCTGTTATTAGTAAAAATTCATTTAGAACCCTATGGTTTCTTTCAATTGCTCCTAACGTCTCGTGATGATAAGGGGTTGAGAATATTTGTTTAATTTGTAGAAATGAACATATATTACGCATAACTTCATTTGTAAATTCTGTTCCTCTGGCGGACTTAAGTACCTTAAATTGACCGTATTTCAAAATAAATTGTTCGACCAATGTTCTTGCTGTAGTAATTGCATCCTTTGTTGGCATTGGATGTGCAACAATAAATTTAGTCAACTCACATTGCACAGTGGGGCAGAATCGAAATGTTTTGGAAATAAATCTGTAACTTCTAATCGGCTGGTTGGATTTTCATGAAAATTGGTGTAGGCGTGGCAGAGGAGTATATGTTGAGTTTTGAAGAGGGGCCCAACAAACCCCTCAGGGACGGAGCTAAGGGGGCTCAAGGTTAGGTACCTCTGACATAAAAAATTTTTTATCGCTTGCAAATTTTTGTTTCTCGTCCGATTTCAAAAATTATATACTGTTGTAGGCCCTGATAAGACCTATAAAAAACATGCGTACGTGTCCTATTTATCTCTTATAGTTTCGGAGTTATTTGCGTTTGAATTTTTAAGCGTCATAATTTTGCATGTTCCTGGTCCAGTTTTTTTCATATATATCCTAGTATTTCCGACCGATGTTATTAGTTTTTTTCCTATCTAGTTAAAGAACAAAATCATCTATTGAATAAAAAAACTTGAAGTCGATATCTTTACCGAGTCCAAAAATAAACGATTTCGAATTTGAAAATTGCAAAAAAGAAGACTTTTTGTGTTTTTTTAGCCGAAAAAGTATCTACACTCTTTTTTATCTAAAATAAAATTTTCTTTAGCAAAATATAATAATTTTGAACTTTTCTGAAAGGCAACTTCACAGAGATGACTTTAAGATAAAAAACAATTCCAATAACTCAATTGGTCATGGTACATACCCTCCCTAATTCAACCCATTTTGTATGAAAGTTTTGATATTAGATCATATTTTCTCAAATCCCAAAGCACGAATCGACAAGCGGAATTTATTTTAAGAATCTTCAATATGTTGTTATAAGTTTTAAATCAAAATCTACGGGACTTCGGAAAAATGTGGGTTCTATAGCCAAAAATGTAAAAAATCCATTTTTTTTTTTGAATTTTCATTAGTTTTTTGGGAATTCAGGAAAACCCTACCCCTGATTGAAATTTGATTAACGTGTTTTTATTTATATTAATAAGATTCACATTTCCTGCAAATTTCATTAAGATATCTTTATAAACAAATATGTTATTACAATTAAAAAATTTGTATTTTCTCCAAAAACCCCAAATTGGGCTTTTTGTTTTGTATATTTCTAAATATCGAAAGAAATTTTAAAAATATGTATTCCAAATTAAGCTTATCCTTTAGCATATATAATTTCCGATCTTTTGCAAAAAGATTCAAGTCAATATCATGCCTCATTTCAGAAATATGCGCCTTTAAACTTTTATATTTCCAATTTATTGTTATATGACTATATTTTTACAAATTTGCAACTTTTGCCTTTAGCTTTGCGTGAATAATTACTTAGAAAATTATGAATATTTCTGTATACTTTTACTAATATCTATACACAAAATGTTTTTATAAAAATAATTAATAAATATTTTTTATTTTTAATAGGGTTGCCACATTTCCCAAATTTAAGTAAATCTTTATCCTTTTCTAAGCATTCATATATTTCTATTAATGAATTTAAAATAACAAAAACAAAAAATGTCTATTTTAACTTAATCAGTATTATTATTTTTGGTATTTATCATCTTCCTTAATAAATATTCTATTTCTAATACGATTTTTTATTACTTATTTACATTAAATTTTTCTAATATTTTAAACTTATACTACTTATTTTCTATAACATAATCTATTGTATCTGTATACATATCTAAAAGATAATAAAAGTCCTTCAAGTCTTCAGTATTTTGAGTTGATAAAGGCTCATAATAAATGCAACGTTTTCTCATTGATGATGTTACAGGGTCTGATGATAACAATAGGCTATTAAAAATATCCTCGTTTTGTGACGTTCTGGAGCATTTCCTGGAGCTGAATAATTGAACGTGCTTAAAATCTCTGTTTCTTGCTTCTTGAGCCTCTTCTGTAAGCTCTCGAAGTGGAAGAATATTTCGTTCAATTATAATTTCGCCATGGCACAATATTTTATGTACTGTTGGTGTCATTTCTTTCCATGGATATAGAGAAACAAGTAGTTTAGATATTTCTGTTGCATATTCTCCAAATCGAGCTGAGTTAATTTTATGCTTACTATTAATTGCCATTAATAGTATGTTCGTCCTTTGAAAGAGGTTGTAAATAATTTATTTCATCTTTAATATATTCCACAAAATCCTTTGTTGTTGTCTTCGACTCCCTTGTGTATTCGAACCAAATAGGTCTGCAAAAATGTTTTGATCCTGGTGTGAAACCATATATATTCAAATGAGGTTTTACATTTTGATGAAGATTGCTTGAAGGAATAAGATCGCATTCTTAATGGCACCAGAGATGCTATAAATACGCTTTTATAATCCGCCATTTTCTTACTTCCATTAGCATGCTTGTATTCATGAAGGGCTGATAGTCCGTCACATCCCCACTTACAGATTAATACAACGTCGCTGTTATTTACTTTTTCCAACTGATCTGCAGAAAAATCTGCAACTATCCTGGTAGCTGTATTCTCAAGCAAAGAAGATTGCTCTACACATGCTTCCTTTTCGGTAACCGAAATAGATGGTAAAATAGTTTGCTTTATTTCTTGAATATCCTTGTATGATGGTAGAATTGAGTGTCCCTTTTCAAGCAGAGCTTTTCTTAAAATTTGATATTTGTTTCGGTTGAGGTCCAGTTCAAGAATTGAAGCAATTGCTTCTTCCTCTTTAAAATTGGATTGTTATGTTGAAGTGGGTACACTTTCGGCAATCCGCTTAAGATGTTTTGGCGATGCAGTTGGCAGTATTTCGGCAATATTACTTACTTATGGGCCAGTATTTTCTTCTTAGATCTTGTACTTAAATCATCATATGTCTTGCAGGGTGCTCGAGTTGATATTTTGCATGCCGATATTTCTATATCAGTATCCATCCAATCGGAATGTTTAATTTTTAATCTGTTAGTACGCTGATTCAAGGACTTCATTTTTACGTCATGCAACTTTAAAAAACTTCTAAACGATTAAGATCATTTTTAGATAAACTCCACAGAACACAACACACTTGTTCATGTTTCAATGTAATCACCATGGTAATCAACGTCGTTATGATGTTGATAAGAATTAGCTGAGCATTTATATATATCTATTAGATATATCGCACAGGTATATATATTTACAGGTATTCTTTGAATTTTCATTAGGTAAAATATCCGAAAGAGTCAATTTGGAAGAGTACCTATGCCGAATTCATTGATATTGTATGTTGCTGTTAGGTATCACTGGAAAGGATATTACCTGGGCATTGTCACTAGCTCATAAAAATATAGATTTTGAACCATAAGTAATAGATAAATTATGCAGCTAGGTATCACCGGAAAGGATACCTGTACATTGCCACTAGATCATACATACATAAATTTTTAACCATCAACAATAGATAAATACATTTGTTAAACTTAGATAAACACCATAAATGTAAACTAATAAAATACTTATTGATTAAGTTAAAATAGACATTTTTTGTTTGTTTTGTTATTTTAAATTCATTAATAGAAATATATGAATGCTTAGAAAAGGATAAAGATTTACTTAAATTTGGGAAATGTGACAACAATATTAAAAATAAAAAATATTTATTAATTATTTTTATAAAAATATTTTGTGTATAGATATTAGTAAAAGTATACAGAAATATTCATAATTTTCTAAGTAATTATTCACGCAAAACTAAAGGCAAAAGTTGCAAGTTTGTAAAAATATAGTCATATATACAATAAATTGGTAATATAAAAGTTTAAAGGCGCATATTTCTGAAATGAGGCATGATATTGACTTGAATCTTTTTGCAAAAGATCGAAAATTATATACGCTAAAGGATAAGCTTAATTTGGAATACATGTTTTTAAAATTTCTTTCGCTATTTAGAAATAAACCAAACAAAAGGCCCAATTTGGGGTTTTTGGAGAAAATACAAAGTTTTTAATTGTAATAACATATTTGTTTATAAAGATATCTTAATGAAATTTGCAGGAAATGTGAATCTTATTATTATAAATAAAAACATGTTAACCAAATTTCAATCAGTGGTTGGGTTTTCCTGAATTCTCAAAAAAACTAATGAAAATTCCCAAAAATGGGATTTTTTACATTTTTGGCTATAGAATCCACATTTTTCCGAAGTCCCGTAAATTTTGATTTAAAACTTTTAACAACATATTGAAGATTCTTAAAATATATTTCGCTTGTCGATTCGTGCTTTGGGATTTGAGAAAATATGGTCTAAAATCAAAACTTTCATATAAAATGGGTCGAATTCGGGAGGGTATATACTATGACCAATTGAGTTGTTGGACTTGTTTTTTATTTTAAAGTCATCTCTGTGAGGTTACCTTTCAGAAAAGTGCAAAATTATTATATGGTGCTAAAGAAAATTTTTTTTTAGAGTGTAGATACTTTTTCGGCTAAAAAAACACAAAAAGTCGTTTTTTGCAATTTTCAAATTCAAAATCGTTTATTTTTGAACTCGGTAAAGTTATCGACTTTTTTTTATTCAATAGGTAATTTTGTGCTTTAACTAGTTAAGAAAAAAGCTAATAAAATCGGTCGGAAATACTAGGATATATATGAAAAAAAAACTGGACCAAGAACATGCAAAATTATGGTGCTTAAAAATTCAAAATCAAATAACTCGGAAACTATAAGTGACAAATAGGACACGTAAGCATGTCAGAGGTACCTAACTTTAAGCCCCCTTAGCTCCGTCCCTGAGGGTCAAAACTTAACATTGTATACTCCTCTGCTACGCCTATTTCATGAAAATCCAACCAGCCGATCAGAAGTTACAGATTTAATTCCAAAAAATTTCGATTCTGCCCCACTGTGCATGTATCGGTAATCATTTGAAATATGAAGAGGACCTACAGTGTCAATTGAAATCACCTCAAAACTATTGTTTGGTGTGTTTGTTAGTGTTAGTGGTTCTTTTATGGGTCTTGTTTGTTTATTTTTATTACAACTGTCACAATATGATACAAATTTCTTTACCAATTTATTCATGTTTTTCCAAATGTATCACTGTTTTAGTTTGATAATTGTTTTTCTTATTCCTAAGTGGCCTGCGTGTGTGGTATTGTGGAATTCGTCAAATAGTTTATATTTTAAAATGTCATCTGTTATTCTTTTTGGGGCATTGTATATTAATATTTTCGGTTGAGGATTTTTGTTATTTATTTTTATATTTGCATATGCTTCTTTTAATTCTTCTTTTGTATATACTTTTAAATAATTTATCTTCGTTTGATAGCGCTAATTCTTTTATATTTTCTTTATTCATTTTAGATATCAGTTTCCTCAGAATCAAATCTAGTTTCGCTGAATCTTGCATGCATATTATTATTATTTTGTATATTTTTGGTCTGTAACTTCTTCATAATAAAATCTTGTTTCGATGAATTATCGTTACATTCTATACTCATAGCCTTGTTATTTTGAGTACATGATTTCTTCATGGTCGAAACTGGTTTCGTTGAATTATGATCACGTCCTATGTGCAAAATATTATCTTCAATTATTATATCTTTTTCTTCTATATTTTCAAGCTTATTAAATTTCAATTTTCTTATATTTCTGACGTCACTTATAGATGTGCATTCCCATATGTGAATTAATTAATTTTTCTTGCAATTCTTCAAAAGCATGTTGGCATTTTTCTGTCCATATAAATTTTGTTTTTTCTTTAGTAATGCGTTTAAGACTTTGGCTATGTCGGCAAAGTCGGGTATGAATTTTCTGTAATAATTACAAAAGGCTACGAATCGTTGTACTTCGTCCGCATTCTTTGGTACTGGATAATTTTTTATAATGTCATATTTAGATGGGTCTGTCTTTACACCGTCTTTTGTTATTAAATGTCTTAAGTAAACTACTTCTGGTCTTAGAAAATTACATTTCTTTGGATTTAGTTTTAAGTTGTATTTTTGTAATCGGTTTAAAACTTTCATTAAATTTTTGTTATGGTGATTCAAACTACAACCGTATATGATTATATCATCAACATAAAGAAATGCTTCAGATTCTAGTCCGGATAATGCTATTGTAAGCATTATTTGAGAACTATTAGATGAAATTGTTAGTCCGAAAGGTAGTCTCTTAAATTGAAAATGTCCTTGTGGTGTGGAAAAAGCAGTTAAAGGTCTGGAGTCCTTATCTAATTCAACTTGATGAAAAGAGCTAGTCATATCAAGTAGAAAATCATTTAGCTCTACCTAGTTTGTCCAAAATATCTTCTAATCTAGTTAGAGGAAATTTATCATTAACAATTTCATCATTTAGTTTTATAAAATCTACAACAAGTCTCCATTTCTTTTTGTCTTCTATGTTTTTCTTTGGTACCAAAAGGAGTGGAGCGTTGTAAGGGGAAATTGATGGTTCTTTTATTTCTTCATTAAGCATTTTCTCTACTTGTTCGTTTATTATATCCGTATGTGAATGTGGTAGTCTGTAATTTTTTATGTAAACAGGTGTAGTATTTGAAGTTGTGATTTTCTGTTTGTAAAAATTGTTGACGATTAATTTTTCGTCTTCTAAGTGAAAAACATTTTGATACTTTTTAAATATTTCTTTTAATTGTGTTTTTGCATATTAGTCAACAAAAAAAGACATTGTAAATGTTTCATAATCAATTTTACAGAGATATTCCTTTAAAAAGTCTTTACCTATTATGCCGTCTGTTTCTATTGGAAAATCTGACTTTACTAATTGGAAATAATGATTACATTTTTCGTCAGACAATGTTAGTTCTAAATCTATTGTGCCTAAAGAATTGATTTCTTCTGTGATAATTCCTGTTAGTTTACATTTTTCTTCTGGTTTATATGGTTCGCCTTCGAAATCTGGTTTCATTCGACAAAGTGATACGTCGGCTCCTGTGTACACAAGAAATGTTAAATTTTTATTTTTGTAAATTATTATAATGAAATTTGTATTATTGTCTGAAATTTTCCATATTTTCAGTTTTGGCTGTCCGGAATATTGATATATTCCGAGCTTGTTGAGTTTCCCGAATTCTGTATGGCATGTATGTGTCTATTGTTGTTCCCATTTGAGTTGTGATTGTGGTTGTTGTTTCAAGTGTTGTTATTGAAACTGTTGTGTCTAGCTAAATTGGTATTTCTTAGTGAATTATTATTGGTATTGCCATAATTGTTATTTCTAGTGTAATTGTTTCTGTTGGAATTTTCGTTGTTGTGTGACCTGTTGTTGTTGTATATGTAAATGTGTAATTTCTGTTGTGATTTTGTAGTTGATACCGTGGTTTTTCTCTTCTGACATGTAGAACTTCATTATGAATTGTTTTCTTTTCGTTTTTAAGTTCAATTGCAAGTTCTGATGCAATGTCGTTGGTCGCGACGCGTATATGGTCGATTTAAAGTCATCTTTTAGTCCTTTTTTAAAAGTATCTAGGACTAGTTTATTTTTTAATTTAATTATTACATTCTTTTCTGTTGTAGACGCTGTATTTCCTAATTCATCCATCCCTAATTTGTTTAGACTATCTATTATATATAGTATTTTTTCTTTAAATGCATTAACTGACATCTTTCCTTGGTACAATGTGCTTAGTTTGTTTTGTAATTCTGGGATTGTTTTAGTGCTTTTGTATCTTTGTGCTAGTAAATTTTTCAGTATTTCAAAATTTTCTGGTTTGCTGTAACTTCCTATAGCCGTTCTAACATTAGACGTAAGTTTAGCATAATAAATATATTGAAGAAAATCTACCTTTGCTGTGTCTGACAGGGTTTTATGGATTAGTTCTGCGGTTATTATAAAACTTTCTAATTCATGATAGTTGCCACTGAATAATGGTAGTGCTTTTGAAGTTGTTTCTAGACTGAATGCTGCCATGTTGTCCTCTTCTGTTTCTATATCTTTTTGGTGTTTTGTCAGATAATCTTTTATACTTTCGTAAATGTTTTTAAATTCAAGTTTTAATGCTATTATTTTATTATAACTTTCTGTTCACTTTCTGCCAAATTAAAATCTGTTCTGATACTTTCAATGTATTCTAGTATTGATTGTACAGTTTTCGTTGTATATGTTCTACCTGGGCTTTTCTTTAAGGTTTTTAATACTTCTTTTAATTTTGAAATGTTTTCTTCCATTTCGATAATAGTATTTAAATTTAACATATGTTTTTTTGATTTTCATTGTATTAGTATTACTTATATTTCTATGTTGTATTATTATTTCATATAATTTTTTTTAAACATTGGTAATTGTATTATTACTATTTCTGTATTTCAATACATAATTTTTGAAATATTTATTAAGTTTATATGCTATGTATAAAACAATAATTACTATACTTTCTGATGTATTGTGGAATTATTAATTTGTTATTATTTTCTAGGTTTAAATTATTTATTGTATTCTCTTGGATATCCACCTTACTTTGTGGTTTACCCATTTTGCTATTTGTTTTATTTCCCCAAATTTTTAGAGTTTCTTATTTTTTTTTATTTTATTTCATTAATTTTTTTAATTAATTTTTTTATCAGTGTTTATACTTTTTAATATATATATTGATAAAGCTCTTTTATTATTTTTCGTATTCTTTTGTTTTTCTTTTTTCGTTACAAGATTTAAGTCCGTGTACAATAACGATAGCTTCTTTCTTTTCTGGTACTGTTTGCCAGCACTGTTCTTCTTCTGTTTTTGTATTGGAGCGTTCCCCACTGATTTCTGATGCTGTCGCTTCTTATATTCTTCTATTGGCCTTCGGACGTGCATCGATCGGTAGCGGTTCGTAATGTGGTGCTTCACAACTTGCCGGCTCAGGCTCGTATTCTTCCTCTTCTTGGTTCCTGAGGTATGCTTCCCAACGCGCAAAAATTTCATCTATTTCCGTGGACATAAGGTTTTTGTTTAGTAGTCCGAGTGGTAGTTTCTTTGGTTCGAGTGGGCAGGATCTTTATTTATTGGCCCTAGTGGGCAGTATTGCAGGTTTGCAGGATCGCCATGTAATGAACGTTGGTAGGATTGTTATGTAGTGACGTTGGCAGTATCGTAAAGCAGTGTTATTAGGTAACGTTTGTTTTGTTTCCCTATAGCCCTTGGTTATTTTTAATAGCTGTCAGGGTTTCAGCTGTTTACAAGGCGTTCAGAAGAACTGCCGGATTAGGTGAGCCTTTTCAATTAAAAAACTTAGGCAAGTTGTTGCCGGTTTAGCTTAGTAATTTCAAGTCTGTCTTTATTTTCAAATGTTTTGTCTTATATACTATCTATGACAATTATTCTGGTTATCTAGTATTGACTGATTTCTAAATCACTAAATATTTATTGTTGTTATTTTAGTAATACATATTTACATAAAAAGGAATTAAAGTAGTAGATATAAATTATATTTCAAGCATTTAATTTACATGTGTCATACAATAATGCAAGCGGTCAATGGTCTTGTAACCCACTTCAACATTTGTAACATGACACACTTTAATAAGTGTTGTTTGTTAGTTACGCTACATGGTTGAAGTTGGTGAGTGTTCGCTGTGCATACTGTATGAGAACATGGTTACACTACAACCAAGATCCAGTCATTGATCTTCCCAAAGAAGAAACTCAGCTGGGGTTTCACACAGGTTTCCCCTTCCGAGACATCCCTTGCTGCGTCTTGCCTTGCCAGTTCATCAGCCATTTCATTGCCTGATATATTGCAGTGGCCATGCACCCAGCAGAGTCTCACCATATAATTTTATATCAGCTCTCTCAGCAGCTTCTTACAGGCAGATGTGTCCCCAAGGCCTTTAGAGCCGCCTGACTGTCCACATAGAGAGTGACTTCAGTACCCTCACAACGTTCTGCCTGATTAATTCTACGACCTTCAAGACGCCTAGAATATCAGCCTGAAAAATGCTGCACTCATTAGGGAGTTTAAAAGAGTCTTTCAGATCCGTGCCCATAATATACTGCACAATCTTCGTACAGTCTCTCAGTGCCGGACCAGATCTCCCTATCAGATATCTCCACGATATGATTTAGCCCAAAGTCCGATTCAACGGCCATGTAATCTGATGTCCCCATGGAGTATGTCATCCAGAGCTGCTTGTGGTGTACTTCTCATTGTTCCTATTACTCTTACGTTCCAGTGTCTGCCACCAGACGGAACAACCATAAGTAAGAATTGGTCTCACCACCGAGGTGTAAATCCAATTTACAACATTTGGTTTGTGATCCCAATTCTTACTTATGGAATTTCTACAGATGTAGTAGGTATTTAGGCCACGTTTGTGTCTCTCCTGAATATTCCTCTTCCAGGTCAGCTTATTATCGAGGAATACCCCCAGATATTTCACTGAGTCTGAGAGCCTCAGTTCAGTTCCACATAGTACCGGTAATCTGAAATTCTCTACCTTGTGCCTTCCAGTAAACAGAACCAACTCTGTCTTTTCCGGATTCACTCACAGCCCCCTAACAGCGGCCGAAGAGGACAGTTCACCCAGCGCGGGCGGCATGATCTCACTGATTGTGTTAAGAAATTTTCCCTTTAACAGTATGACCATATCATCAGCATATGCCACGATCTTCCGTCCATTGCTGCCAAATTGACGCAGAATCACGTCGACAGTCAATAGCCACAGCAGGGGTGAGAGCACTCCCCCTTGCGGTGTCCCCCTAGTCACCAGTTTCCTTAAGCATACTCAACCCAAGCTCGAGTTGACAATCCTGTTGCTCAGCATGAGGATTATCCATTCGATCAAGAAGTCATATACTTTAAGATCCACCAGCGCCTGCTTAATAGCGTCAATCTTGATATTGTTGAACGCTCCTTCAATATAAAAGACCGCGGCCATGGTAAATTCCCTGTACCGAAGTCCTTGTTCTATATAGCCCACCACATCATTCAGCGGACTCTCAACAGATTTACCCTTCAATTAAGCATGTTGAGCACTATTCATGCTGTTGGTGCCAATAGATAATCTTAGATATATGTCTATCTGTCTCTAATGTCTTCAAAAGGAAAGACGATAGGCTGATAGGTCTATAATCCTTGGGTCCTTCCACCTTTAGGTATGAATATGACTCTTATCTCTCTCCACCCCCTCGGTATGTGTCTGTGTAGCAGACATCCTCAAATCTCAACTAGTAGTAGACGAACCACCAACGGTGCGTTCTGCAACATGGCCGGAAAAATACCATCCGGGCCAGGTGACTTGTAAGGCTCGAATGAATTAACCGCCCATGTAACTTTCTCAACCGTAATCAGGTCTCTCACTACCGTTTCAACTATCCCGATGGCGGACTCTGTGAAGAAGTACTCTTCCTCACCTGATCCTTCCATCAATGGATCTTTACAACCCGGAAAATGGGTTTCCAAAAGTACATTAAGTGACTCAGAGCTATACTACGTCCATCTCTGGATACTCCCCAGAACACTAGGATCCTTCGACAGTATCTTCATTGAACCTGATCAACGAGCCCTTTTAGCTCGTCTAATGTCCTTTTTGTACTTATTAAAACTCACCCTCGTCCTTACCAGTTCCATGGGCCCTGTTATATAACCTGCCAACTGTGGTCCGTTGAGCTCTCAACTCCTCTGACCACCAGACCAGCCGTTTCCTCTTACCCGGATAACTGACCGGGCTGGTGAGCTCATAGCTTCTGCTAATGGACCCCGTTATTTTCTCCACCACTTCGTCAAGATTATCCCTCGACATAAATTCCCACGGAGTTCCAGTCAGTCTTGAAACCAAATTCATCCTTCTAGGATTCCTAAAAGGTTTCCTCTCCGAATCCAGAAAGTTCAGACTAAAGGTTATCCTGCCATGGTCAGAAAAATATCAACCTATAGCCACCCTCCAATCCTCAACAAGGTCTCTAGGGTTAGTCAGTGTGATATCTATTACCGAATTCCTATCCTTCGTCCTGAACGTAGGGGTATTATCCTTATTGCAGATTCAAAGATCATTCGTAATAATGAAATCAAAGATTGACTCACCTCTCTTATTATTATCCCTGCTACTCCATTGACTGTGGTGTGCATTGGCATCGCATCCGAACAATAGACGTACTTCATTCTGTCTTGCATATTCGGCTAAATTTCACACCCTGTCATCCGGTGGTTCCGCCGCCTGATAGGGCATGTATACCGAGGCCAAGGCCAGTTTACTACCTCCTAACGCCTCTCCTTGAACGACCGTTAGGTCTCCATAACTGAAAGAATTAAGAAGAATTAACTGAAGTTCATTCTTAGCTAGCATACAAGTCCTTACCTTATCCTCAGTGGGTGGCACGAACAATTTGTGTCCTTTAGCCCTAAGACCACAGAGCTGGTTGTTATTTTGTCAAGGCTCTTGGATTAGGGCCACGTCCACATTGGTCTCACAGAGGTAGGTTATTAATTCGGTCGAGGCCACTTCACAATGATGCGGATTTATCTCTCTTGACTTTGTCATTTTTCGAGTATCGAAATTTGACATAGCCAAGCCCGAACGTCGCAACGGCAATTCCGACGCTAGTATAACATCCAGTTGCGCATCCTGGCAAAGGCTACCACACATGTTAATCGAAAGGTTCTTTTATTACCGCAATCAACAGTTTTGACACCCCTTGTCCAGTCTGCACCCATGAAGGATATTTCGCCAGGCCTGTGCCATGTCTGGAAGATTTCGTCCATAAGCCTATCTTCAATCAGCCGCCACATTTCTGTACTGATTCTCCCATCTGAATCAGCACGGTCAATGACTGCTACTTGAAGAATGTCCGACCTGGACGAATCCTTCACCTTTTTGGACGATGAAGGTTGATCATCACCAGATACTACCCGCTTTACTACTCCCTTATGAGAGTTTTTAAGCGGGCCACTTGGTACCTTACCAACCTTCATCACCGATGGTATCTGCTGGTCATCCCCAGACCACTGTTTTTATGGTCTCCTTTAATCTTTAAAAGAGTCATGTGGTACATGAGCAGCTTTCTTGGAAGTAGGGGGTATCTCGTCTCCTGGCAGAGCTCCCCTAATGGACTTCATCTGAGAGTCCTTAGAGAGGCTCGCAAGTGTTTGTCCTTTCAATTGCGAGAACTTGCAAGACCACTGGATGGCTTGTGAGCAACTCCATGCTTGTTAGCGGCGACTTGTGGATCCAAAGTACTGTTGGACACGGACTCTTTACCCTTACGAGCAATTTCCGGACCTTCCTCTACCTCCACTTTAAAACCTTCGGAATAAGACATTCCCAATATATCACCGATGGAGCCATAGGTCCGTTCAAACCTGTATATGCTCTTTCGGTGCTTCCTGCGAACATGCCTATCCCGTTCGTCTAACAGCGATGGGTCCTTCTTAGCCAACTTATTTAGTGCAGCTATGGAGGCCCTGATGCCGTTCTTCGCCTTTTCAAATCTCGTTCGACTGTCGGTTGCGCCCCGTTCATCCATTGGATGTACTACCGCTTCCTGCCGAACAATTGTTTTGGCCAAAGGCCTGGACATGCCCCCGTCGAGGTTTCCTGCTTCATAACCAGTGATGTCGCAGTGACTGCAGTTCCAATCTCCTTGCCGCGATCAAGAGCAGAGACAACTGTTGTCTTATGTTCTTCATCGGATCCAAGAGTCAGGTCCTCCAGCCCCTCCGTCGCACTGGATCCTACATCAGTTGGGTCAGAATTTGTCCGTGTTGCATGAGGATGTCCTTATGCAGTCTCAACAAGTCCATGTCGTCGTCCTCATCCTCATGCTCCCCCCCTTTCATAACGTCGTCCTTCTTTCTTCCTAACTCGACCCTATCCCTAGCCCCTATGTCAGCGTCCGTAATTTCCTCTTCTCTAGCCAAGTCCCCTCCGTCCATTTTCCCTTCGTCCTTTATTCCCCTTAACCTACACACGAGTAGGCACGTAAAATATAGATCATCTCGCACAGTGACGGCGTACGCGGACTAGGCCTTACAACTGACCCTTGCCATCAGCATCAAAGGGGAGCTGTTCTCGATTAGTTTCTTTTCACACTAACTAATCATTCATCTTAAAAGTGCTTGATAACTGTTTATTTGGTCCGCGGAAAACGTATGGCACCAAGACCGTACCCAGTGCCAGAGAATGCATTCATTTTGGCAGAAACACCAATTAGAATACATCAATTGCACCGCATCCAGTCCAGCATGCCTATCCGTTTCTAGGACCGGGTGTGATACAAAGGATGCATTAATGCCGGTAAAGGGAGAGGGCTCCAGCACCGTACATTAATACATCCAGTGCCTCCCGCCCAGTCCCCCCTATCAGCCACCTGGGGACCCATCCGATGGGAGTAAAAACAAGTAAAGACTCCACACGGATCTGTTTTGATAACTTGTAGTGAAATATTTTGAAAATCGGTGCAACATTTCTCAAATTTGTATTTTTTTAATGCACATATTTTAAAAAATTGGTACTTTTTTGCAAAATCGACAGTAGTTTTTTAAGATAAGCACCAGTTTTCATTATCGAACTTTTTCTGGTATTAAATAGTAGAGTATGTTTAAAGTCCGAGTTTCTAGTGTCCTGGCCTCTTCTGTTAGTTCACCTAGTGATTCTATAATCTGACGGCCATGTTGAAGTATTTTGTTAACTGTGGGTGTTAATTCTCTCCATCCAGGCTTTTAATGTATCTGTGGTGTATAATTCAAAATTTTCAGCATTTGTACGATGTTTACGGTTTATTGCCCGCAACATGACATAACATCTTCAAAGAAGTCCACTTCAATTCCAGTAATTATTGACGTCATTTTATAATTTGCAAAAACTCGTATTGCCGTCATTTTTACTGCCATATCCGACGAGGGGTTTATCTATGTTTAGGCTTGTCATATCTTTAAATTCATTTTTAATTCTTCTTTTTTCTTTGGCTCTCATTTCTACGAGTTCCTTTTTCTTGACGTCGAAGGGATTATTGACTTTTGTAGTCAGTAGTAATTTCCCTCTATGTTTGTTTGTATTTGGACAATGATGATAATTCATCACATCCCCATTTATTTACTAATGTCAAATCCTATTTGCTAAGTTCCATCGCCTCGTTTTTTGATAATGTGGAAATAAGTCTTGAAGATGGTTTCTCAGACAATTGTGACAAATCAAAAAACGCTCTTTCATTGCTTATCTCACAAGGTTGTGGTATAATAGCCTATTTTTTCCAATAAATTTTGTTTAGCTTGGTCGAATTGGATGTCTTTTATCAAGTAACGCCTTTCTCAATTTCTGCTGAGTCAGAATTCCAGCATAAGTGCAATTTCTTCTTCAATAACTCCCACACCTACTGAACAAAAATGCAATACCCATTACACATACATATGAATAAATAAATTTTCTTAAGCAGCATACATTTGCCATACAAATGTATGAGAAATAGCATAGGAGGCCAAGTTTCTGTTAGATTTTAAGCAAAAGTATAAGCTTTTTGTACAAGTAAAAAAAGTGTTAGAATACGGAGATTGATATTTATAAAAAGTTAGTGGAATATAATTTGAATTTAATGAAATATCACTAATTTTATTGAAATTTCAGAAGCTTGCCCCAAGCTTCTTTGGATTTACTTTACACGCTCCTTCAGATTTACTTTACACGCATTTGCGTTAGGATTTCTTTTGAAAAATTTATATACCCCAGTACAAAAAACAAATTTTATAAGTTAATAAATATTGCTACCTTTTTGGAAAAAAAAAAACAAAAAAATTTGAAATTTTTTTAAAGTTCCAACTTCAGATTAGTATACCTTTTTATGGGATTAATAATATGATTCTTGGAGCAATATTATTTACAATACTGTAAGAATTCTGGTTGAGTATTAAACAAAAGTTGGTGGAAATATTAAGTCCGCCAAGTTAACCTGAATATCTCTTAAACTAAGAAATAACCTACACATGTAAGCGTATTTTTTGTAGAGATTTGCAAGGTCTATTTATTATTATTATTATTTTTTTTTTTTTTTGAATTTTCGACGATTTTTTAAAGACATGACATACCCGAGATGGCACACTTTGGAGGGCCACCCACTACCACCCTGACCCGATAAGAATCTGTTCTCCTTCAAATCAACTAAAAAACAATTCATCTCTGCCCACATGAAATTTTATTATTGATATTATTTTCGAAGTATTGTAAATCGCGAATCATCGCGGAATTCATGCCAAAACTTGTTATTTGCATTACCAGTGTTAAATTGTAAGTGATTTTGGAAACAATTGAACAATGGAATAGCAAATATTTTCCCTATTAACATATATATTTTTAAAAATTTCTAAAAATACCATTTTTTGAGATATTTACCCGCGAACTATAAATCGCGAGATATGGAGCATTTTAATGTCGAGAAAAAAGTCTTATTAAAATGTCTTATTAAAGATAGTTTTGATACCTTTAATATGGTATCCTCAATGAATCTTGTACTATAAATACTTGGAAAGATATTTGTAATTTTGTGTATACAACTTTGTTGACATTCACATCAACATACATTTAATTTTTAATTTTATTTTTTAACTGTGTTAATGAACTGCATAAGTTCAGTTTACCGCTGACATAACATAATTTATTTTTATTTTATTTTTACTTTCGTTTATAAACAATTGTTGACATAGCATTATTTTATGTTGTTTACTTGAATCATAATTTTATATTTTGTACATTGAAATGTTAGTCAGCAATTATGCAAACGATTAATTGGGTCATTTTCGCATTGAGCTTTAATTAATGTATTAAATTTTAGTATATAAGAAAGAACAAAAATAAAGAAAGTCGTTGAGTTACTATAAGGTATTAAGGTATTTATTAATTGAATCTGTTAGTTTTCTACAAGTTAAGGTGCTTGGAGGACAATTAAGGCAAATAATATATCAGTTCAGATTTATGTGTTTGAACTGAATCATATTACAGCCGCAATTCATATGACAATTAAACATGGTGAGCCCTGGTTCCAGCCATTTTGTTGAAGATTTTGAGTCTCCTAACAGCGTTTAGAGACCTTTGAACACAAAAGACACATCTTTATTTGACGGTCAACCGGGCGACCGTATTCATCGAGACATCAGTCTACAAGAGGCACCAAAAACCATTTGGTGACCCCTTCAGATCTTGGAGTGAAAAGCAAAAGCAATACCAATAGTAGTACAAGAGCTACACACAAATTTGTTTCAACAAAACATACAACAGTAGTGCAAGAGCTGCACAAAAATTTTACAAAACACACAACAGTAGCACAGAGCTATAAAACAAAATGACGACATTAAACGATCTTGTAAAGATACAAGACGGAAAGGCGGAAGAACTAAATCGGGCGATTAGTACTATAAGGAAGACACCTATAGAAAGGAGAACTTCGAAAAGATAGACAATCGCATAAGAAATGATTCGACAGCAAAGGAAGATCATCCATATTTTTTACAAAAACTATACGAAGAGACGAGTCAAAGGTTTAGAGAGGCTGATGACTATATCCAAAAACAAATTCAAATTATAAGGGAACAATTAAAGATGCAAGCAAGCAACTCAGGCATCGCTGGGAAGCAGGCATCGGAGACAACAATGAACAATTTGATAAACATACAGAACGCCACCATATCCAAAATTATCAGCACATTGGACGATATGTTATCCATAGGTGTTCAGTACACAAGACAGCAGATTGATGTAAAACTAAAGGAAGTCGAATACAATATGAAAACTATACAGCAGTTGCAGGATAAGATATGTACGGAGAATATCGAGCACGATATATACCAATTTCTGGCGAAACAAACATAAATAACGGATAAGATAATGCAAATTGAAGACCTAAAAACCAGTTTGACACCAGCAGGTATTAACCAAGCAAAAAGTAACAATGCCAAAATTCAATGGGGATTATCTGAGCTGGCAACCATTCTATGACATGTTCAAGGAAATGATACACAAAAAGGCAATGCCAACCATACAAAAAATGTGGTTTCTAAAAACAAATGTAACAGGTGAGGCCGCAAGACTAATACAAAATCTATCTCCAACAGAAACCAATAATGAGACGGCATGGAATACACTTCAACATCGCTTTAACAATCCGAGAATTCTAACAAATAATATCATAAATAAATTGTTAGGCCAGCAAAAAATACCGGAAAATCCCTCTGCTGCAGCTATAAAAGGGCTGCACGATACGACGCGCGAATCTATTGCAGCATTAAACAATTTAAACATCAATACATCGACTTGGGATCCAATACTAGTCAATATATTGATTAAAAAACTAGACCAGGGAACGCATGTACTGTATGAGCAGTCCATACAGCTTCCCAAATCTTTACCATCTTTAGAAGAGCTATTGGGTTTCCTAGAAACTAGATTCCAGTCACTAGAAGCAGTCGGTCGAATTCAAAACACGCAGAAAAGAACTGTGTCGGCAGCAACCACGTCTCAAGATACCTACTCCTGCAAATTATGCAAAAAAGGAAATCATTAGTTATATCATTGCAAACGATTCTTATCAAAGCCAGCGTCCGAGCGATTAAAATGGATTCAACACCAGCAACTATGTGTCAACTGTTTCAAGCCTGGCCATATAGCAAGACATTGCACAACAAGTTGCTGTAGAGAATGTCAGAAAAGGCACAACACGCTAGTTCACCTGCAAATATATCAACACAACACAAACACTGTACCATCAACATCAACATCAACATCAACTGTAACACACCAGCGACCAATGTACCAGCACCGTCAACAATAGCGTCGGCTCATTTGGCTGGGGACCGGGAAGGCTACTTCCTGCTAGCAACAGCACGCGTAAAAATCACTGCCAATAAAGGGCAATCTGGTATTTTCAAGGCAATATTGGATTCAGGCTCACAAATCAACATTGTGACAAACCGATTAGTAAATCAATTGTCCATCAAGCCCACAGAAACATTTCTATGCATCGAAGGTATCGGCAGTCAATCACGCAGAACAAATCAACGCATCAACGTAGGGCTTTATTCCACCTCAACCAACTTCAGCACAAGACTAGAAGCATTTGTACTCCCCAACATTATTCCAATTCAACCTTCCGAGGAATTCAATTGCATATCCTGGCCAATTCCAGAAAATATACAATTAGCTGATCCTGAATTTAACAAACCTAACAATATTTACGTTCTACTAGGTGCCGAATACTAACATGATCTGATAACTTCCGGTAAAATCAATTTATCACCGGAACTACCAATTTTAATAAATACAAGACTCGGTTGGGTTGTTAGTGGAAGGCTAGGACAAGGCTCTATTCTACCAGCAACATGTGCAATAAATGCTAAAGGCAGCCCAGACACAAACGAACTCATCGAGCGTTTTTGGAAAATAGATGGTTTTGAGTCAAATGACACTCTCTCGGAAGGAGAAAGGCGATGCGAAACACACTTTATTCAAACCACAAAAAGAAACTCTGAAGCTCGATTCGTAGTACGACTACCATTTCGGGAAGACCCAAGTAGTTTAGGCAGCACAAGGAAGCTTGCATTTTCAAGATTTATAGCCCTGGAACACCGATTAGCAAGAAACCATCAAGGCTCAATATGTTGATTTTATGGACCAATATGAAAGGCTAGGCCACATAACTCGCATAGATACTTCTGAAGTGAATGAACCCCATTGCTACATTCCCCATCACTGTGTGCTGAAACCAGAAAGTAAGACCACGAAGCTTCGAGTTGTATTTGATGCGTCAGCAAAATCCTCGACAGGTCTCTCTCTCAACGATATACTAATCATTGGCCCTCCAACTCAAGGAGATCTCTTTGGCATGCTGTTACGATTTCGATTGCCCAGATTTGTGTTCTGCACTGATATCGAGAAAATGTATCGGCAAATTCTGGTGGATCCGGCTGATCGAAATATGCAACTCATATATTGGAGAAGGGATCCGACAGATACAATGCAAACATACAAGCTTAATACGGTAACTTATGGAACGTCTGCAGCCCCATACTTAGCCACAAAATGCCTACAGCAGCTCGCAGACAAAAATATGGAAAAATATCCTCTGGGCGCTAAAGTTCTAAGATACGATTTTTATGTCGACGATGGCATGAGTGGCTCAGACAGTTTATTAACAGCAGTCGATATGAAAAGACAATTGAGTAGTTTGTTACAAGAGGCTGGGTTCAAACTGAGGAAATGGTGCGCAAACCATCCTCAGCTACTGCTTGGAATACACCCTGAAGACGTGGAGCTAAACCTAGACTTCGACGATCAAAGCACAAAATTCTTGGGATCAACATGGAATCCCAAGGCAGACGTCTTGTGCCTCAACGTGGATATTCAAGAAACCCAAAAATCACAAAGAGAACAGTAACATCAGATGTGGCACGGATATTTGACCCATTGGGCGTCGCTGGTCCCGTAGTAGTTGCCGCAAAAATGTTTATCCAACAGCTATGGCAGCTAGAACCAGCATGGGAAGACGTTATCCCAGAAGATCTTTATAACTATTGGCGGTCATTCCGGTAAAACTTAAAACATATAAACAATTTGTCTACAAGAGACATATTTTTGATGGCCAAGTTTCAAAAGACATTCAAATACACACTTTTGTAGATGCATCAGAAAGAGCTTATGGGGCCGCAGTCTACATACGTTCCAAGTTGAAGGATAATCGAATCATAGTCAGATTGTTATGTTCCAAATCACCAATCGCACCCTTAATTAAGGTAACCTTACCAAGATTAGAACTATGCGCTGCTCTCCTTGGAACTGAACTTACCAGGAGAGTAAAAAAGGAAATACGAGCTGAAAATACCCCAACATACCTATGGTCGGATCCAGAAATAGTTCTTCACTGGATTACATCGTCACTTCGTACATTCGTCGCCAATCGAGTAAGCAAGATTCAAGAGCAAACAGCCAGTGGAGACATGTTGGCTCGAAACAAAATCCGGCTGATCTAATTTCTCGAGATATAAGTCCAGAAAAACTGTCTCAATGCAACCTGTGGTTCGTCGGACCAATATATTCCTACATAGCAGTGAAAAGGTGTGAATTTAATAAATATCAATCACCTCCTCATTCCGAAGAATTCAAACTAAATCCTGTGACGGCTCTATCTACCACTTCAACTGGATTGGAAGAGATAATCTACAAAATTAATAATCACGACTTATTCAAGACTCTTCAAAGAGTGGTAGCATACACACTTCGTTTCATCCAAAATGCTAAGACATCCAAGGCCGCCCGACCAATAAGCAAAATACTCACCCTTCACGAATTCACTTCAGCAACTAACCTAATCACCAAAGGCATTCAGGCGTCAGAATTCAAAATTGAGCTCAACAAGTTAAGGAAAGGGCATGAAATCGAAAAATCAAGTCAAATAAGTGGTTTATCTCCCTTTCTGGACGAAAATGGCATTATAAGGGTAGGGGGAAAGCTGGAGGCCTCCTGCCTCTCATACAACGCAAAACACCCAATACTCCTTCCATACAATGATCCGATCGCAAGGCTTATAATGAAAATGCTACACATCGACAACCACCACTGCGGTCCACAAACGCTGTTAGCCATCTCAAGACAGCAGTTTTGGATCATCAAGGGTAAGTCGGTAGCCAGAAGCATCGTCCAAAACTGTGTCCGATGTACAAAATCATGACCAATACTAATGCAGCAAGTTATGGGAGACTTACCCGCCACTAGAGTGACTCCAACAAGGCCATTCATGATATCAGGTGTAGACTACTGTGGCCCAATCTGGGTGCACTACAAGTTAGGAGGCAAGAGGCCCCACAAGGTATACATAGCAGTCTTTATTTGTTTCTCAACGAAAGCAATACATATAGAGGTAGTAAGCGACCTTACAACAGAAACATTTATTGGGGCTCTCAAGAGATTCATTGCCCGCCGAGGACGCTGCCAAACCATATACTCAGACAACGCTACAAATTTTGTAGAAGCACGAAACCAACTTAAAGATGACGTCATATTTTCTGAGCATTCGCAGGAAACAATCAAAAGAACTTGTAGCAACAGTGGTATCGAATTCAAGTTTATACCCCCAAAGGCACCACATTTCGGTGGATTATGCTGCTTAGAAGCATGGCAACAGCTTCACTTACATACGAAGAACTAGAAACTGTCATTGTCGAAATTGAGGCAATACTAAACTCGCGACCACTAACGCCTCTATCAAGTAATCCAAACGATTATGCAGCCCTAACTCCCGGTCATTTTTTGATCGGAGAACCAACCCTACGAACCCTACCAATCCATCACTGTCAAAAAGGTGGAATCTTGTCTCCCAACTGAAACATGAATTTTGGAAACGCTGGTCATTGGAATACCTGCATCATCTCCAAGAGAAACGAAAATGGAAAACGTCATCCGAAAATGCAGGGGAAGTAAATTAGTCATAATAAAGGAGGATAATCTACCGGTCATGCAATGGCCACTCGGCAGGATTCTTAAAACTTATGGGCGAAACGATGGCAAGGTCCGAGAAGCAGACGTAAAAACAGCATCAGGAATAAAAAGACGGCCAATCCCCAATTTAGCCCCACTACTTCCCGAGGACGAATTAAAAGAAAATGAAGCATCCCACTTTACGCCACAATTGACAGCTGATAAAGCAGATATTCCACCAATCAAAGGGGCCCGGACTAACAATAACCCAATCCTTCTCACAACAATTATAGCGATCCTTCTCATCCCAGCGGTCATAAGCGGTAACATCAATATCACCAACTTTCGCTCTGATCCAGGACTATATTTTGAAGAAATTGGAACTGTAAAACTCGTTACGGCTGAATGGAAGCTCATGGTATACTACGACTTAACACCCTTTTCGTCTGAGCTAAGGGTTTTTCAGTCTGGAATATCCACTTTGCAGCAGTTATACTCATCCATTAAACACCTGTCAACATGCAACACATTAGTAAACAACTTTATTTAAATTAAGGAAGATTTACTAGAGGAGAAGGCACTTTTCGTTACTAGTAGGACAAAAAGAGGCGCGTTTAACATTGTAGGAAATGTAGCAAGATCACTATTTGGTGTTTTGGACTCTGACTAAGATAATGAAATGTCAGATACCATTAAAAGGTCCAAGATCGAAACAGACTATCTTTTCAAGCTACTAAAAAACCAAACGTCCATCATTGATTCTACTGTTAACATCATTAAACAAGATGAGCTTAACGCACAGAACCAATTAAGAGAAATTGTCAAAAATCTTAACGAAGCAACAAACGAAATAGCAAAGGAATCCGAACAAATCAGTCAAACACAACAAATGTCACTACTCGCCAACCAATTGACCTTAACCGCCTTAAACCTGCAAAGAATAAAAAGGGAAGTAATAGACGTGTTAACCGATGCTCATCATGGAAAAATCAGTCCGCTTCTATTAGCTCCTCATCAACTTAGGAATGAATTAACCATAATAAGGGCACATTTCTTAAGGCAACGTGCACTTCCTGTAGAAGACGATAGTCTGATACAATTCTATAAGCTAATGAAGGCCAGTGGAGCGATAACAAAGAGCGAAGTTATCTTTGAAATTATGTTGCCACTTGTCGACCAGCAATTCCTAGAACTCTTCAATGTAATTCCGGTTCCAACAATAAGAAATAACCTTCTAATATCTATCAACTCAAAGGAATCTCTTCTAGCAATTAATTCACACAGAGATAAATATATCCCCTTTTCAACTGAAGACGTTACCAACTGCATAATGTCTAAACACGATGAATACATTTGTCAAAACAAGCAAGTCAAGCTCAAGGGGGACACACTTGGCAATTAATGTGAAATAAATATTTTTAACAACCGGAACACAACCAACTGCAAACTTATCCGAATTCCATCCAACACAACATGGACACAATTAAAACATCCTAACAACTGGATTTTTGCTTGTACCACAGAAGTAGAAATCTCAGCAGTCTGCGGCACAGAAACTTCACAACACCTTATAAGAGGCACTGGCATAATGCAAATAGACCAAACTTGTATAATCAAAACCAACTTCATCACGATTCAAGGTCACTTTAGCGCGTCAAACAGTTTGCACACATCATACGTCCAACTTAAACACATCGACCGTGTAAGCAGACCACAGGAAATCAAACAGATTCTTAACACTACAGATATCCAGTTTGAGACTCACCTTAATCAACTCAATAACCTGCAAAAACAACTTAATGAGTCAACAATTACACGTCTACCAGAGCTAACCAAGTCTAATAGCCAACATCATCATATAGTAAGGTATTACGCGCTCATAATTTCCTTACTCATCGCGGTAACCATAACACTAATTAAAGGAAGCTCAACCCATTAAGAAGGAATAGGCTACAACTCCAACCAACCAACACCGCATCCAGTTCCATTTCCCCGACCTGTCACCATTGACATCATAGACACCTAACCCACATAGGTTATCATCGACCAGCGGTCAACGCGGGGGGAATGTTGACATTCACATCAACACACATTTAATTTTTAATTTTATTTTTTAACTATGTTAATGAACTGCATAAGTTCAGTTTACCGCTGACATAACATAATTTATTTTATTTTTTACTTTTGTTTATAAACAATTGTTGACATAGCATTATTTTATGTTGTTTACTTGAATCAAAATTTTATATTTTGTACATTGAAATGTTAGTCAGCAGTTATGCAAACGATTAATTGGGTCATTTTCGCATTGAGCTTTAATTAATGTATTAAATTTTAGTATATAAGAAAGAACAAAAGTAAAGAAAGTCGTTCAGTTACTATAAGGCATTAAGGTGTTTATTAATTGAATCTGTTAGTGTTCTACAAGTTAAGGTGCTTGGAGGACAATTAAGGCAAATAATATATCAGTTCAGATTTATGCGTTTGAACTGAATCATATTATAGCCGCAATTCATATCACAATTAAAAAAACTTTGCTATTTTTTAGCTATTTTGCAATTTCAAATCGCTATATTTTGCGAACGCCTTGATAAAATTATCTGAAATTTTGTGTCAGTCTTAGTTTTCATGTTAGTTTTAAATGGAATGACACATTAGGGTAGAAGAATCTTTTGACTTCATATTAATTCTCTTGGTTTCTATATGTCGGTGCCATGTAAGTCGCCTGTCTAAGTGAATATCAAGGTATTAGACCCTGCATCCAATTTTTTTGGCAGAAATTACAAAATAATAATTTAAGAAATTGTAAAAAGTGAATGTGTGAATGTATTTTATAAATTATAAGTAATCAAGAATATATATTAAGAAATAAAATGTGGCAGCGTGAGCAGTCTGACAAGGCATTAAAGTTGGTAGTTTAATATTACTTTTAACATTTTTATTCAAATGGAGTTAGAAGTATCAAAAAATGTTGTATAATGTAAATTGTAGTCTAGGAGATGTGTTTTGAGATCCTTATTTTAAATTCTATATAAGTTGTGTATTTGTCGTTACTTTTGAATTTTGTGTTCATATGGGTTGTTTATCAAGATAATCTATATAAGACGAAAAGTTATGAAGTTGCACGAATGTAAAAACATGAAACTGTTCGTTAAAGAGTCTATTTTATGTAACATTTTAATAGTGCCAACATTTTTCGGCAAACTATTGCAATCGTCATTTTTTTTTGCAGTTAACGATGCTTTTTAAATTTATGCCAGAAAAAGTGGATTTTTTTTTTTTTTATTTATATAATAATCACTCTTGCCGTCGTCGATGTTAATTTCGTTTTATAGTCGACATCAACATTACTTGGACGTGGTAATGTTGTATTTTCTAATAGACTTGAGACAACGTTAACTGTTTATCGAAAATTTGATCAAACAAAAAATACATCACTAATTTTTGAGTCAGCTAATTTATTTTGCCGGAAATTGAAACATAAACAAAAAGTGTTTATTTAAATTGAATTCTTAAGCAAATTCTAACAGAATATATAAAAACTTTTAACTTTTTTGAAAGATATTTTTATGGAGATAATTTTAAAGAAATACGTAAAAATTTCATGTGCCAATCTAGATTCTTCCAAGTTTGTCCCATTTTAAAACAAAATTTTGACATTTCCCAATATTAAAAAAAAAAAAAAAAAAAAAAAAAAAAACCCCAAAAGATTAATGTAACTACTGTTAAGCTCGAGGATAACAAAGATCTACAATTAACTAATGCCTATTTGCAGGTCTATGAAGATTGGCCTCTAAAAAGTGATATTCTGGGACAATGTTTTGAAAAGAATCTTCTATTTAACTCAATCTTAAATATTAGACCCTTCGTTTAAATTTAAAAAATTTGAACAAAATAGCGCAAAGGATTGCAAATCGACATCGCAAGTGATATATCTCCTCTGAAAAGATATGTGCGAATACTATTCAATACCATAAATAGCCGACCTTGATCTACTTTCGCTTTCTCCAAAATTTTTGGGGTCACATAAAATTTTGTGTTCCAGGCTCTTGCTATCATGGCAAAAGTCATATCAATGTTGCTACTAGATTTTTTTTAAATACCTGATCGAAAAAAAACGATTTCCCACGCCTCAAAAAAATTTAACCTACAAAAAACCCCTACATATTTTAACCAGCAAAAAAATGAAAGAATTACTTAAAACTTTTTAAAATATATTATGCTGGCACTAAATTCTTTTACAATTCTTTTTTAGATTCTATTTTTTTTTTTTCGAAAACATGTTCTACATTTAAGAAAATAAATTTTGCTTAGAAGGTAACATTTAGTTAACTTTATCTTTTGATGTGTATTTTTTGTTTTGCGTTCATAACAGATTCTTTGGCAATAAAATATCTCACGATCAAACCAAATACTGAATTTTTTTCAGCAGTTACTGGACCTTCTTTTATTATTCGTTTTTCAAAACATTGCTTAATTAACAGCCCATCTACAAGTAACAGAATATGTAAGATTTTTCTGTCAGAGAGCGCACAGTGGGGCAGAATCGAAATTTTTGGAAACCAATCGGCTGGTTGGATTTTCATGAAATTTGGTATAGACGTAGCGGAGGAGTGTACAATGTTAAGTTTGGAAGGGGGCACAACAAACCCCCCAGGGGCGGAGCTAAGGGGCTCAAAGTTAGGTACTTCTGACATAAAAAATTTTTAATCGCTTGCCAAATTTTTGTTTCTCGTCCGATTTCAAATATTTTTATATACTGTTGTAGGCCCTGATAAGACCTATAAAAACATGCTTACATGTCCTATTTATCTCTTATAATTTTCAAGTTATTTGCGTTTGAATTTTTAAGCACCATAATTTTGTATGTTCTTGGTCCAGTTTTTTTCATATATATCCTAGTATTTCCGACCGATTTTATACACCGATTTTATTAGTTTTTTTCCTATCTAGTTGAATAAAAAAAATTTAAGTCGATATCTTTACCGAGTCCAAAAATAAACGATTTTGAATTTGAAAATTCCAAAAAAGACGACTTTTTGTGTTTTTTTAACCGAAAAAGTATCTATACTCTTTTTTATCTAAAATAAAATTTTCTTTAGCAGCATATAATAATTTTACACGAATCGACAAGCGGAATATATTTTAAGAATACCAATACGTTGTTAAAAGTTTTAAATCAAAATCTACGGGCCTTCGGAAAAATGTGGATTCTATAGCCATAAATGTAAAAAATCCCATTTTTGGGAATTTTGATTAGTTTTTTTGGGAATTCAGGAAAACCCTACCCCTAATTGAAATTTGGTTAACGCGCTTTTATATATATTAATAAGATCCACATTTCCTGGAAATTTCATTAAGATATCTTTATAAACAAATATGTTATTACAATTAAAAAATTTGTATTTTCTCCAAAAACCCTAAATTGGGCCTTTTGTTTGGTTTATTTCTAAATAGCGAAAGAAATTTTAAAAATATGTATTCCAAATTAATCTTATCTTTCAGCATATATAATTTCCGATCTTTTGCAAAAAGATTCAAGTCAATATAATACCTTATTTCAGAAATATGCGCGTTTAAACTTTTATATTTCCAATTTATTGTATATATGACTATATTTTTACAAACTTGCAACTTTTGCCTTTAGTTTTGCGTGAATAATTACTTAGAAAATTATGAATATTTCTGTATACTTTTAATAATATCTATACACAAAATATTTTTATAAAAATAATTAATAAAAATTTTTTATTTTTAATAGGGTTGCCACATTTCCCAAATTTAAGTAAATCTTTATCCTTTTGTAAGCATATTTCTATTAATGAATTTAAAATAACAAAACAAACAAAAAATTTCTATTTTAACTTAATCAATAAGTATTTTATTAGTTTACATTTATGGTGTTTACCTAAATTTAACAAATGTATTTATCTATTCGTGATGGTTAAAAATTTATATATTTATGATCTAGTGGCAATGTACAGGTATCCTTTCCGGTGATACCTAACAACAACATATAATATCAATGAATTCGGTATAGGTACTCTTCCAAATTGACTCTTTCAGATATTTTACCTAATGAAAATTCACAGAATACCTGTAAATATATATACCTGTGCGATATATCTAATAGATATATATAAATGAGCAGCTAATCCTTATCAACATCATAACGAAGTTGATTACCATGGTGATTACATTGAAACATTAACAATTGTGTTGTGTTCTGTGGGGTTTATCTAAAAATAATCTTAATCGTTTAGAAGCTGTAGTGGAATTCATAAAAACTACATACCATGCAAAAGTCGACGTCATTGGTAAATCTCAGATAGAGAAATTGTTAAAGTTGTATGACGTAAAAATAAAGTCCTTGAATCAGCGTACTAACAGATTAAAAATTAAACATTCGGATTGGATGGATACTGATATAGAAATATCGGCGTGCAAAGTATCAACTGGAGCACCCTGCAAGACATATGATGATTTAAGTACAAGATCTAAGAAGAAAAGGCTGGCCCATAAGGATTTAGTGGAATATATTAAAGATGAAATAAATGATTTACAACCTATTCATAATAACCATAAACCAATACACATTCGACATATCCTTTCAACTTAGTCTAACAATTATTTATGAAAAGGTTAGTAATGCCATTACGGAAACATCTTCTTTTCGGAAATGCTCACTATGTGATGAGACGACTCACAATTTTCGGATATTGGTAAAGCAAGGAGTATTAATGAAGAATTTCTGTCTTTCGGAATATCTCCACTTCACGTCAGAATACGGTTCATGGAGCATTTTCTGCACATAACATATGATTTAAAGTATAGAAGTGTGTCAGAAAATTTAACAAAACCTACCAGATTTAAAAACACTTAGAATAATGTAGAAAAGTAGAATCCAAGATGAATTCTGAGAAGAGTCGGGATTAAACATCGACAAACCTCTGCCGACTGGTGGTAGTACAAATGATGGAAACACAGCAAGAAGGTTTTTCGGAAATTTCGAAGCTACATCAAAAATAACTGGTATTAATAAAGAGTTACTTGAAAGGGCTAACATACTATTAATGACAATTAATAGTAAGCACAAAATTAACTATGCTCGAATTGGAGAATATGCAACAGAAATATCTAACTACTTGTTTCTCTATATCTATGGAAAGAAATAACACCAACAGTACATAAAATATTGTGCCATGGCGAAATTATAATTGAACGAAATATTCTTCCACTTGGAGAGCTTACAGAAGAGGCTCAAGAAGCAAGAAACAGAGATTTTCAATTATTCAGCTCCAGGAAATGCTCCAGAACGTCACAAAACGAGGATATTTTTAATAGCCTATTGTTATCAGACCCTTTACTATCATCAATGAGATAACGTTGGATTTATTATGAGCCTTTATCAACTCAAAATACTGAAGACTTGAAGGACCTTTATTATCTTTTAGATATACAACAGATTATTTTATAGAAAATAAGTAGTATAAGTTTAAAATATTGGAAAAATTGTCTGCATAAATTTAATGAAAATAAGTAATAAAAAATCGTATTAGAAATAGAATATTTATTAAGGAAGATGATAAATACCAAAAATAATAATATTGATTAAGTTAAAATAGACATTTTTTGTTTCTTTTGTTATTTTAAATTCATTAATAGAAATATATGAATGCTTAGAATAGGATAAATATTTACTTAAATTTGGAAATGTGGCAACCCTATTAAAAATAAAAGATATTTGTTAATTATTTTTATAAAAATATTTTGTGCATAGATATTAGTAAAAATATCCTGAATCTTTTTGCAAAAGATCGGAAATTATATATGCTAAAGGATAAGCTTAATTTGGAATACATATTTTTAAAATTTCTTTCGCTATTTAGAAATAAACCAAACAAAAAGCCCAATTTGGGGTTTTTGGAGAAAATACAAATTTTTTAATTGTAATAACATATTTGTTTATAAAGATATCTTAATGAAATTTGAATCTTATTTATATAAATAAAAATGCGTTAACAAAATTTCAATCAGGGGTAGAGTTTTCCTGAATTCCCAAAAAAACTAATCAAAATTCCCTAAAATGGGATTTTTTACATTTATGGTTATAGAATCCACATTCACCACCATAACACATTGAGGATTCCAAAAATATATTCCGCTTGTCGATTCGTGCTTTGGGATTTAAGAAAAAATGATCTAAAGTAAAAACTTTCACATAAAATGGGTCGAATTAGGGAGGGTGTGTACCATGACCAATTCAGTTATTGCGTTTGTTTTTTATCTTAAAGTCATCTCTGTGAAGTTGCCTTTCAGAAAAGTGTAAAATTATTATATGTTGCTAAAGAAAATTTTATTTTAGATAAAAAAGAGTGTAGATACTTTTTCGGCTAAAAAAACACAAAAAGTCGTCTTTTTGCAATTTTCAAATTCAAAATCGTTTATTTTTGGACTCGGTAAAGATATCGACTTCAATTTTTTTTATTCAATAGACAATTTTGTTCTTTAGGAAAAAAACTAATAAAATTGGTCGGAAATACTAGAATATATATGAAAAAAACTGGACCAAGAACATGCAAAATTATGGTGCTTAAAAATTCAAACGCAAATAACTCGAAAACTATAAGAGATAAATAGGACATGTAAGCATGTTTTTATAGGTCTTACCAGGGCCTACAACAATATATAAAAATATTTGAAATCGGACGAGAACCAAAAATTTGGCAAGCGATTAAAAATTTTTTATGTCAGAGGTACCTAACTTTGAGCCCCCTTAACCCCGCCCCTGAGGGATTTGTTCTGCAACCCTTCCAAACTTAACATTGTACACTCCTCCGCTACGCCTATACCAAATTTCATGAAAATCCAACCAGCCGATCAGAAGTTACAGATTTATTTAAAAAAAATTTCGATTCTGCTCCACTGTGGAGCGTCAAATTCGTTTTCTTACGTTCTCTTACTGTCCTTACGTATAGGTTCAAATATTAGTATTATAAGAAGTATAATGATAGTGTTATGATGAGATTTCTCTACACAACTATCTTATAAGATGAACTATTAAAATATACACATATACGAAAGTTTGTTATGTTTTTTGTAAAATTGTTGTTTGTTTTACATTTAGAAAAGCATTTTTATAAGCATTGTGCTAAAAAGTGCGAATTTCTTAAATAAAAAGGACATGTTTACTCTGTGACTGATTGAAATTAATAATATTTTATAGGATTTATTAGAATACGTGTACCCCTTATTTAAGATTTAAAATAATATAAACAAAATGATTACTTTCTTCTACTGACGTTATATCACATATTATATCAGCATTAATCTCAGTTGTAGAATCGGAGTATTGTTAAGAGCTATGATCATTGTTGCCAGTTTAGCCTTTTTAAGGCTAAATCTAGCCATTTTATTTTGCTTTTAGTCTTAAAATTTTCATTTTAGCTTCTAATTTTTTTCTAATCTTAAAATTGCCTTAAAAAGACTAAAAGTTTAATATTTCAACTCAGAAGAAAATAATTTCTTATTTGCTTTTACTAATTTTATTTTCACCGAAACATCTGTTTAGGCATTTTTGTATATTAATTCGCACAAAAAGATCGAGATTATTTATATATAACAAAAAATTTCCAATTATTATTTTTATCTTTATTATAATTACACGCTGATACAGTAATAAATCACTCGATAAATAACACAGTGTACGTTACAGGCCTTCTTGAGGACATCGTAAATCAGTTTTAAAAATTTTCAATACACCCTCAAAATTTTGAATTATTTGCAAAAAACAGGTTTTTGGTAGATTCTTGTGTAAATTTATTTCTAATTCTGTTATTCTTTTGTTTATTTTTCATTTTTAAACTTCTTTGGATTAGGAGAAGCTGACTTCAACGGTATGCATTTATTTCTTGATTAAATATTAAAAGCTAGTTTTTAAGCAACATTTATAAAAAATTAAAATTTTACATAATTTGTCAAGTTTAACTGCGATTTGCTTCAATTTTTTCTATAAGAGCCAATGCAACGATGCAATGATTTTTACAAGCATTTTTGTTGTAAATATAAAAAATAATTGTTTATTTAAAATTTTTTTTTATCTATAATAACTTTTCATACATTTTAAATTTTTTGCTCAAAAACAAGTAAAAAATATAGAAAAACACTTTGTCTTGAAATATACAAAGAATTTTTTAAGTTTAGAAGATGCTTAATAACCTTTTGAGTTTTTAATCGATTTTATATAGGGATATCTCAGTATATAGCATTTCGAACTTTGTAAACAAACATATATAGTCTTGAAGAATAAAATGAAAAAAATGACATCAATTTCGAAAAAGAAAAGGGAAATAAATTTAAGTAAATTTAAATGTTGAATAAATAATTACTTAATATGAAATATATATGCAAGATTGTAATATAGTTAAAAAACTACGTTCTTCTGCTTTCTAAAAATCTTAAATTGAATTAAAATGTATGACGCTACGAGATCTTTAGTGCAGGAACTACCCTAAAAATTATTTTTTCGCAATATCTCGAAATTTACTCGCTTTGCGAGTGAAAACGTAGCAGCGTGTTATTTTTAAAAAAAAAAACTTCATATATTCACTATTTTGTGAATATAATTAAAAAAATCTTATAAACTCGTAAAACTAACCAAAAATTAAGAAACGAATTATAAATGCATAAATGATGCAAAATCACTTCAAAACATTAGATAATTTTTCATATGAAATGTAGCCCAAATTTGTATAGGAATTTTGTTTGCGCTTTTTCATTAGATCATTTTGTTGGCAGCCGTTCTAAGTTTTACTTATAAATTTATTACAATATCTATATGGAAAAAAAATAATAAATAAATAAATACAAATAAGTTTTTTTTAATAAAAAAATATTATATTTTTTCTGGCTTTATTTTTGGGGCTAAGAGAAAAGGGTAAATCTCTTAGCAACACTGGTTATGATCAAAATTGAAAATACTTGCCTTTTATGTTTGTATATATATATATATATATAGGAGTTAGCTTTGAGTTTTACCGTGTGCCAGTTGGTTGGTTGGTTGGTTTACGTGGTAGCCCGTAATCTTACGGGCAATCAATTAGACTCGTTAGAATCCGTTTTGATGGAATCACACTACTCGCCAGGTGAGTTAGTTGTATTGAGTCTGTAATGAGATAGAAATGTAGGGAAGAAACAATGAGAACATAAATTAATTAGATCCAGCCTGTAGCATTGAGATATTTAATGATGTCACTGAGTCTAGTGTCAGATATCTCAAAGAGGTTGTCTAATTGGTGCCCTCCCAGAAATTTATGTCTGCTTGCGTTCAAGGCTGGGCATTCACATAGAAGATGAAAAACCGTCTCCTCCTTCTCGCTGTTGCCACAACTACGACAATATTCATTGTAAGGGAGACCAAGTCTACTTGCATGTTTACCGATCGTCCAGTGACCTGTAAACACTGCTATTAGTCTCGAGATGTCCTTGCGTTTGTAGCCAATAAGTTGCATTGAGCGTTTCTCGTTGTAGGTAGGCCACGTTTCTTTCGCGACTCTACATTTATCCAGATTTCGCCATCTATTTTCCGCCTTTTCTAGAAAGTGTTTTCGGATTCTGCTTTTGACTGTTCCTAACGGGATTGCGACAGAAACCGCTAAGGAGGCATTCATAGCAGAGCCTGCCCGGGCTAATTCGTCTGCCTGTTCATTACCATAGTAGTCCCTATGCGCAGGAACCCAGATTATAGTGATGTCATACAGTCGACTTAGTCCAAGCAGTTCCTCTTTACACTGTCTGACTAGAATAGAGGTAGTTTTCGGTGATTTGAGCGATAGTATTGCCGCTTGACTGTCGACAAATAAACCAATATTCTCTTGAATATTTCTATCGCAAATTAGTTTACACGCTTCCCTGACCGCTAGTATCTCCGCTTGGAATACGCTTGCCTCGTCAGGGAGTCTACATGAGTGTCTAATTCCAAGATCATCAGAGAAGACACCAGAGCCGACACCGCAGTTCATCTTTGAGCCGTCAGTGTATATTCTAGTTCTAAATTGTTCAAGAAGATTGCCCCTTCTCCATTCACTCCTGGTGGGGAATAGGACTTTAATAGTACTTCCGAAGTCCAAGTGGGGAATCATATAGTCGGTAACTTCATTGTATTGCGGGGGTAATAAATTTAGTATCCTCGCGTGCCCATACGTTCCTGATCTCCAGTTTTTCGCTGCAGATAATCCTATCGCACTATTAACTGATGATTCAATTATGTATAGGTCTATAGGTGTTAGGTGCAATATAGTGTTCAGAGCTTCTGATAGACTAGTACGTAATGCACCTGCAATGCCAATGGAAGCGGATCCACCACATACCTCTTACTAGTAGCGGTCCACCATACAAGAGATCCATATACAAGAATGGGCCGTACTATTGCAGTGTATAGCCATTTTGTCAATTTTGGACTCAGGCCCCATTTCACACTGAACATCTTTCTACAGGTGCAGTATGCTACCGTAGCCTTACTAACCCTATGTCGAATGTTCAGTTTCCATGAAAGCTTAGAGTCCAAAATAATGCCCAAGTATTTTGCATTGTCCGACAAGGTGAGTTCACAGTTTCCTAACCGTGGTAGTCTGAAGCTCGGAATCTTGGTCTTTGTGGTAAAAAGTACCAGCTCTGTTTTGCCCGGATTCACTCCTAGTCCACATTCTTTGGCCCAGTCACTGAGTGTAGCCAGAGCAGTTGACATGATATCACTTATCACGTTCAGAAACAGTCCTGATACTAGTATCACCACATCGTCCGCGTAAGCCACGACTTTCACTCCCTTGTCTTCCAATTTACACAGGATGGTATTAATGACAATAAGCCACAACAGCGGAGAAATCACACCCCCTTGTGGAGTTCCACGCATAACTTGTTTGGTCTTAACACTGTTACCTAAATTCGCAATGACGATTCTTGTCTCCAGCATTGACACCAGCCAGTTGGTGATATAATCATCAACTCCTAGTTCGTACAGAGCTCTCTGTATCGCCAAAGTCGTGACATTGTTAAAGGCGCCTTCTATATCCAGAAAGGTAGCCATAGCGTATTGTTTAAATTCAATGGATCGCTCGATGACCCTTACGACCTCATGAAGAGCCGTCTCCGTGGAGCGACCCTTAATGTAGGCATGTTGACTTCCTGAGAGTCGAGTTGTACCCTCTAGACGCTGCCTTATATGTAAATCAATGAGTCTCTCCAGAGTTTTCAGCTGAAAAGATGAGAGACTAATCGGACGGAAGTCCTTTGCATTCTCATGACTTCTTCTTCCGATTTTCGGAATGAACACTACCTTTGCCCTCCTCCAGTTCCTGGGAACATAGTTGAGGGTTAGGCAGAGTTTAAAGATCCTATGTAGCCAGGGTATGATGTATACCTTTGCACTTTGCAGCATCTTTGGTAAATACCATCAGGCCCTGCAGATTTATACGGAGAAAAGCTATCAATCGCCCATGAAATTTTTTCAACGGATATTATGTCAACCTCGATTCCTTGCGAGGATTTAATATGCCCCATCTCCTGGTCTGTAATATCAGTGCAGCCAGGAAAATGAGTGTTAAGTAAAATGTCCAAAGATTCCGCCGACGATTCTGACCATGATCCATCCATCCTTTTAATATAGGATGGATTATTATGACCATTTGCCAAAACCCTACTGAGTCTAGCAGATTCCTTGGTATTGTCAATAAATTCGCAGAAGCCTTTCCATGAGTTTCTTTTTGCGATCTTTATTGCTTTTTTATATTCCCTACGCTTATCGTGATATAACTGCCACGATTTTGTCCTGTAGGCAATATTGAAAGCATTGCGTGCCTCCTTGCGCAGCTTCGAGAGTTCCCTATTCTACCAGGGAGGGAAGCTCTTTCTAGCCTTCGTCATTGACAGGATATATTAAAAGCCTTAACAATTTCCTTGCCTAATGTACCCTCAATTTGATCAAGACCCTCAGTCGTTGCTTCGACTGGAGGTATTTTTCTCAGTTTGTGCATGAGAATCCCATTGAACTTAGTCCAGTTCGTTCGTCTTGGGTTTCTGAAAGTTGACGCTGTTTCTTTGCAGACGAGCCCAATGTCGAAAGGTATCCAGCAATGATCCGAAAAGGATTTCTCTTTGGATACTCTCCACCTATCAACTGATAAATTGGATCTCTCCCTCATAAGTGTAATGTCTAGCACCTCTTCCCATCCATTATAGTTCACCGAGCTCGGAAAAACGAAGGTGGGGTCGTTGCCAGAGTTGCATATGGTCAAGTGGTTCGTATTAATGAAATCAAATAGACACTCACCTCTGTCGTTGATTTCCGTGCTGCCCCATATTGTATGCCTTGAGTTAGCATCACAGCCAAGGATAATGTCCTCTTGAGCCTCTATAGAGGCCAGAAACGCCCTCACTTCGTCTGGCGGGGCTGGCTTGTCGTGTGCCATATAGCTGGAGGCGATCAGAAAACTTCTGTTTCGCATTAACTCGACCCTTGCGACTGTCAGGTCTGCTGAGCTATACTGTAAGCAAAGAAAAATATTTATGTGTTTTTTAGCAATAAGACAAGATCTTGGCTTACCTTTATCTTTTACGTATAGTATTTTATATGTCGTAGTCGGGAACCCTTTGACTTGGGAGTTGGAAACCCAGGGTTCCTGGACTATAGCGATGTTGAGGTCCTTTTCCGCTAAAAGAAGCCTCAGATTGTCTGTAGCACATTTTGAATGCTGCAGATTAATTTGCACGATTTTCATCGTCGGTTGTAGGGTTTTTTGCAGGTTCCCTTAGCTGCATGCCTGTCAGCAGATTGTTGGCTACTTCCAACTCATCTGCTTCGCCAGCAACTGGACCTGTGGCACGGAACACCTTAACCTTGGCGTCCCTGACCCCGGTGTATCTCACCAGAGTCAAAACGAGGAACTGTAGAGTCTTTGTTGGTGAGTACGTGTTCCATCACGAGTTCAGCCAATTTAGACTCTATAGCACCCCATTCTGTTACTACAGGAGTTAGGTTGCCGCTTTTATCGTTGGCCAGCGCCATCAGCAAGTGATCTTTAACCACCTCGTTAAACGGCCTCCTTGCTGACGTTATTGTGGAAGGAGTCGATTTACTTTGGACCTTTCTCCTCTTCGGCGAATTGCTACCCTCAGCTTGGGAGCGGTTTCGCTTCGCTCTTTCCTGCACTGCTTGGGATGTGGATGGTTGAGAGTCCTTAAACTTAAGATACTCATCAACCACCGATTGGTATCTGACACGATCTTCCTTATCGCGCTCATGAGGAGTGCCATTTGCCTTATTCTTGGCAATTTTCTCCAGTATAAAGAGAGCTTTGACATATCGTTGTCTCAGAATCTCTTTCTGGCTCTTCTTTTTCTTCCGTTTCTCCTTCGACTGGTCGTCAGACTTGACATCCTGTCGTGGAGCCATTGTGTTTTGTGACAGCGGGGTGCTATGTCTTTCTCCCCTGCTGCCAGGTTGTTCGACCAAGGTCTCTTGACTAGAGGCCAAAAGGTCGTCTTCCGAGGAGATACCCATCTCCTCGTTTTTGTTGTTGTTGTTATTTTTGTTTTTAATTTTCTTATTCTCCGTTTGATTCCCACGAGTAGGCACGTAAGGGGATGGACCATCCATGCAGGGACGTTGTACATGGACTAGACAAAGAAAAATTTACAACTGGCCCGTGTCCTGGCGCCAGAGGGGAGCTGTTAGCGACTAGTCTTCTTTAACCACTGACTAGCCATCCAGGTTCTCGGCACTGCTACCAACCACCTTAACCTTACAAGGTGGGCAAAGAGGATATGGAATAAGAGGGGAGAAAAGAGGGTAGTTGGGGAAAGGGGATAGGGGATGGATAACCTTTGGTCATGAAGGCCTTTAGAGTCTATACCTTGATTTCTCAGTATCCTCCAAGAGGACAACTGAGACTTCAAGAAAGAGACCACAGCCTATTTAAGCCGCCACATCGCGTCAAGATTATTATCCAGGTGGGGACCGTGTGCCAGAGTATCAAATGCTTTACTAAAATCAACGAATAATACTAAACAGTGGTTGTGTCCGCTAAGGCATCTGTTGATATGATTCGAAAAATTTCCCAAAAGTTTGTTTATATTTTTTCCTTTCTGAAACAATATTGATTATATTATACTTTTTTATATATTTATTTAATCTCCTAACTATTATTTCCACCTAGACTTTTTCAATAATCGGGAGTATGAGTATTGGTATGTAGTTATTTACATCATTTTTGACTCCGTTTTTGTAAATAGGTCTCATTATCGAAGTTTTTAGCATTTTGTGGTTGAGCTGTTAATACTGGAATTTATAAATGTAGTGATTATTGGTGTCAGTTGTTTTGCAATATATTTGATGTCTTTTGGTCTTATATCATCTACACCTGCTCCTTTTTTTTCGTTTATTGTTCTTAGAATCCCAAAAATTTCATCTTCTTTTGTCGTAGGGGAGAGATAAATAGAGTTTGGCAGTGTTATTTTGTTGTAATTCAGAGTTTTAACATTCACATGTGTGTAGAATTTTCTGGACATTAATTTTAAAATTTGCCGCAAATTTATTTGCTGTAGCCAAAATGTTTTCGCTTTTAAAGTTTTTTATTAATGTTGTGTCTATGTTTTTAGACTCTTTGCTCGTAATTTCGTTTATTGTTTGCCATGTTATTCGCAAATTATTTGTTTTTCATACTTGAAACATCGTTTTTTAAACAATTTACCTCAGATTTTACTTGACAAACACTGTTATTGACGTCACTAAGAGACATTATTATTATTATTATTATTATTATTATTATTATTATTATTATTATTATTATTATTGTTATTATTATTATTATTATTATTATTGTTATTATTATCATTATTATTATTATTATTATTATTATTATTATTATTGATATATGTGTTGTTCACCAATGAATTGCTGTTTATGAGTGTGTTGGAGTTAACGCGTGTGTTGCTGTTAACGTGAGCATTGCTGTTACCGCGAGTGTCGTTGTTAGTGAGTGTGTTGTTGTTGGCATGAATGTTGTTATTTACAGTTGTATTGTATTGTGTTTACGAACGTGTTGTTGTTTATCATTCTATTGTTAATGTGTGTCATTCGAATGTGAACTTTTGAGTTGATCGGTCGTGTGCGGGTAAATTTAAGTGTTTTTTCGAAGTGTGATAGTGTTAGTGCGTTTGTGATTTTTGAGATTTTTCTAGTGAGACTCCGCTGATCGGGTGCTCCGCTAGACAAAATTTTTGAAAGTCAAACTCCGGCGTGAAGGGCAAACTCCGGCGGTGAGTGCTGCCATACGGATCAGGACTATCAAGGTAAGGCAATCTAAGGTCGTAGGTAAGGCAGTGCGAAACTACATTACCATTGTCGGTAAAGCGGTTCTTATCCCGTGTGAAATTTTTAGGGTAAGGTAGTGCAAACTGCATTACCATTGTCGGTAAGGTGGTTCAATTCGAGTGTGGACTTTTTATGGGTAAGGCAGTGCAAAATTGCATTACCAATTTTTTTTGTAATACAGTGCTGTTTGGGCTGCGGTTTGTACAGTGGTACAATTTTGTGTTTCCCGCCAGTTGCAGTCTTTAAGGTAGGTGGAAATCTTGAATTAATTTGAAATTTCGGTGACTTCTGGGTCGGCTATGCCGCCTGCCATAAGGAGGAAGGGGAAGGGCGATGCTTCCGATCATTCGGAGGCCGCCACGAACGCAACCATGGGTCCGCCGCCAGCTCCGGTGCCGCGTGTGAAGCACACGGAGAGTGAGCTTTCGAGCTCAGAGGCGGACTGTGACGAGGAGAAGCGCTTCAAGCCGGGAACGCCGCTTGCGACCCGTGCTGTTGCTAGCGCTGCCCCTGGTGCTAATGGCGCTGTTGTCGCTATCGGTGCTGCCAGTGCTGCTGGTGCTGTTAGCACTGATAGCGCTATTGGTGCTGTTGACGCGGCTGGTGCCGCTGGTTCTGGTGCTGTTGCTTGTGCGAAGGAGAAGAGGGAGTGCAGACCCAGAAAGAGGTCATGGTCGACGGCGTCTCTCCCAGCCTGGCGAAGAGTGTATTGGCACACTCCGGTAGGTACGAGTCTCTTCTTATGCGACTCATTGCTGAGAACGAACGGCTCCGTGGACGACTCGACGTTCACGAGTCTGGCAGTGGTGGTGCGGCGGTGGCCCATAGGGTCCCGACAGTGCCACCTGTTTTTATGCTGCCCAGACGGACTCAGATTCCTGCCCAGGCGTCTGCGAGTCAGGTAGATGCCCCGAAGCCGGTCGAAACATGGTCGGTGGTCGTTAAGGGGAAGAAGGGCGTGACGTCGAAGGAGGTGGTGGATAAGGTCGTCACGGAGGTTGGCCCCACCCTTGGGGTTCGCGTGCACGAGCTACGGCCGTTGCGTGATGGCGGTGCTGTCATAAGGACCCCGTCGGTCGCAGAGAGGGAGAAGGTTTCTGCTAATGCGAAGTTCGGAGAAGTAGGTTTGGAGGTGTCCGTAAGGGACAAACTTGGTCCGAAAGTGGTCGTGCAGAGGGTGCATCCGGAGATCACCCCGGACGAGTTTATGCTCTATGCTTGGAACTATGCTTGGAACTTCAAGCATAGTATGACTCCTGAGGTGTTCCGGAAGTCCGTAAGGCTGGTAACTGGCCCATGGAAGCCCACAGGTAATCCTGTGAACGTGGTGCTGGAGGGATGTAGCGAGGCCATGCAGCGTTTGCTGGATAATGGCCGGTGCTACATCAAGTGGTTCAGCTTTTTGGTGCGACTCCACGATGCTGTTCCGAGCTGCTACAGGTGCCTGGGCTTCGACCATATGGTGCGCGAGTGCAGGATGAAGGAGGTAGTATGCCGAGTTTGTGGACAAGCTGGCCATGTGGCGTCACGCTGCACAAACGAGGTTAATTGCAGAAACTCTGCATTTAAGGGACTCCCGTCCGGACATCTGATGATGTCGGCGTCCTGTCCCGTGTACAGCGCCATAGTTGCCAGGGCGAACGCACGCCATTAAAATGGACCAAGACCTGAAAATATTACAGCTTAACTGCCAGCGGTCATATATAGTGATCTGCGAACTGGGGCAGGCGATATGTGACCTGGGAGCGACTTTTGCACTAGTGCAGGAGCCGTATACTACGGGTGGTCAAATTAGGGGTTTGCCGAGGGGTATGCGGGTTTTTACGGACTGTGGGGGGAACTCTGCAGTTATTGTGAATGACAGGGACCTGGACTGTACTGTAGTTAGTCGTAGCCAATGGGGGGTCTGCGTTTCTGTAGAAGGGGGTTTTGGGAGGATGTTTCTGGCTATCATCTGTTGTAGGTTTGGGGGGCCTCTGGAACCGTATTTAAGTTATATGGATTCTGTGCTACTCCTCGCGAGTAGTTATCCTGTAATCCTAGGCCTGGATGCAAACGCATGCTCTCGTATGTGGTTCTCTAAGATGGGTAGGTTAGCTCCTGCTCATCAGAACTATGTACGAGGAGTTATGCTTAGTGAGTGGCTGGTCACAAAGAGCGTCATTGTGTTGAATGAGCCGAGTGACCATTATACTTTTGATGGTGCCAGGGGAGTTAGTGACATTGACGTGACAGCTGCGAACGGGGTAGCGATGACAGTTTTCAGATCTAGATGGAGGGTGTGTGACGACTGGGGTGTTAGTGACCACAATCTCATTGATATTGTGCTCTCTTATCACAGATGGACTCGGGAGACAGCACCTCTTAGAAGGTGGAGGGATCGTGACGTTAACTGGGACAGTTACTCGGAATTTGTTAGGGCGATTGCTTCGCTGCATTCTATTGATGACTTTAGGGCACTGACGGTTGATGACCAGATAGACTGTATAGATCAGTGGATGTGTTCAGCAAATGACTCCTTGCTTGGCCGACGTCGTGAGACTAAGCCGGGCAAGGTCAGTTGGTGGACTCGCGAACTTGATCAGATGCGAAGGTCAGTCAGGCAACTCCGGAATTCTTTCCAGAGGGCCAGGCGTACCAACGCTGATGATCGGGCTCAGCGTGAAACTGACTATCGGTCTGCTCTTCGAACGTACAAGGACAGAATCGTTAGGGTAAAAGAGGACGATTGGAGGAGCTTCGTACGGGACAACAGGGATAACCCCTGGTGTATTGTTTACCGGGTGTGTAGGGGTAGGAAAGATAGGCTGGCTGTCTTAGCTTCTCTTCAGGTAGGCAATGTTACATTGTCGACTTGGAGGGAATGTACTGACGAACTTCTGGGGGTTTTCTTCCCAAATGCGGAACCGGTTGACCACTCTCCTCTCATTAGGGAGATGGTTGATCTTCCAAACTTGGAGAGATCGGAGGTTGTGGACAGTATTTGTCGGGTCAGAAGTAGGAAGTCTCCGGGTATTGATGGTATGACTGGAGAGATGTGTAAAAGCATCTGGAAGGCTATACCTGAACATTTGGAGTCGGTCTTTGGGAAGTGTCTTAGTGAGGGCTATTTCCCCGGAGCTTGGAAGCGCGCTCGCGTTGTAGTCCTCTTGAAGTCTCCTGATAGTGTGAGGAGTAATTCTCGCTCTTATCGGGGCATCAGTCTCCTTCCGGTACTTGCAAAAGTGCTGGAAAGAATTATGGTGTCTCGACTGTGGGAGGACGCCAGCGAGGGACCTTCTGAGTTCCAATTCGGTTTTAGGGAAGGTAGAGGCGTTGAGGATGCATTGCTGCACGTGCGTAAGAGCGTTAGCGAGTCTTCGGCCAAGTACGTTCTTGGCATTTTCGTGGACTTCAAGGGTGCTTTTGACTAACTGCCCTCTAGAGGAGCTACTTCAGCGACAGACGGGCTTGTGTCTTAGGTGCCAGCGACACGGTTTGGAGGGACGTCACTCGTGGGTGTCCGAAGTGTTCCATCAGTGGTCCATTTATTTGGAACATTATGATGGATCCTCTGTTGGCGCGACTCGGGGGTTCCTTCAAGATGTGTGCGTATGCGGATGACTTGCTCATCCTTGTCGAGGGTCAGTCTCGTGCTGATCTAGAAATCAGGGGTGCGCATGTCATGCGTGATGTGTGTGAGTGGAGCGGTCGTTCAGGCGTCGAAGTGGCGATGGAGAAAACTAAGATAATGTTGCTTAAGTGCAAGTTATCGCGGGGCCGTCCTCCGCTCATTCGGACTGGTAACGTTAGTCTCAGATATGCGACTGAGGTCAAGTATCTGGGAATAATGATGAGTGAGAGGATGAACTTCCTGGTTCATCTTACTCACATAAGGGACAAGTTGTCTAGTGTTGCAGGTAAAGTTAGGCGCATCCTCAGGAGTGACTGGGGCCTCAGCAGGCGTGCTGTTCGTACCGTGTATGGGGGGCTTTTCGTTGCTTGCGCAACGTTTGGTGCCCCTGTATGGCATGAAACGGTTGTCTGTTGTTGGCAGAAGCAAGGTCTTATCCTGCCAGAGGGTCGCGATGTTGGCGTGCATGCCAGTTTGTAGGACTGTGTCGACGGACGCACTCCAGGTTCTTCTGGGTGTAGCACCTCTTGATCTGGAGGTAATACGTCGTGCTATTGCCTTCAAGATCAAGAAGGGGCTACCGCTTCTTGGTCATGACTGGGTTTCTGCTTCTGATCTGGTAAATGGGGATAGCTTGCAGGTGAAGGAGTGTCTTCTGTCTAGGTGGAGGACGAGATGGACGAACAGTGACAATGGGAGGGTAACGTATGAGTTCATACGTGACGCGGACTTCGTACGGCAATGTCCAGATTTTGGCTTCGGCCTGAGTCTGGGTTTTATACTGACGGGACATGGCTCACTCAATGCATTTTTGCATAAGAGAGGTCTGTCCGATACTCCGAACTGTGGGTGCGGGAGGGGACTTGAGGACGTGTGGCATGTACTGACGACATGCTACTACTATGATGACATTAGGAGTTTAGATGGTATGGGCATAACTCATACTGCGGGGGGTTGGGATTTTAGTAGGGCCTTGGTGGACGTGCGCACATTTGGGGGGCTGGGCGATTTCGCACGGAGGGTATTTGATAGGAGAAGAAGGAGACAGGAGTAGTGGAGGCGGCTCCTATATGAGCAACTGTAGTGGTGCTCCTTGCCGTTGTTGCTGGGTCGCTCCTTTCGTCGCTGTTGTTTGTCCCCGCTTTGCGGGTATGTATATGCCCGCTGGCGGTGGTTGGCATGCTGGATTGCGGTCTTTTGCTCCGACTTCGCGTTCCTGCTTCGCCGTTGCTGTATTTTGCTGTTTGTCTCTTCCTGGCGTCTCACTTTGCTGTCCCTCCTGCTGTGTTCTCTCTGTTCCTCGTTGTTGGTTCCGGGTCACTTTTGTGACCAAGACCACCCGCGAGGGTGCCAGCGTTGAAGTTGTCCTAGTCGTTGTTCGTTTTGTCCTCTGCTGGCGTCACACCATGTGGCCAACGAATCGCCCGTGAGGGCGATTGTTGATTGTTTGTGATGTAATTGTTGTCCATTCATGTTGATGTGTGTTTTGTGTGTGGTGGCGGGTCACCAGTCCCGAACTGTTTGGAGTTCAACTGGTAGTAGTCATCTTTGTCTACGAAGTCCGACCGGTGACTTAATACTGGTACCACGGGTGTGAGGAGCCCCTGGAACTTTGGTTCCAGCCTGGCAACGGTGCGGCCCCTTGGGGAGCTTCGTGGTGGTTGTGGTTTAGACCCAAATCGCGGGTAGAGCACAAGCTCGGTGTGGAGTTTCATTGCAACCGGGTGCCGTGACCCATAGAACGGAAGGAGTTTTAGATAGGCTCCGCTCCTTACCAAGGGGGAGGTCATGTCCAAATACATGACTTCAAATTGGTACTCAAGGATGATCTCGGTCAGACTTGGGGGCGTTGGTGGACGCATTGTATTCACCATGTGCGAAGAGCACCGTGAGGTTGGGTCCACATGGACAGGTACTCACGTTAAAACCTTCGACGTTGTTAATGTGTGTGTTGCTGTTGCTTACCAATGTGGTGGTGTTTACGTGTGTTTGTGGATAAGGTTTATACTATTGTTGTTTACCAATGTGTTGTTGATGTGTGAGTACTTGTTCACCAATGTTTAGGTGTATGTTGTTAACGTCGGTATTGTTGTCTGCTTGTGTATTGTTGTTTACGCGTGTGTTATTTGCTATTGTGTTCTTAATGTTTGTGTTGCTTTGTTTACCAATGTGTTTGTGTTTACGTGTTTGTTGTTTACGATTATGTTATTGTTGTTTGTATGTGAGTTTCCATATATCATGGTGTATTGAATTTGTTGTTTATTATGTAGTTGGTTTTTCAGCAAAATGTTTAGGATTCGGTTTTGCGTTTGCTGCAGACTGCTACAGTATGTAGAATTTCCCCAAGCTGTGATACTGTGCCTGATTTATGATTCAACTAAAGAAAACTAAGCCTGCTTGAGAAGATGAAGAAATTACTTAAATGGAAGAGTCTGTACATAGCTTTTCTTTGTTTTAAAATTTTCGTCTACATAAACGCCTTAGTACTTATACGTTTCTACTTTTTCTATTGTGATATTGCAATTATCAATTGTAATAGAGCTGGTGTTGAAGATACATTGGTTATTATGAAATATTAGGGTTATTTCATGGTTAGGGAGATGTATTGGTTTAATATGCATCAGCTTCGTTTTCGATGCATTTATAACAATGCCATTATCATAGCTCCATTTCGTGATTATAATCAGTTCATTTTGCATAATTCTGCTTGCTTCGTCTATTCTTTTATTGGAGACAACGATTGCAGTATCATCTGCATAGGCAAATGCTGAACTGTTTTTAAGGACATTTATCATCTCATTTGCATAAATAAGGTATAGAATTGTACCCAGTTTTGATCCTTGAGGTACGCCGTTATTTTCTGAGAAAGTTTCATTGCTTATGTTATTACAGATTTTTACTCGGTAGGTTCTTAATTCCAGATAGTTTTTAAACCATTGTAAGCAGTGTCCTCTAATTCTATTACGTTCCATGATATCTCTGAATTTATTGTGCGATAGAGTGTCGAAGGCCTTGCTAATGTGTACAAATAATGCCAAGCAATGAATATTTTCGCTTATGCATTTATTTATATAATTTGAAAAGTTTCCAAGCAATTTATTTATATTTCTACCTTTTTGGTTTGGATTTATAATTTTATATTTATTCACAAATTCATTCAGTCTTATAACTATTATCTCTTCTAAAATTTTCTAAATGACTAGTAATATTGCTATTGCAGTCATTTTTAATACCACTGTTATAAATTGGGCGTATTATTGAAGATTTGGAACAGTGGCACTGTTTATGCAACTGTTCCAAACTGGAGTTGAAACAGCTGCATTATATATTAAATCTTTTGGTCTAATGTCATCAATTCCTGCGCCTTTTCGTAAATAAACGTTTTTTAAGATGCTCCTCATTTGTAGGAGGGAGATAAATAGAATTTGATAATGGTTTAATATATATTAAAATAGTTATATCGCACTTGTGTAGATTTTTTTTCACATTGATATTCAAATTATCTGCAAATTTATTTTTTATAGCCGAGATAACTTCATTTTTAAAGTTTTTGATTAATGTTGATTCAATACCATTAGTTTTTTACCCACTATTTAATCAATTCCCACGTATTACACACATTGTTTCTATTTTCTAAGAATTTCTTTTTTATTTAATGTATTTCTAAATTTTTTGAATTCGTATTCATATCTTTTATTGTTTTTGTTATTAAGCCATTTGTTATAAAGTTGATCCCGAGTTTTGCAACATTTTAATTCGTTCGTTTTTTATTGTTATTTGTATATTGAGCTTTAGATTTATGATAAATGTTACTAAAACTTTCGTTTATTTTTTAGAAAAAATCATCTGTACTTAAATTTTGTCCAATTACATTCACTTATATATTTCTTTACTTTAAAAATGTTTATTTTCATACTCTGACTTATTGTGTTTTCCTCACCCTGCTTTTGTTTATTTTCTTTTTCTTTTGTTTCTTCTACACAACAAAAAAGAGCATAATGGAAGATATACTTGTTTTTATTACTGTTGCGTGGGTTTGTGTTGTTGTGATATTGCTTCGTATATGAAGATGATCAATACATGTACTTGTTTTTTTATTAATATCTTCTCTTGTGCTCTCATTAACAATGCTTTGGAATCCATTGGACGACAGCATTTCAATGTATTTAGTTGTTGTTATATTTTGTGTAAGAATATCGATATTAATATCTCCAATAATAATTACATCTTGTTTGTTTTTTGTTTTGTTTATAGTTTTGTGCATTACTATTATGAACTCTTTAACATTATTTTTCGGTGGTCGATATATTGAAATAAGAGAGTACGTTTTGTTTTTTATGTTTATATATAGTGCAATACCTCCTCCTCTACCATCTCTGTTTAAAACGAAATAGTTGAAAACATTTAAATTGTAGATGTTATTTTCATTATCGGTGATGTTTGTTTCGATAAATACAATAAAGTTAACTTTGTTTATTATGTCTTGTGTAGAGGCAAGGAATGGCGCGAAATTTAATAATAGTGATCGAATATTCATATACAGTATAGTTGCAGGATAACTTAAACGATTTTTTTCAATTTAATTAAAATTTTCAATTATTTTTACACTGTTCATTTTTATTATTATTATTTTTTATATTTTGAAGAAGAAAACTCTTTTGTTTTTGTTTTGAGCTTTGCATTTAAATATTTGACGTTATTAGCTCTATATCAGTTGTATTATTAATTATTATTGGATTGGAAATTTCATTTTTTTGGCGAAGATATTACAGTTTCGAACCCAAACAAACCTCCAATTAAATTCCTTCGGTTTTGTTTGCGCAAGCCAGAGCAATCTATGTTTATTTGCAGTTAGGTGATCATTTATATACATAAATTTTTGGTTGCTTTCTTCATCTGTCACTATTTTGGCCTCTACTATATGACGCTTAATCTTTCCTAGTAGTTCCTTCTTCTTGTTTAATGTGGTAAACTCAACGATCGTCTTTTGAGACTTCTTCAAGTGGTATGAGTTGCTTATATCGAAGTCGTTAACTTCCACGTTTAATAATGTAGCTATCGTTTTCACAACATCATTTGATGAGAGATTTCATTTGGCACATTTTTTATCTCAATATTCTTATTCAAAAGTTGTTGCTCTAAGTCATTAATTCGTTTATTCATTTCTTGTATTTCCTTTTCTTTTTCTTTATTACTTTCACAAAGCTCATTAACTCGAGAGGTAAGACCTGTAAGAGTATTGGTTATTGTACTGAGATCTTTGAGATGGTTTGATTATTTTCGTTTGCTACAAGTGCTAGTTGTTGCATTTTTGTTTTTATATCAGTATTATATCTGCATAGATGAGACATTTACTTTTAGTGTATCCACTTTGGTTTTCTCCACGTAAATACTGTCGTTAATGTCGCTTAGAGACAGAGAATCTTTGAAGCGTTTATTACCATCATTCTCTTCAATGTCATCATCTCTTTGTTGCATGTGTTGTTGGGTTTGTAACGGATTGTCATCAATTATTATGTGATATGCGTCTTTGCTGTTGGTAGATGCTTTCCTGGTTTTGCATTTATGGCATCTCCACTTGGCTGTCCTATCACTAGCCAACAAGGCGAGAAGTGGTAGAGCGAGTTGCATAAATAACACTTCACGAATTTTATTGTGAGACAGACTCATCTTTTGACTTTGTTTTTTGCTTTATTCTTTGTGAAAATATTAAAAAATTAAAAATAAAAATCTTGTTGGTTTGTTCAGTTTTAATTTTATTTTTATTTAAAAAAATGTTTTTTGAACGTTAATTTATACTCTTTTTAGCAAATAATTTGCTGATTTGGATGTAGTAGTTTTTAACAATTTTCTAAGTGACACTTTAACACTTTTTATGGGTTTAGTTAGAGCACAGATTAAAACACGACCTTTCGCAATGTAAAATGTAAAATCCAGGCACTGAAAGATATATATTTGTATAACTTCAGGCATTAGTGGAATGTAATATACCAATTTAGATGGAGAACTTTGCGTAAAATTTATTTTTATTCATAAATTTTAAACAGATTATTTTGGGTGAAAAATAATTTTTAATGGAATGGCTTAAATTAATTATTTGATTTGCGGATATCTATAGATGTAGCCAGAGGATAACTAAACATTGCATCTGGGCCGGACGTACGGTCGTAATTGTACCATCAAAATGATTTAAAGTAACATGGAAAAAATACGAGATTCACAATTACAACGTAATAGCTCTGTAAATTTTCACTATTATTACACAATTGATTTCTGAATTATGATTGGAAATATTTTGTGCTAAATATTTTATACTTTAATTAAATTAGATTTACATCAAAAAAAAAAAACATTTACATTAACATGTATCACTTATCGCAACCTTTTTATTAATATTTTAGATTCCAATTGATCTATTACAATGAACATTTTTATGAAGCTAGAGGAGATAATATTAAATAATACACCATTTACCATATATAATTATAAAATTATGTGTGGTAAATGGTGTATATGTATTATATTGAATCCGTCCGTTTGTCTTTCCGGAAAACTAACCTTTAACCCCAAATAGTGTTCTATTATCATGGCTTAAATCAATTGAAGTATTAACGCGAATTCTGTAAAACAAGTTATTTAATCTTCTAAATGTTATATATTTTTTAAATTCAAAGAGAGTTTGCCGATTAATTTGCAAATGGATTTAGCTCATATTTACTTATAGTAAATATTCTCAAGATTATTGTTTGCAAATTCTTATTCATTTTTTATTAAAGATAAAAAAGTTACAGACTTATGAACAGAAAATGACAAAAAATTTCCCACTGTGCGATCTTTAAGAATTGTTCGATTAATCCGAATTTTGTAATACATATTTCTTTTGGAACACGGGCAACCTTATGGAGTTGACGATTTAAACTTTCAATTGGACCAGTTTATTGACTTATCACTTCCAAAAATAAATTTAAATTATAGAATCTCATATAGGTATCACTTTGTGTTTTAAGGCCTGCCCACGAAAAAAAGTACTTTTGCAATTTATGTCATAAAATAAAGTCCTACATTTAAATATCAACTATAACTTTATGCCAGTAAATTATATATATTTACATTAAAAAAATATATCATTCATTCAACGAAAAAATTATAAAAAAAATGTCTATTTTGTAAAAAGGGTTATCAGATTTTGTTCAAATTTGGTACGTATATAACCTATGGAGCCATTTAGTCTTTCTCATTTTCATTTTTTTCAATTCAAAAAATCACGAATTTACTCAAGATTTAATTTTTTATAAAAGTTAAAAATGCGACAAAGTACGTAATTTTAAATATTAATATCTCTTTACGATGTAGATGGATTTTAATGATTCAAAGCTCTAATGAAGGCTAACTGAAACTTCTTTAAAGGCAATAAAGCAAACGTAAATGGTTAATTTAAAAATGCTCTCGTAGTGCAATTGCGGTTTTACAATACATTTTTGACAAATATCTACCCGTTTGATTTTAATTTTGTTTTAATATGTTTAAAAGCGATATCTTTATTACAAAATGCAATAATAGTAATTGTTCTGGGGCAGGGTGATTTTTATTTTTATTATTTTTTTAGAAAAATTATCAACAGTTTTTTTAGTAATATGTAACTTTAAGTACTCATAACCCATTAACTATATAAAGTTTATTACTATAAATATTGTAAATGATATCGTTTTTAATTAAAAAATATCATTTTTGCTAAAGATGCACTCACAACAAGAATGTATTTTTTATTTTAAGTATTTTTGATTAATATTAAAGACAAATATGTTTATTGCACAGTAAATTAGCAATTATTCTGGAACAAATTATACCACAAATGACAAATTATGAAATGACTACGACTGAAATTAATTTTAATATAAAAACTAAAAATATTTATTTTTGTATGTAAAATCTGAAGAATTTTTTTTTTTTTTTTCCTTTTTTTCAAATAGTGTACCAGAACGATTTGTATTGCAATTTTTAGTAAACATTATAATTTTTATAATATCAGATGTAGATAAAAATTGAAAGGGTAGACATTTGTCAAAAATGCATCTTAAAATTGCATTTTAAGTATTCATCTTCTATATGTAATTTAAATCATTAAAATCCATTTACAGTTTATAGAGATTTTGGTGTTTAAATTTACATAATTTTTCGATTTTTTTTTTTTACTTTTCAAAAAATTCAAATCGTGAATAAATTCGCGAATTCCAAAGACCTAAGGAACATTTTTGGATATTCCTTCATGGAGTGAACGATATTTGTAATTGGCTTCATAAAATTTTCGAACTAGTTTTCTTATCATCTCTCATTACACTTTGTACAGTACTTTTGTCAATATTAGAGTATGCTTTTCACCGCTTATTCTGCAAATCTTGGCAGATTTGTGCTATCTATTTGCTCTGTTGTAATGATCTTTTCATCAGCGCCCAATATCTCTCAATTTTGCGGATCTCCGTGCAGTTTGAAGGATATACTTCTTTAGAAAAAAAAAATTATATTATTTGCACTGTAACATTCGATTGTGCATTTTTCATAATGAGTGGTGGCTAAATCTGGCTAAAATAGCTCAGAACCATTGATTTGTTAAATAAACGTTTTTTATAGATTTCTCGATATAAATGTTGATATTTATTGTCCCTTTTACACCGCCACGGCGGCTTGTCTTCTTGGATAAAATCTTTTCCTTGATGTATAGCTCAAACGTGGTAGAAAAAATCCTGTCATGTTACACTCTAGGATAACTTCGGTCCTAGAGAGCGTAACAGTTTGGCAGGTACATAAAGGTGCACCATTGCCTGGACTTGTCTGTGGGTCTATAATGGAAGAAAAGGACCTTCGGGGCCTGACCAGAGACTTAACACAATCTGGTACCACGGGAGCCAGTAGCCCCTGGTGCGGCAACATCGATTCGGTGTTGTCGCACTGGACTGGCTGTTGAAGAGGCCCTTCGGGGAGTCACGTGGTGGCTGTGGTTTAAACCTAAATCGCAGGAAGGGGTTTATAGTCCCGATGTGGTGTTGCATAGCAACACGAGTCGCCAATAGTGCGGCAGGAGGTTAGATAGCTCCAACTCCTAAGCAAGGGGGAGTGGACTTATCCAGACAATGAGTCTCTCGAATTGCCACCTGTGTGTTCTTAACAGGCACATGGGGGCGTTGGTTGGCGCATTGTACTCACCCGGTGGTGAGACCACCGTGGGATAAGGCCGTCATGGCAGGTGCCCACGTTAATCTCGACCACATTAATCTCGACCACATCTGTCCCTTTTACACTTATTATGCATATTTTACACAGACCCCTACTCCGTAACTACACAAAACCCACATAAGTGAATTTATTAACAGACTACTTGACTTGACTACACCTTGAGTTTGGATTTTTAAGTGTTTTACGTTTATTAAATTTTTAAATTCTAAAACTGTTTTTAGTTTTAAAAAACGTTAATTTTTCTTGAACAGTCATTAATTTAGAACAATTTAGGATTTTTAATTTAATTTTTCAGTTTATGTATATCTTCTGCGCACATTGATAAAAATAATGGCAAATAAAAACGAAGTTCTTTTCGGAAGAAAAAAAAAATAATATTTTACAAAAATTTTACCAATTTTTTATATTCGTCATATACATACACTTAAGTTTTAATAAGAATTTATTTTTTATATTTTTAGGTGTTGTACCAATTAATAGCAGAGGAGAAAAGCAACGAATGCACCTACGGGACGGATTTTTAGCAGATCAGTTAGATCCTATATATGTTGCTTATAATATGTAAATATAACATCTTATACATTTACGTTATAATTCCATTATCTACATAATTTACAAAAAAAAAAAAAAAAAAAAAAAAAAAAAAAACAGAAACATACATATATTTATATATACGTACTAACTCATGAATTAACAAATTATAAATTATTAAATATGCCAGCATATTTCTACTATGCAATAAAAAAAAGAACGTGTAGTTTCAATAATCATTATGTAGTTTCTACATTAGGGTGGGTCAAAGATATTTCTATCTCAGAAGCTATTCTAATAATTTCTTAATTACAAACCTTACAAATTTATTAATTCATTTTTAGCGTAATTAGCCGTCCTCTGGTCTTAAAGTTTGACAGATATGACTACTGTAAAGATTACATTCGTTAGTCGCTTTTCTTTAATTCTTTTCATTGCTACTCCTTTTTAGATATCTTGTGAAAAAATTTAAAGCTATAAGGGCCGTTATTATAAACTTCCTATAAGGTATCAGATAGTTAAAGGTAAGATAAACTAAAATGAGCAATAAAGTAAGTCTTATCTAGTTTTTGTTATTACAACTTAGTTTTAAAGTAAATTTTATTAGAGAAACATTTGTTCAGACTTGCCACATCTAACATCTACTATCTTTCATCAATAAAAATGTCACATGGTCGAAAAGAATGCTTGACGAGAAAAGAAAAACTTTAAACAGTCGTTAAAAATAATCAATAATTTTTATTAAATATTGCAATTAGCCCTCTAATGGTCAAGGCTGCTTCAGGACATCTTTTTATATTTTTATTTTTTTATATATAGAAGTAAAAATCTTTTAGTATTATAATCATTTAGTCAATTAGTTGACATAATAACCTAAATATCTAGACGTTTAATCCTCCACGAATTTTACACTAAATATATTTTTAATCTATAAATTCGTTTTATAACTTTTGCTTATTATTTTTTTTTTTTTTCTTAATTTTTTTTTTCAATTTCATGTCATTTTTCTAAGGATGACACAAAAATAATCGAAAGATGTTAGGTGAAACAAAATGAGATGGGAACATCTTGTAAAGATGTTGAGTTATGAGCCCTATACAATTTATATGAAAAGACATGTTGTAAATTTGATGGTAGATGTGATCGTAACGGCCTGTAACGGCAATATAAACAAATAAAAAACGAGTATATTTTTAAAATAAATGATTTAAAACAAACTTAAAGTCAACGCCGGAACAAATATAAATATAAACAAAAAAAAACCAAACCGGAATACATATGTTTTTATTTATTTTTTTTATAAAGCAGAAAATTTTCAGCTCCAAATGCATAAACCTTGCAAAAAAACAATGGTCAGATGTTCTGTTCTTTAGCTTATCGGTCACCTTTGGTATAACTTGTACTTATAATAACCAAGAACAGTTAATGTTAACATCCTAAATTTAGTTATTGGGTAGTTATAATAACGGCCCGAAAAATCGTCTTTTACTTATCATAAATCACATCTGACATTTTATTGCCTTTTATTTGACGCTGTTTACTTTTACAGAACATTTGATAGATCGTTCACCTGTAAGTTCTCGTGGGAAATAGACGTATTTTATTATTTGTAAACAGACGTATTGATCGTGAAATAGTGAAAAAACATATTTAAAATAATAGGAAATTGGACGCTATAAATATTATTTTGTGAGTGCAACATTTATTAAATAGAATACACGAAACATTTGAAATAGAAACAAAAGTAAGTTGGGTAAATAAATAAACAAAAAGAAAAAATGAGATAAAAGTGTTATAATAATATGTCATAATGAATTTAAAAGTCTAAGAGTTTTCATGATGATAGATGACTCAGCTTAAATGACGGAAATGCTTACATATTTCTCAACGGGGAGAATGTCAAAAATAAAAATACTTATGATTCAGAATATAACAAAAACTATTTACCCGTGAAACCACTTGATAGAGCTTAGTAAGACAAATTTAAGTCCCCAAAAGTTGGTGACTTCTTCCCAAAGTCGACCTTATAGGGAAAAATAATTTTCGCATTGTTCCCATTTGAAAAGGTGGTGTGTAAGAAACGAAAATCGTTCATCACTGAGGATTGTTACAGAATAATCTCTCATTACCTGAATGAATGTTAGAAAAATGTCTATACTCACCAACTTGAAATAGTAAGAAACCAATGTTCAGAGTTGAGTTGGAACCAGATCAAATCAAACTTAAAAGAAATGAATTATATCCTACATACTCCCTGCTATATATATTGAATATAGAGGAAACTTAAAAGAAATGAAATAAATCTCTTACGGAAACAATAACCTCTTAATAAAAATATGACAATTTTTATGTCATCCATGTAAAATACAATACAAGAACTTTTAAAACCCAAATGATTCAAATCGTCTTTACGAGAAAATTAGTTATTTGGGGATATGTTTCTGGAAAGAAAATGGTTTAAACCAACATAAATCGGAGATATCTCACTGCATGCAAATACCAAATATTGATGTAATTTTAGTATCAGGGACTCATCTTACCATTAGATCTAATTTTTATATTACGTGCACATGGTGGTACCGGTATAAGATTAAGAAGACAAATCAGACATTATGTCCTAGATGAGTCCTCAAAAGATTATTTGCAAGCAACAACCATTGACACTAAGTTCAATTTATTGCCCCTACGATTTTCGATGACCAAAGGAAAATTTGAAAAACTGTTTAGCACACTAGAGATCGTTTCCTAGCATGTGGTGATTATAATGCTAAACACACTTAATGAGATTCCAGGTTATGAATCCCAGAAGTAGACAGCTATACTAAGTTCTAGATGATTGCAAAAATGGCATGGATTTCGTATCTTCAGGACAACCACCGTGCTAGTTTGCTGATCGTAGAAAAATTGCTGACCTCATATATATTAATATGTCATGAATTCCATGAGACATCACATATGATATATTCCCTATATCCCAGATTTGGTTCAATTTCGGCACTTGCAAGCTTTGTAAAATCTCATTGACATATCTATTTTAATTTTTTGAAATTAAAAAAAAATTTATTCACATTTTTAATTTCGTAAAAATGAAAATATTTCACTTTTTATATAATTTTAATTAAACATATATTTTGAAGTTTAAGTCCGATTTCATTGATTTAAATGTCGTTAGAAAGGCAATTAATTCGTCTTTTAATACCAATATTAGAAAAAGAAATCAATTTTTAATAAATTGCATTTATAATGCAAATTCATTTTTTGGATGCATTTTCTCCCTCTTCGATTTTTTATTTTCTTAAATAAACGTAAAACTTGATATATTGACCAAACAATTTTTGTAATGAAAAGCTGTAGTATTTTTTAATTTATTTTTTTTTTTTCTAAAAAACACCAGCAAATTTTTCAATACAAATTTATTTAAATACTTTTTTGCCTTTTACTAAAAGCATAAAAAATTGTTTAATTGACTGGTTTATTTATAAAAAAAATTTTATAAAAACAAAATTATATATGAATAATTAGTAAAATCGTCAAATTTTAACAAAATAACTTTTTAAAAAAAAATTCGTTGAAGAAATTTTATAAAAAATGCACTGAAAAATTGCAAATGCATTTATGCATCTAGTGCAATTTATAACTAAAATTATTTAATTTAAATAAAATATAATTACCGTTAAAATATTTTTAAATCAATTAAATCCGTAATTTAAGTAAGTAGTGTAGTAGAATAATATGTCTAAATCAAATCGTCATAGTATCAAAAACAATAAGAAAAATTGCATTCAGTGTAATTTAGTGATAAATGAAGAAGAAGATGATTTTATTGTTTGTGACAAGTGCAATAAGATTTATCATGCAGTTTGTACACAACTAGATAAACGCAAATATGAATTCTTATTGCAGCATGAAAATGAAGAGTTTGTTTGTCATCATAATAGTGGTACCATTAAAACTGAGCTGAATGAGATCAAAAGAGATTTCATGGCAAAACAATACGATGACATTCTGAAGGGTATTGCAGAGAACAAGAAAAAATTGAAGCTGTCCAGAAAGAAAACAAAATATTGAAGCAAGAAGTAAAAGCATTAAAAAATTCGATTAAATTTCTAAATGATCATCGAGTTAAACATGATTGTTTAGTAAGTGGAGTAAGTGGATGTACCGATTTTGAAGCTTACAAGTAAAGTTGGTGTAGAGTTAAATGCGGACGATGATGCATATTTTATTAAAAATCGTAACAATAGAAGTGGGAAGGATGAAAAGAAAAATTAGGATAAAGCGTAGAAACAGACAGTGGTTGTAAAATTTAATTCTAAAAAATCTAAAGAGAAATTAATGTCTGTAAAGCAAAGCTAAGGGAAACTAAATCAAAGATTTTCGTTAAGAAGAAGTGGATGAACTGTTACTGGAGGCAAAAACAAATCGTCAAGGATTCGTAGATCTCAACATGGTACTGGTACTGATCGTGAAACAAGGGTAGACAATGATGATGATGAGGTTAATTTATCGCCTTAGTTTTTTTTTCTTATTTTTTTTTTTTTATTTATGATTTGTAGGTATATTTATATCATTTATTTTTTCTTATGAATAATAATCATTATTTTTTTGATTTTAAATCTTTTGTTAATTACATAAAAAACAATACAAGTTCATATTTTTCAATAATCTCTATTAAGGCTAAGAGTATTTCTTCAATAAATAAATTTAATGAATTTAAAGCTTTAGTTGCTAGGTTACCACGGTTACCCTATGAATTTAAAGCTTTAGTTGCTAGGTTACCACGGTTACCCTATATAATTGCCGTTCAAGAAACATGGGCCATGGAAAATCTAGCTCAAATATACAATATTCAAGGTTAAAATAGTGTTCATTGTTGTAGACCCGATGGCTATGGAGGTACATCAGTTTTTATTCAAGAACTGTGAGAAAGTAAAACATTTACATATTTAATTGTTTAACATTAGAAAATAATAAAATTAATGGTAAATCCATACAATTTACCTCATTCTATTGATCACAAAAATGTAACACATATAAATTTTTATCGTTTCTGGAGAATATACTTCATAATTATGGGCAAAATCCAATAATTTTTGCTGGAGATTCGAATATTGATGGATTACAACTACATTCGTCAGAAAATTTGTTAAATTTGCTTGCGTATTATGACTTTAAAAATTGTTATATATTGATTACGTGGCCAGAAAGCGGAATATCCATAGACCATATATACAGTAACATTCTAAATTATTTATCTATACAATCCGTGGGATATAAACTATCAGACCATAATCTTATTTCGTACAGAAACAAAATTCAAGTTCAAAACCAAATATTAAGAGAAAATGTTTATTTGTGTTGTGATTATAATTGTGTTTATGATTATATTTGTAACCATCTGCCGAATATAAACCAAACATGAGATCGATCTATTGATACATCTCTGATAGTATCTTGTGTTGACGCTGTCAGAATTTCTACCTTTGAGAAAAGACAAAAATAGTCCATTAGAGCAGGAAGCTGCCGTTAATGTCGTTAATTTTATTTGTAAAGGCCTAGATCATGGACATTGTGGTGTGGCAGGTTTATTTTACGATTTTACAAAGACATTTGATTTAATTGAAAATGACATCTTCTTACAAAAACTTGACTGTTATGGTATGTATGGAAAAGAAGTACTATCCCTTCTGGGAACTTATTTGAGAAATCGCCAGAAATTTGTCCAGATTGGTGGTCGTAGAAGATCATTTCGTGAAGTTGAACATGGAGTACCGCAAGGCAGCGTACTTGGACCTTTATTGCTTATTATTTATCTTAATGACTTGAAAAATCTTGAACTTACTGCAAAATGTTTATATATGCAGATGATATTAGTTTATTTTACCCTTACAAACATGAAGTCAAAGTATATATATAGAACGAGATGCGGTAAATGCTAACAAATCTCGATTGATGAGATTTAAGCCATATTCGGAATATAAAAACTTTAGTTTTTTTATAGATAGAAATGAAATCATGGAAGTCAGTTCTATTAAGTATTCAGGTATACAATTGTAGGGAAATCTTTCTTGGAATCAACATATCGAAAATCTTAAGATAAATGCAGCCCAAACTCTTGGATTTCTATACAAATTTAAGAACAAATTTGATAAAAAAAAAACGAAATTATACAATTTTAAAAATGCATCTAAAAAAACTAAAATTATTTAATTAATAATGTAATATAATAATTAATAAAAGAGGGCAAATGAAGAAGTCTAATACATTTTAAATAATGAAAATCCGAAAAAAGATATGAAAAATATCGTCTTTTAAAATAACGTACTTTTTCGATTCCGTTTTTTAATAATTTTAAACCGCGAAAACTTTTTAACAAAAGTTTAACAAATTTTATTAGCTTCAAAGAAAACGTCAGTAGTCATATCTACATTGAACCTTATGTTGAGTGTAAGGAAGATATAAACAAATTTGTTAACAACTTTACGTCGTTAGTTGCTTCAGCGTTGGAACATTCTAATAGTCCAGTTTATAAAAAAGATGCTTATTTCCATTTCAGATATTAAAGAACTTATTTTTGAAAGGATAAAACACACAAGAGAATGGCAGCAAACTAGATCACCAGCTGCAAAGCTGAGGCTGTCCGTTGCAAGCAAGAAACTAAAAAGAGCCCTTAAAATAGAAGAGTATCGCCGAAGTAAAAATTACATTGAAAGTTTGACAAATAACAAATTTTCTAACTTTTCCATATGGAAGCGAAAAATATTAGGCTACCAGTAGAGACACAAAGTTTTCTAAATAAAGCTGACGGTACCTGGGCGCGAGTTATGGAATCAACGCAACCACCACCGAAACCATCCAGTCAGATTTCTTAAGAACTCAACAACAACAACAATATTATTGCAATAATGCACTTTCACTTTTAGAACAATATATTTAACAATTTGCAAAACATAAAATTAATAAGAATTTTGTTAATCAGTTTAACTTTACAAAATAATCAATTAAGCACTTTTGTATTTAGTAAATATGTATAATATTAAACAAAATCAATAAAAGTTCAGTTGTTATTCAGTAGTGAGAAAGACAAGTTGATTTTTTTGTATTAAACAAGTTCACCATATACAAAACTGGCATAGTCGGATAGGCCTGAGTGGACGATCTTTCCCAAAGGACAATATTGGAAAACCTCCTGAGGACAATACTGAAAGAAAAACTTCGAGGGAATATCGGAGGAAATAAAAAAATCCACAGGACAATATTGAACGGAAATCGGCGAGTATTAACTTCTTACCACCAGGAAGAACAGGAGGACCCTACTCTTGATTTGGTGAGTAAAAACAAAAATTGTGATGTGTGTTAAAAAAATATATATAAATAAAGGCGAAAATAAAGACGAAAAGGCCTGTAAAGCCTTAACAAAATATAATAACTGAGACTCCTATCGCAGGACCCTCCAGTATAACAAAACTCTAATCTGCGACTCCGTAGCCCCAAAAGCCGGACCCTCCAGGTTAGAAGAGTATATCAAGTAATAAGGGAAAGTGAAAAAGTGAAATGTCATTTAGAATATAAGAATATAATAAAAAAAAAACATACATACTACATACGATAGTAAAATTATCGCTTGCCTAATTGAAACAAAAGAAAACAAAGAATTAAAAAGCAAAAAACAAAAAAATATATATATGTAGTAAAAGAATATAAAAATCTTAAAAATAAAATAGCCATTATTTGAGATTTTAGATTACAAATAAAAAGTATCGAAGGAATATCGGAACGGTGCTATTTTTAGAATTCGGTAAAATAAATGACCATTATTTGAGATCTTAGATTACAAATAAGAAGTATCGAGGGCATATCGGTACGAAGTTATTAGGTTACAAACAAGAAGTATCGAGGGCATATCGATACTTAAAATAATAATAAAAAAGGAAAAGAAATGAAAATATATAAACCATATACATAAAATAAAAAAATATATAAATATATAAATACATAAATATATATAAAAAGGAAGAATAAAAAAAGATATAAAAATAAAAAATAATTAAAAATAATAAAAAAATTCAAACCCAAAAGACCAATACCCGATGCAATTAAAGACCTACCAACATATGACGGTAATCCACGCCTGTTAAACGAATTTATAAATAACGTCGAAGAAATTTTACTTCACATTAGAACCTATGACGCTACACCACAAGGACAAATATTGTTGAGAGCAATGCGCAACAAAATAATCGGACAAGCCAACTAAGTTTTAAATATGTACGGGACACCTCTTAATTGGGACGACATTAAGGAAAATCTCATTTTGCATTATTCGGACAAAAGGACAAAAACATCCTTAATTAGAGACCTTCATAATATTCGTCAAAAGTAAAATAACGTAGAAAAATTCTACGTGAAATCATTGAAGTACAGGCATCTCTATTTAATAACATCCAAATACACAAACGTGACGAAAGGGTTGTTAAAGCAAAAAAAGAACTGTATTCCGAAATGTGTCTAAACAGTTTTCTGATTGGCTTAAGAGATCCTTTAGGTTCGACCATTAGAGCGTCTAAACCGGATTCATTAGCAAAAGCTTTTTCTTTATGCATTAAAGAACAAAATATTTTTTACATGAAGACAAATCCCTCTACCACCCAAAATAAATGGCAACCAAGACCAAACAATTCATTCTATGGTGGAAATAATGGATTTACACCTCTTTCTCAACAAAATCTCCTCACCTTACAGAAACCAATATGTATATACCCAACAATCGAAAGAAACATTAAATTACAGCATCCAACCTTTTGAACGTAAAATAAACTCTAACTTCCCTTACCAAAACTATAGTCAAAATTCATTTAAACATAATACGTTTAAAGGATACAACAATCCGGACAGACAGAGTACCTAGTTATTAATAAACATGGGTTTCAGTTAGGCTACATTAATATTTCGTCTCCATTCGGACTGTTTCATATAGAAACAGTCCTCAACAAATACGAATTGAACAAAGAGGTTAGACTACAAACTTTTGTTGAATTCAACCAACCAGGCGAATTAAGGTTTCTTTTATTTAATTTCCACAATTATTTTGATGGATTCATCTAATTATGATATACTGTTACAATTAGAAGCCAATATAGATTTAGCAAAAAATATAGTTGTAACAAAAAATTCCAAACCCCTCTTGAATTTAAACATAATTTTTCATCTGGGAATTAATTAGAAACCAATATAGATTTAGCAAAAAATATAGTTGTAACAAAAAATTCCAAATCCCTCTTGAAATTAAACCTAATTTTTCATCCGGGAAACATATTATTTCTGATAACAGATACATAATCTAAAATATTCTGATAAATGTGGACCTGGCCGTGTTTCAAGCTGTGTTCTTATAAAATGTATACATTCTCTTATATCTCCAATAAGGATGTAATGGTCGTTTTGGTTAGAAATGAATAATCCAGAAACATTTTTTGTTTTTTTTTTTATTTCACAAATATAATTTTGTATTTAAATTATTGTTACAGTAGATTGCCACGTTGAACCTAAAGTTACCAAGACCTGGTTTTTAGCTGTTTTTTTTTTAACAAAGTGAATTTCTCCATGGTACACAGAAAAAGTTCTTTAAATTATTTTTTTAATAAAATTAGTAACTAACTTTGTATTGGAATTTAATTATATTATTTATTAATATAATTAACTTTCTAATTGGTTTAAAACTATTTTAAAAAAAAAAAAATATATGAAGGAAAATTAAAATTCGCCTACAAAAATATAGATATAAAATAAATTTGAGCAAAATCCGTATCATTTTTATGATTGGAGCAAAATCAATTACAAATTAATATTCGCAATTCTTTCTTAATTGAAGTCGATTTTTACTTTTTCTGTGTATCGATAATAATTTCTTTTGTTTTATTGTAAGTTTTATTTTTATAAAACAGCGTCATTTTATTTCATCAAGCTCTAAAAACAGTCTTGTAAAACTTGCTGTAGTGAAAAAATGCCAACTGGGTCTTCTAGTACCCAAAACAAATGATACCTAATAACAAATAACAAACAAAAATACAATTTCATGTGTATGTTGTTGAAAAGAGAACAAGAAATAGTTTATATATTTATTTACCTTTTAATGAATTACAGAACTGTAGAAATACTCTTAAAAAAGAGAAAAAATTCTTATTTCGCAATTCTAGATTTTTTTTATTCTTATTTTAAAATTGTTGGTATTTCATTTATATTTTATTAAATTACTTATTGATGGATAATTTGCTAACAGCAGATGTGTTTTTATTTTTATCTTTTCTGTCTCTTATTTAATGAGAGCACAAATTGTATATAGTTGTAAATCTACATGAAGAGAAATGGTAGTAAGAGGTTTGTGCCTGAGTTAAATATCATTATTAGCTATCTGGAAAAAAAAATACCCATAAAATTCCTATTTTTACTTCTTAATATCATTAGTTATGTAATAAAAATCTTTAAAGAAAATAAATGCTAAGAAATTATAAGATTGGTAATTAAGATATTATCTATATATATAATATATATGCAATTTTAAGAAACTCTACAGAAAGTAGCAAACAGATTTTGTAAATCTACTACGTTTTGTTACAACATTTTTTTGTATCAAGAATTTTTCTGGATTCTCTTTTGATTAAAATTCCATCATTATACACAACGAGGTTCAAAAGTAGATAAATTGAGGCTAATAAATTATTTTCCGTTTTAATCTTGAACTATTAACACCTCTTCAATAAAAGTAAAACAAGTGTTTAGAGGATAGCGAAATTAAGTCCAAATTTCACAACTTAGCATATAAATGTGCAGAAATAAATCAAATTCCACCGAAATTACAGGTAACAAAAAATTTGTTAGTTTAAATTGGAATGAAACCTAACACCCTTTTTCACCAAAACTTCTAGAAATTATGTAGCACCTAACCCATAGTAAGCCTCATTCAAAAGAATCTCGTGAGCATTGTGAATACTTTCTACATCCACTGCTGTTCTTTATCAGTGTTTTACCAACTTTTTACATCATCTTTAGCATACAAGAAATTTGCCTGTAGCGGGAAGGGATAATACCACGATTCATTAAATCGTGACTAATTTATTTCAACTCTTGTCTATTCATCAAAAAGCTAAAACCCATATTAACTTGCATTGCCAATCCTAAAATTTAAATCATAAAATATTTCAATCACTTAAATTATATGTTAACTATCCAGCGTTTATGCAATAAAAGCCCTAACAACTTTAAACATATAAAAGTATTAACTGAGCTAAATATTCAAATTATTACGATATTACTATTAAAACTTAAGTTTATAAAATTCCTACTAATGCTAACTAAAAACACATATTTAAATATCTAAATGTAAAATAAATATTCAACTAAATAACATCATATACTAATACCCTGGCAAAATTACATAAAAATATCATGCAAGAACTTCTGTAACAAACCACAGCATCAACCTACAAAACCCACATCATCCAGTACTGTTGAAGGCCTTCATCGGATACAAATGTTGGGGTAAGTTCGATCACAATTTTTGTTGCTTTCCAACATATTCATATTCTTGCATTTAATTTACATAACTAAAGAAGTAACAACTAAATAAAATAATGGTTAAAATAAAGAAAACCCTAATGAGAATCTTACAACAACATTAATAAATGATCTTTTCTACTTAATTAGTTTAATGAGTACAAAATACTCTTAAATTATTTCGGAGATGGATAAATTTTGTAATTCATTCATAAAGAAATAAAATAATAAGATCACAACAAAAATAAAATAAAAAACATAAAGAATTCCGTATGTTATTAACATTACTTCAAGTTAACATAATAATGATTAATGTTAGTAACAATTACATATGATATGTAATTTACATAATAACCCTGAAAAAAATAATAACGATCTCTTTTATTGTTAAGCTTTTGGTTCTCTAACATTTTAGTTGTTGTTCCTCTAGTATTTATTTATTATGTTTTGCCAGAAATTTTACATTCATCATCATATATAAGCCATTAGGGCTATAAATTATTATTATTTTTTTTTTATAATTATTGATTCGGTTTTGTTAATTATTTAATTATACAAATATTTAGTTAATAATGAGATGTCGGACATACGAAATATTATATATTTAGTTCGAAATATGATTGGGCTTTCAAAATATTAAAATATTTTAATTTTCAAATGTCTATTTTATTAATAAATTTATTTACCAGCATTATGAATTGCTAATTGGAAAATCTAAAGGGTGTTTTCATTCGGCATATACATATACAGGGAAATACTGTAAGACATGTAAAGTTAGTGTAGTTTAGGGGTTTCATAAAACACTAACCATTGAAATATGAGAGATAATATAATTATAGGATTGCAACTTCTGGCATCTTTTTGTGTTATTTAAATGATTTTGTTTATGACTAGACTGGGGCAAGAACAAGTTATATATTCTAGTCATTCTGGCCCTGACATCGTAAAGTAAAAAATAGGGAGTCTACAATAAGAATATGTAAAGAAAACGCGGATTCATAGGAAAGGACCGAACCCCCCCCCCTCACCACTGTTGCTAGCACTATAAAGGCTCCCGTAGTCCTATCCTATAAAATTAGTTAGTAGTCGTCTAGCTTCCACAGGTTATTAATAAATGATTTTATATTTTATTCCTGGGGGATGATTTATTTTGGCTACACCTTTCGACGTGATATTACAAGGAAATCTTATATTATACCTTTGTTTAAATCCGGAAGCAGATCCAACATTTCCAATTATAGAGGTATTGCTAAATTAAGTGTTATTGCAAAACTTTTCGAAAAGATAGTTACTGAAATCCTTTCGCAACAAGTTGTATGTTATCTTTCGCCATTTTAGCATGGATTAAGAAAAGGATGTTCCACTACTACTGACCTTTTGGAGTTCGCAACGTCAGTTACAACTGCATTTGACTCCGGTTTACAGACTGACGCAATATACACAGATTTCAGCAAAGCTTTCGATAAAGTAAATCACGATCTCCTGTTGTTCAAATTGGATAAACTTTATAAATGATTTACCAGCTTGCATTAAGAATTCTAGAATATTAATGTATGCTGATGATGTAAAGCTGTTCCATAGCTTTAATTATTCCTATCAATGTTCCTTACTCCAATCAGATCTTGACAATATTTATGATTGGTGTATGATGAATATAATGGATCTGAATTTAAGAAAGTGTAAACACATGATGTTCTACAGAAGAAGTCCACTATTCTGTAGATACACATCAAATGAATATCAACTTGATCTAGTCGAAGAATTTCTTGATCTGGGTGTGTTGCTTGATTGTAAACTATCCTTTATATCCCACGTTTCGCAAATCGTTAATAAGGTCTAGAACTCCTTCTAGGTTTTCTCAAGCGCTGGGGAAGAGAGTTTAATAATCCTTATGTTTCCAAGCAATTATTCATATCTTTTGTAAGACTAATCCTGGAATATTCTTCCGTGGTCTGGGATCCTCAATACGAAGTTCATATAAAGAAAATTGAATCGGTCCAGAAACAATTTCTCTTATTTTGTCTTCGTAATCTTCCATGGAATCCTAATATTAATTTACCATCATATGAAAGTCGATTACAGCTTATTGATCTCTCTACTCTTGAAAGTAGGAGAAAATATATTAATATTTCATTTGTAATTAATTTAGTAAACGGTTAAATTAATTCTGAGTTCCTGCTTCGTAAGATCGAATTCGTAATCCCAAATCATCCAACTAGAAATTATACTCCTTTAAAAATTAAATATTTTCGAACCAATTATGCCAACTTTGATAAAATGAGACAACAGTTTTTATCCATATATTGATTTTTCATCAAATCCATTCCGCATTAAGAGAAGTATTTTTAACTTAGTTAAATAATAAGTTTTTGTTATTGAATGATTATGAAAATATTTTATTTTAATAGCTTTAATTTCATTGGCTATTAAATAAATAAATAAAAAAAATAAAAAAACTCTAAGTTTATAAAGCAAATTCCAGTAGACGTCAAGGATGGAGATATCTACGTAGGAAAAATTTATATAAGGTATAAACAGTGAGGAAAAACTACACCTCTTAAAACTTTGCCGTAATTATAAAGATATATTTTTTAAATAAAATACAAAATTGAAAATGAAGTCAAACATAAAATAACAACATCGGACGACATTCCTATATATAAGAAATCATATAGATACCCCCAAATACGTAAGACTGAAGTAAAACGACAAATAGCAGACATGTTAGAGCAAGGGATAATACGCCCAAGTTATTCCCCATGGAGCGGCCCTGTGTGGATCTTTCCAAAGAAAGTAGACGCAAGTGGCAAACAAAAATGGCGACTGGTAATAGACTATAGAAAACTCATCGAGAAAACCATATCCGACAGGTAACCCCTTCCCAATATAAGGAAATCCTTGATAAATTAGGAAAATGCATGTATTTCACCACACTCGATTTAGCAAGTAGTTTTCACCAAATAAAGGTGCATGCTAAAGATATTCCAAAAACTGGATTCACCGTAGAAGATGAATATTATGAATACGTTAGAATGCCTTTCGGACTTAAGAACGCACCACCGACCTTCCAAAGGGTCATGGATAACGTGTTGGGGGATCTCGTAGGTAAAATATAGATGTTATTATCTACTCTACATCCCTACAAGAACACTTACAAAATATCGAGTCGGTTTTCAATAAGCTCAGATCATCAAATCTTAAAATTCAAACAGATAAATCAGAATTCCTGCAAAATGAAACAAAGTTCCTAGGGCATATTATATCAACAGATGGAATTAAACCCAACCCGGTAAAAAATTGATGTTATAAAAAACTTTCCAGTCCCTCGAACCCAGATGCAAATTAAAAGTTTTCTTGGGCTCGTGGGTTATTACCGAAAATTCATAAAAGATTTTTCTAAATTAACTAAACCCCTAAGAGAATGCCTTAAGAAAAACAAAAATATAGACTTTAATGATAAATACATGAACGCTTTCGAAACATGTAAATCCGTCTCAACTAACGATCCTATTCTACAGTACCCTGACTTTACAAAACCTTTCATTCTAACCACAGATGCAAGTAACTTTGCATTAGGAGCCGGACCGTCCCAAGACCATATAGGAAATGACAATTCAGAGTGCAATTACTCCACAATAGAAAAAGAACTATTGGCTATAATATGGGAGAAAAAATATTTCCGTCCCTATCTGTTTGGGCGTAAGTTCTTTATTGTGACTGACCACAGACCACTCACGTGGATAATGAGTTTGAAAGATCCCAATTCCAAATTGGTCAGATGGCGCCTTAAACTAGAAGAATTTGACTATGAGATAGCATACCAGAAAGGAAAATTAAACACAAATGCTGAAGCCGATTAAAAATAGACACACCTAAATTATTAGAGATAAACATAAACGATGTTGCTTCCAATCGAGGAACGTCCGGTACCACTGTGCATTCAGCAGAAGGAAATTTAAAGGATGGTATATAGATCTCAGAGAAACCTTTAAACGACTTTAATCTACAACTTATATTTGAAAAATCATCAAAAAATCCAGAAATGTCGGTTATGATGCCATTTAAAAGTAGACAACGACGGATAATTAGGAAACCTCTATATACAGAAGAAACAGTAATAGACATTTTCAAAAAATTTCTTAACCCAAACAAGTTGTCAGCTGTATTCGCTGATGACAACACTTTTCGCACTATTCAATCAGTTTATTCAAAATTTTTCTCAAATAACAAAATATTCCGTTTAATACAATGTACAGAAATATTAGAAGACATAACAGATAGTGACAAACAGGAAGAACTTATAAAAAATTACCATGAAAATAAGATCGACCGCGGAATTAACGAAACATTTCTCCATCTTAAAAGAGAATTCTACTTTCCTTTTATGAAAAACAAAATAACGCAAATAATTAGCAACTGCGATAAATGTAATACCCTTAAATATGACAGGAATCCCTCAAAACCATTGCTTGAAAAACCCGAAATCGCTTTAAAACCCCTAGACATTTTACATATAGACATCTACAGTATAAATCACAAACAAATCTTAACAATAATTGACAAATTCTCAAAATTTGCCGCAGCTTATACACACTCTTATCAAGGAATTCCATGTGTTTTCTAATGTTTACGGTATCCCAAGAAAAATTATTGTAGACTGCTAATATCTTTAAAGAATTTTGTAAACAATTCCAAATTCATCTACATATTACCTCATTTCAACAGAACACGAGCAACGCTCCAGTTGAAAGATTACATTCCACCTTAACCGAAATATATAGAATTGTAATAATAGTCGGGAAAGAAAACCACCTTAGTGAAGACCATAATAATATACTCACAGAAACCCTCATAACTTACAACAACTCAATACATTCTGCTACTAAATTGATCCCACTTGAACTATTTTTTGGTAGAACATTTACATTTAATAACACAGTCACATTCAACAATGTACATGAATACATTACAAAAATAAATGAATTTCAAAACATCTTATACCCACAAACCAAAGAAAAAATAGAAAACGCAACTAACACGAGGATAAATAAACTAAATGAAACCCTTTCAGACCCTGAGAACTTAGAAAACCAAACTATTTATCGAAAGGAAGCAAAACGTAATAAAATAATCCCTAGATTTACAAAGCACAAAGTAAAAAAGAACAATAGAGTCACTATAATTACAGAACACAACAAAAAATTTCACAAGTCTAAAATAAAAAAGATACGCAAAATGCCAAAAACATCTAACTAAAATTTTTTTCCCATCCAAAGGATACGACTAGCACTCCCTCAAACTATAGACATACGACTATCACCAGCAAGGATAATTATTAATTACAGTTATCTAATACATAACGTTGACCTTGAGGAATACGCAAAAAAATGTTAACAAAATACAAAATACTATCTCCACCTTCGAGAGCACCCACAGAACTACAAACTTTACAAAAGTAACTAGGTTAAAACTAAAAGAACTAGAAAATAGGGTACAAACATTAATGCCGTATAAACGACATAAACGTGGCATTATCAAGAGACTAGGCACCGATATAAAAATCATCACGGGCAACATGGACAACAACGACGCACTTCTTATAAATAAACAAATACAAGACATCAAGACTAATACAACACATATCGAGACTATACTGATAAACCAATACCAAATAAATTCAATGATGCAGGAGAGATTGCAAAGTGTCACTAATCACATAAACAGGGAACAGTATAGAATAGAAAACTACATTAACAAACTAGCAAGCAATATCTTGAAAGAGGATGACCAACTACTAGAAGTCCAATATATTAGTCAAATTAATTATAATATAGACCTTTTAAATAACCACCTAGAAAGCATTGAGGAATCAAATAGCAAAACTTAACGTAATATCTAAGCTTATACTAAATACTACAGAATTAGACCAAATATATAATTATATTGGAAAATCAGTCAATAAAAATTAACTCCAAAGAACAAATATATGAATTACTTGGACTCCAACCATACTACAATAATTCAAATATTATATTTAATGTACAGATACCAAATTTATCAAAAGAAAATTATGAACTTTTTCACATACTCCTTTAAATAACACAAAAATTATAAAAATAAAACCATATATAGCATGAAATAAAAACCACATCCAATTCTTTGACGAACCTTGTCTAAGAGTCGAGAACTTCAACTACTGTCAAAACTCACCATACACTGAATATACCTGCATTGCAAAAATAATCGACAACAAAGATGCACTGTGCGACCTGGAAGATTGGCAACGTAAACCTTATTATGCAACCTGAGCCAAATTATATACTTCATCAATATAAACAAAACTCCAGTAACAACTAGCTGCAACAATTACACTTATGAAATTAAAGGTGCTCAATCAATATCAACGGCGAAATCTACAAGGACAACCTCATGTTGTACAGAGACGAATTTCTTTCACCACTTATAACCTACTCCGAAGTAAACGCAAAAACAATAATAGACAGATTAAGCCTGGATAAACTGAGAAGCTATCACATAGAAAATCGCAAAACAACATTGAAGGAAAACAATATTATTATTCTAATTATCTGTTTATTTAGCATCATATTTACTATCGCTCTTGATATCATCGCAAAGGAGAAGACTAAAATCCGATTCATAACGAATTCTCCACTCGACGTTCCAGCCCCTACGTTTTCCTTGTGGCCGTCACTTTACTGTAAGGGGGGAGGAGTTATGGAATCATCCACAACCACAACAACGCAACCAACACCAAAACCATCCAGACAGATTCTTAAGAACTCAACAACAACAACAACAACAACAACAACAATATTATTACAATAATGCAATTTTACTTTTAGAACAATATATTTAAGTTAATAAATTGTAAAAAACATAATTACTTGGAAAATCAAAACTAAAAATTTGCAAAACATAAAATTAATAAGAATTTTGCTAATCAGTTTAATTTTACAAAATAAGCAATTAAGCACTTTTGTATTTAGTAAATAAGTATAATATTAAATAAAAATCAATAAAAGTTCAGTTGTTATTCAGTAGTGAGAAAAACAAGTTCACCATAAACATAACTCGCGCATGCAGAAGAGAAGGCACGTCATCTAAGTACACTCTTTTAAGCCAATGATTTTGTTTTGGGAGAAACGAATAATACTACATTAAATGATGACATGATTTTTGTTAGCCTTGAGGACATTATTACAATTGTCAAAGAAAATACAAATTCAAAAAAATCACCTGGATATGAACACCATCCATGACTAAAAACCTATCGTACGTAGCAGTAATAGTGTTGTCCATAATGTGCAATGCGATCTTAAAACTAGGAGTATTTCCAAAAACTTGGAAAACTTCTCAGATTATAATGATACTAAAGCCAGGAAAAGATTTAACCGTATCATCATCCTATAGACCTATCAGTCTTCTTTCTTGTTTGCCGAAGCTATTTGAAAAAGTATTGCAAAAGAAAATCCTGAATGACAGAAATGTCATCCCAGTTCACTAGTTTGGTTTCTGTGAAAAACACTGAACAATTGAATAAGTTAATCGTCTAACTGGAGAGATTAGAAAGTCTTTTGGCATCCTTTTGGATTCATCGCAATGTTTAATCTACAAAATTACCTTGTACCTATAAATTGCTCGAGTCATATCAATCTGACTGATCATTTAGATTGAATTATATAACTTTGTGATATTTATATCATCTCTGCCCTCGTTAGAGAGTAATTAGATTTAGCTTTAGTTTTTAGAAGCGTTTAGTATTAAGCACATAGGCTTTTTTCCAAACTACCTACTGAAAAAAGTTTAAGTTTTGATTTTCTTAACTTTCTTAACTTAACACAGTTTACTGTGCAAACACAAAACTGAAATAAGCAGAATCCAGTTTTTTTCTGCTCAGCAGTCAAATGGAACAAGCAGATAGTTTTAAGCTCAGCATAATTGATCTTACGTCTTAATCGTGTGCGCTCAGCAACAATGTAGTAGCACAAAGTTGTTTGGTTTTTGTTCTTACATTTAAAAAGAAAATGAAGTGATATTATTTTAAATGAAAAGAAATAGAAAATGTTGCATACAAATTCTATGAATTTTCTTAAAGATATTTGTAGATAGATTTATTAATTCAAAACAAAAAAAAAAAATTATTTAATAAATGTAGAATAAGTTGTATTTGTACCTAAATTTTTTTATAGAAATTTAGTGGGTAACATTTAATATTAATAATATTAACTTAATATTAACTTAAATTTATAATATTAACTTAATATTAATGTTGTTTAAATTAAAGTGAATTTTTTAAAATTTTTTTCTTAGTTTTATGATTGGCAAGAAAGCAATATTTTTATTAATTTTTAGAACTTACTGGGTTTTCCTCCATTACACAAGTTTGCAAATTGGGCTCAACTTTTGGACTTGAGCAGACAAAAAACATTTTTAATGAAATTTAAAGCGTTAAATTGAAATACGACAAGAGTAAATAGTACAAAAAGTAATACTCGATAATTTTCTATTCGGTTTAAATTTTGGAGGCGAATTTTCAATCGGTTTGGGAGTTTTCTGTGTAGGTGAAATGAAAATAAATCTGCAGTTTCCTGGTCCGATTAAGTTTTGAGTTTGGACCATAAAGACTTAATGTTGGCGGGTCCATAGGGTTCTTGAGTATGAATATTATTTAAAACGATGCTGATTCCTTATATCTAAACCTATTTGATACATTTTTAAATGTCGATTCTGCTGGTCGAGATCTACAAAAAACATTGTCGTCTTTTAGTTTACGAGATATTGAGCTAGAAATATTAAAATGATTACTTTTTGACGTACCTTGGTGAAGTTTTTTCAATATAACGATTTGAATTTCACTCCATTTTCTGGAAATATTTACAATAAATAAAAAAAATCGTTTAAAGGACAAATTTTTAAAAAATCTTTACGGAATCAAAAGTTATATGTATTTAAATTTTACATTTGAATAAAAATCCACTTTTTACAAAAAAATAGTCACGTTGTTTTTCAGTTATAAAAAAATTTTCTTAGGTAACATAAATTTTAGGTGTTTATATTTTTCTGAAAGACAAAAAGTGATTACTTCGTGGAGCGGGGTTTAAAACAACCACAAAATGTGTAAAAAAACGTCAGTTCTTACGTTTTTACTCACAAAAACCCGTCACATGCCTTACAAAAACGAAAAATTATTTTTTGCACTCATTTCAGTACAAATTTTGAGTGACATTGATTATATAAGCAGGCCATTAGTCTTAACGGCAGAAATGCAATATGACTATGAATGTTGAGGATAATTTAATAAATAAATCAAATTAAAGAGCTGATTACAGCTTGCATTTGACAGCCAAACCAGTCAATCGTGCTCATTCCTGCTCCCTACTATGTTGAAAATTAAAGATTGTTCAACAAAAGAAAGCTACAATCAACAAATCAACTTCAGAAAAGAAATCATTCACTGTAAGTACAGATACAATAACTTCAATTGGTGCTATACCCAAGATTGGGCACTCTTTAAGTAGTGACAACAAATCCCAAATTCAAGTTGGAATGGATCGATACATTTTAAAACGAGGACGAAACCCTAAGTCCTCGAAAATAGCACCTTTGGCAAAATTATCTAAGGATGGTAACTCTGATAGACCGAACTCTTAAAATCGTTTTTCTATTTTGCAATGTGAGGAAAATAAACCCGCTAGTAAAATTAGGACATCTAAACCAGCCCTATTTATTTAAGAGAAATTAACTCGAATGCGTTGGTTCGAAATTTGATCTTATTAATAGGTGAAAACTCCTTTTATGTGATTAAAAGAGGTACAATTCGTGAGACCAATAGTGAAAACGATTACTACAAGGTTGTGGCAGATTTCAAAGCCCGTTAGAAAAGTTTTTAAACAGATTGTTATAAAGGGTATTGACTCTAGTGTCGAACCTGTTAAAATTATGAACAGCTTGCAGGACAAATGCTTCAAGAATAAAAATGTTATAAATATTCGATATCAGGAAAAAGTTCCCACGTAAACCACATAAACGAAGAATATGGCCATACTAAGTTGCCGCCGTATATGTTATTTGTGGAGAGTTACACCATTCATCGCAATGTGATAAATCTAAATATGACTCTAAATTGAAAAAATGCGGAGGAAAACGTATCTCAATCATTAAGCCAGAAATAGAGAATTTCCTCCCTTCTAAAATTAAATAGCCTCAAAATAAATTACCCCCCCGTTACTACAGTCCTCTGACAACAAAGCCTTGTATGCAAATGTCCTTAAGAACAACCAATCCTTACCGCATTACTATCAACACCAAAATAAATTTGATTACAATTTAAAACCATAGGAAAGAAAGCAAATACCCGCTTTCCCTACTGGAAGCTATAATTCTCTCATTCAATAGGTAAATAATTTTACAAATTCAATGAGCAATGATATCAATGTTATTGCAGACTTTATTTAACAAACCTTGAATTTGTTTAATAAAATATGTCTTAATAAAAGTTTGCCAAGTAGGGACTCGATGTTAAACCCATATATATATATATATATATATATATATATATATATATATTTAGTTGTCATTTTATACGACGTTATCTCACATATTTTAGCATTGTCACATAGTATTTACACACTGATATTATTCTGTCAAAAATTGTAAAATTTGCTCTCTGAGAGAATTATTTCACGTGTAGATTCACACATTAGTATTATAAGACGTATTATGAGACTGTTGCGATGGTTTCTCTACAGAGCAATATTATAAGATGATCTGTAAAAAATAGATATACATGAAAGTTTGTATGTGTGTGTGCTTGTATATTCTGAAAATTACTAAAGAAACATTGTTGTTTATAAAATTGTTTTCTTTTAATGGTAATTTTACATTTAAAAATATATTTTTATAAAAATTTGCGATAAGAAAAGTGCAAATTTCTTAAATAAAAAGCACATGTTTAGTGTGTGACTACTTGAAAATAATGATAGTTTATAGGATTTTTTAGAAAACGTGTTCCCCTTATTTAGTATTTAACATAATATAAACAAAATGATTACTATATATATATTTTTATATATATAGTAACCATAACTTTAAATGTGAAATAACAATTAAAACTAAATTTCCACAAAACATTGTCAACAAGAATCAATTGATTTCAGAAATACATGTGTACACATACAAACTTTCGTATATTTGTATTTTTTGACAGTTCGTCTTATAAGATTTCTATGTCATCTCAGACTCATAATTCATATTAGTCCAGGTTCACACGAATTTGACACTTTCTAAGCGAAAAATCTTATATATTATGTGTGCTGTCTTCGTTTTTGGATAGAACCTAAATATAAATTGTCGCTTATTTCTAACCTATTATACTGAAAATATTTAAAATGTATGGGGAGAATTTTGTAATTAATCATGATAGTTTTAAGAACTAATTGATTGTCTCGATCCAAGGGCATTGAAAATTCCAATACAAACTAAATATTTGTTATCGTACATCTCGGGACCTGTTATGGCGAAGGACTTGACAATTTGTTGGAATAATATTCTTATTAAATAGGTTTTTTGATAAAAAAAAAAAATTAGACAGGTAGATCGACGGGTAGTGTTAGCCGCCACACAAATTAAAATGAATTATCTCGAGGACTTTTAAATGGTAAAATTTTCTTATTGATGTTTACAGTTGGGTTTTTCAATAAGCAGTATTTTACAGATGAAACAAGTAGAATTTTTTACATTTTCTCTTTTTTTCACATCGAATAGAATCACCTTGTGACTTTATTTGATGTGAGATTTTTCAACGCTTTTAACTTAAGTACTAATGCAAGTACATAAGTCATTTTTTTATTACAAAAACCCTAGTCTACACGTAGACATTTTTATGTTCATAATCATCAAATTCTATCTTCCTTTTATAATGTTACGTGTGGACCAAATCCATTGCGCAATTGATTTTGCAATAACTCTACATCTAAACGTATAGATTTTTATTTCCTAACATAAAAAATAACGTCGGCAGAATAAAGGGAACTAATTTTTATTTATTTATTGCGAAATATAATGCGCAATAGGTTTCTTATTGGTCCATACGTAACATTTTAAAGAGAGATATAGAATTTGACAATTGCCAACATAAAAATGTCTACTGTTTAACATAAGCTGTCAAATTAATTGTTCTCTTTTAACAAAAAATTTTAAAATATTTAGTCTTGTTTTAAAATAACAAATAAAGAATAAAAATGACAAAAAAATAAATAAATTTTAATTAAGAAAGGCGATTTATATATTCATTTCTTAAGCTAAGTTCACATTAGCCAAATATTTGACACAAATTATTTGGTCGTGTTTTCCCGCAACGTTTGCAAATAAATACAGAGTGGATTTTATGTTCACATTACGTTTGACGTTTTTTTGTTTGATGAAACAGCTATCAAATATTGTAAAATGCGAGAAAGTGAAAAAAATGTTAAGTCTGTTCAGATTAGATGTAAATTATTACTCAAAATTATTTGACTATACATACAAATATTATTAATTTATTTCACTTCAATTGTTAAATTAATTTATAAAAAATAATATTTTTTATTTTGGATTTATAACAAAAATGTCAAGATCATTTTGTAACGTTTTTTTTTTTTTTTTTTATTTCATATAAGGTGAAAATGCTGTTTATTTTAGACAAATAGTAACAAAATTTACAATAAAGTAAAATATTTGAATAAAAAATGAGAAATGGAAACTATTATTAATTGAAAAAATTCATAAAGTACATTAATTAAACTTACTTTGAATATATATATATATATATATATATATATATACATATATATATGTATATATATATTTATAAATAATTTATAGTTATACAAAATAACAACGCGATCATTGTTGATGTTTACTATAAAATAACTGTTTAATTATTGTAGTAATGAACGCTAATTTTATTTCTATTATATTTTTTTATTAACTTATTTAATCTTATTCAAGTAATGAATATGCCTCTCTGGGCTAATAAACTTATGTTGAATATGAAAACAAATTCCTGAATAAAAAATTGAGTTTAATATAAAAGATTAAATTATTATATTATATTTAATATTCTTAAAGAATAAACTTAATAACTTATAATTAAATGAAGACTGATATATTTTTAAGTTAAAAACTGAGTTAAATTTATTTTGTTTTTGGTAAATTTATTGAAAAATATAAAATAAAATGTATGTTTGCACTTAGCTGTTGTCGAACTGTTTTTGCTAATCTGCCGCCGCCGACAATTTTAACTCGACTTCGTTCTCTATTTTTTGCACGCCATTTTAGCTGTATAAAAAAACATAACAAGCACTATTATGGTTTCAATAAAAAATATAAATATGTTCATATATTAAAATTTTATTAAAAAAATATTAAAATAGATGAAATATAAATTGCTCATTTCTATTTGCCGATTTTAAGTTATGTACTTAAAAACAATAACCTTTTCAATAAAAGCAGTCCGTCACGTCAGTTCTTGTTTGCCCCTGTTTGATCTTACATTTCTTTTAAAAGATCAAACAAAAATTCCAAAATAACGGCAAATATTTTAAATCTTGTGTTCACACAATGTTCACACTTATAACATTTTTTTTTACAAAAAACGTCAAATATTAATGTAACTCAGCTTTATGTATGTTATCTCCACCACTTAATATAAAGTTGGAAATAATATTGTTTCCCGTTATTCTGCCGACGTTATTTCTGGCAGAAGAACGGGAACAAATTTAGATTTTCAAATTTATGTTAAGAAGTAGACCACTTTCACAGAAAACTTTAAATTAAAATTTAAATTTTATTTCGAATTGATATTTTTAATTTATTCTTAAAATATTGTATTTTAAAAGAGAACTTTTATTGCGAAGTAAATATAAATAGAATTGACAGTTCAGAATTATGTTTCTTAACATAAAAAATAACATCGGTGGAATATCGGGAAATCAATTTTATTTCCAACTTTATGTTAAGGGGTGGAGAAAACATACATGAGAAATTTAGGTTTTAAATTGTCCCTTTTAACTGAAAATGTCCTTTATTTTTGCATTTTTGTTCTTTATTTCTTTTTTAAAAACTCTTAAACTTTGTCTCTTAACAATTATTGCGAAAAAAATTGCGCAATAGATTTCCTATTGGTCTACATGTAACTTTTTAAAGAGAAAGATAAAATTTTACAATTGGGAACATAAAAATGTAGACAGCAATTTTTTTTGTCAATATTATTTATCTTTACCCCAAGTCTACAACTGAGATTAACGCTGATATAATATGTGAGATAACGCCGGCAGAGGAGAGTAAACATTTTGTCTATCTTATGTTAAATCTTAAATAAGGGGTACACGTATTCTAATAAATCCTATAAGATATTATCATTTTCAATCAGTTACAGAGTAAACATGTCCTTTTTATTTAAGCAATTAGCACTTTTTTAACACAATTTTTATAAAAATAATTTTTAATATTTAAAACAAACACTAAAAGGAAACAATTTTACAAAATAACATTGTTTTTCAATAATTTCCAAAATACACATGCACACACACAAGCAAACTTTTGTGTATGTGTATTTTTTTGACAGTTCATCTTATAAGATGGTTGTGTAGAGAAATCTCATCACAACAGTCTCATAATACATCTTATAATACTAATATTTGAATCTACACGTGAAATAATTCTCTCAGAGAGCGAATTTGATACTCTCTGACACAAAAATCTTACATATTATGTTACGTCTAGACGGGCTGTTATGAATTGAAGGAGAGACGCATGTCACATTAAACCATGTAAAAAGTATCAACAACAACCAAAGTACCGTCTATTATCAAGCAACAAGAAACAAAGTTGTCAGCACTCAAAGTCTGGCTTGACGCAGATAAAATACTAACAAATTTAGACCACTTTATTCTGAAATCATTTTGTCGTCTGTCTGGATAAATATCTGTTTAGTATAGGTTCGACGTAATAAATCTTACAATATTTATTTAATTAGTTATTTCGAAGTACTTACATACATATGTACAGAATAAATAAAAATTATTCAATAGACTATTTCATTTACACTAAAATTGTAAAACATCTTTATCTGGTTTATTATATAATGTTTACATAAAATTTTAAAGGAAGATGTATTATTAGGATGACCATACAAAATTAAGCTTGATATGGTCATGAAAAAAAAAAACACTATTTTTTCTTAAATGATTTAGGTACTCTCTTTAAGAATGCTTCGTCAGTTAGAATTGACGAATATGGTCTCTACACCCTTCCTCTACCTATATCCTAGTGACCAACAAATTTTCTAAGACTCCAAAGCCTAACATCTAACTATTAACCATTTGAAAGAAAAATTAAGCTATTTACGTCATTATTTTTATGTAATTATGTATACAATTCTTTTAATGCAAATATATAAATATTTACCTATAAGGATAAGGATTATATATAATATGGTTTTTTGTAAGAGATAAGCTAACTTTTATGAACATAATTAATTTTTGTTTTATTGTCTTCACAAAAAAATCTATTTACCAATCAAATAAGCAAATAATAAAACAAATTAACGATTTTGTACCAATGGAATTACATTGAAGGAAAAAGAAAAAATAAGTAAATAAATCAAAAATGTTAATGAGGTTAGAAAAAAAATCAAACTAATAAAATAAAGAGAGACACGTTTTTAACAAAAAAAAAAAAAAAAAACTGATAAATAAAAAAATTTACAAATGTATTATTATATAATAAAACGATAGGTTTTTTTCTTTTTTTTTTCTAACCTCTAATCACCTTTTACAATTTAATTTTTGAGAACATTAATTTTTTTTGGATGTTTTTTTATTTATATTTCTTACTTTTTATATAGATATTGTTACGTTTTTACCTTTTCAAAACGATCGTTTATTTCCTTTAAATAAACCTGTACTTTGATTGCAAATAACAGCAGCTTAGTAGTATAAAAATTGTAACGACTCTTTATTTTATTAAAAAATGTACAACAATAACAGTTTAAATAGTCACTTGCGTTCTAATATAAACACACACTTAAATTACACACTTTATACAACACACTTTAATAATGTACAAGATTATACAGCCAAGGCAGTTAATTTGTCTTTACTGAACGACACTTCCAATTAGACTGACTCAATGGTGTTCTCACGGCCAATTTATATACACTGTATTACCTACTAGATGCTTCTTGAAAGCCCTATTTCTTTCTACAATGTTCTTAACGGACAAACTAAAGCTTTCGATGTTAATGTTAGCAGCTTAAACATTTATTGTTGCCATACTTAAAAACAATGGTGAAAGCTTTTTATTCAATGTTGTATGTTTAGAACTATTTTAATAATTTTTACAGATATGTTAACTGCTGTTAACATAAACGGAAATGCCTAGAAGCATTGAGAAAGATTTAAACCAGCCGTTAAAAGCGTTATATTTGAATTCAAGTACAATTTCGTAACACTGCCCCCTGCTTAAGCCTGTACGTCCCGAATAGGCACGAATTCACTTTTCCCATAGGCAGCTAGTCGTTCTAGATGTACGACCTTCATTTTAGATCTCTGGCTCTTTTCTTTCTGTATTCTGTACACCACTTCGTTTAATTTCTTAATCATTTTGTATGGTCCATCCCAATGGGTTTGTAGTTTGGGAGACAGTCCTTTCTTACATTGTGGGTTATACAACAGTACAAGCTGGCCTTCGTTAAATCCTTCAGAATTCGCTGCTCGATCGTATCTGGCTTTAATTTTATCGCTGGTCATTTTTATTCATCTGCGTACGAATTCATGTAGTTCGTTCAGGTCATCTTGCTCTTGGGAAGTGTTTGTGCCAGTAAACCGGAACGGTATGGAAAGAGGTTTTATTGGGGAGCAAGTTCGCTTAGATCGAGACAGGATGCAGGAGAAATATTAAGATGCACGAATACGGATGTATATGTCTTGCGAAGGCTGCCCACCCCTATTGACATATCCCAGTCAACCATAACATCTTGACAAGCCAAATAATCGATAAGATGTCCTTATATAAACAGAAGACTACGCCTCGCTACCTCACCAACTTTCTAATGGATAAATTAATACATATTGAATTATCTTCTAAATTCTAACACAATCATAGATTAAATTCTTAATATTATTACAATAATTACTTTTTTTGTTGTTGCTTGTAATGACTTGAAGTTATTTAAATTTTTTTTTTATATTTATAAATATTTATTTGTCATAATAAATGTGTATAAATATATTAACAAACAAAATTTTAAAGTGATATAATCTTATTTAATACTATATATGAGAGAATTTAATAATTATATGAGAGAATTTAGGAATGTATTTATATTAATATATCTAATATATATAAATCATGGATTATAAATTTAAACTACAGAAATAGCGTATTATAACCTTTACAAAAGCTTATATAATAATTGTATACCTTAAATATTCTTGAGTTAACAAAAATTGGAATAAGTAGTATGTTTACAAATTTTAATTCAAAGTATTATTTTTTTATGAACTCTACATTTACTAATTATTATCATTATCATTACTAATATTACCATCATTACCACTACTATTATTATTGTTATCACTACTGTTACTATAATTATTTTTATTATTATTACTGTGTAAATTGTAAAAGAAAAAAATGTAGACTGATCAATTCAATATGTAGTTTACAAAAAAATTTTTCTTAATGGTTAACATACTGATATTTTTAATACTTTCTGACATTATATAGTTCATACTATAACAACATGGAAACATGCACATAAACGAACAATTTTTATTTATATACACTTGGATGAATACGACGAATAAATTTTGTTATTGTTTTGTATATGTTTTTTTTTTGTTTTTGACGTATAACAGATTCGGTCTATTACTTTTCTTTTCCTTTAGTACTGGTAATTTTATTTAGGTTCTACTGTTTTTTAAAGTGGTAAGTATTTATTTATTTATGCTTTTTATAGCAGCTTGCAGGGATATTTAGTGAAATTTACTAAGCTAATACTCACTCGGCATATTTTGTTACTTTACCAGCAGATGGAGTTGTTACCTTCACTGTTTTAGGTTACCAGAAAGTTTTCTTTTTACATTCCCAATATAGAAATATCCTATAATTAATGTTTTGAATGTAACATGTATGTCCTAGTAATTACACCTATATGGATGCTCACCCGAGTAATATTGTCACAGTCCAGAAAAATCTGCTCGTTAATCCTTTCCATGTAAACACCTTGTTTTGGCAAAAACCCTATTGAATTTATTAAAGATCACTTAATTAAATTATTATGTTATTACGTTAGTGCACTATTTTATACGATACATCTAGAATTGTGGGATTTTCAAGAGTTCTCATTTAATTTTTATTTCGAAAGAAAAAAACTCCTAAACTCCACGTTAATATATATAAAAAAATCGAAATGTAGATCTCACCAATTTTTTTAGTCACGTCTTCCAATAATTTCCGTTTATTTTATTTCCTCAAATAACTTCTTATCTTGTTCGATTGATGAAATTAATTTTTTACTCGACGGCGTACATGTTGGAAAAGAAATATTATTTTTAGAGGAAGTTCAAAATGAAAGTCCCTCATGTCAACTATTACTTTCTTGCAACTCTGCATTTATATATATATATATATCATATATATTGGCAAGGGTGTTTGTTATTAATTCAATGTGTATAGTTAGATAAATAAAATAAACATGAAGAAGAGTTCAGTTTACATCAATTTGTTATTTACAAATAGTGTTTTTAAGTTTTGTTTTTCTTTTTATAAATTATAAATAAAAAAAAGAATATCAAAATATGTGCGTGTGGAGCGGTGCATGTGTGTGACTGTCACAAAGCCAGCTTATTGTATGCAAATTGTGGAATACAATGAGTTGGGAAAAAGTCACAACAAACTAAGTCGGTGACAAGAAAAATAATAATATTCTTAGTCTAATGATATGAATGATTGTGTATTATGTATTCATATTTTATATTAACAGATATCAGTGAATAGAGCAATACCTCTGCCATCACATCCTTCGCAGAAGACTAAAAGGTAGTTTCTGTAGTTTCCAGGTATTTTAAGTTCTAACTGATACGAGACATGTGGCCATATAATACGACAAAGAGATAAGTGTCATAGAATACATTGACTTAAGAATAAGCCTTTAAAATACATAAAAAAAAGTAATTATACATTAGGATTGAAATTTATGCACATGACCGTAGTAGCGATCATCTAGTTATTGGCTATTTGTCTGAGCAGGTAGAGTTTACCAAGAGCGATTAGTTATGTGCGATAAATTATAAAAAAGAATGGAAAACGTATGGCATGGATTTCGTGAAATACAATTAATTGGAAAATTACGAATATACTCTAAAATGTTCAGGTAAGTTATTCTAATACTTAATGTTTTAAATGCTGGGCATGGATTACTCCAAATAGTTTTCAAAATTTTCAAATTTTCTACCTCATATTGATTGTTACCTATAGACTTAACAATTCGACATTTCAACCATGGACGACAAAGCTTTGCGTTAATACCTTTTTTGAAGTTGCTTTGAATGAAATTTTTACGAAAAACTTCTTGACCAGATTTGAATGACATATCTACTTCTTTTATTGTAAGATTTTTCATTTCTTTTATAAGCTTCGTGCATTTTAGTGAATATTTTATTGTGTATTAGTTTCATTTGGTCGTGTAGGCAGTACAATAGTATCGTCTCCTAGCGAACCAAGTTTTTTAAGAATTGAGTAAGCTTGGGCGTGTGTAATCATATTGAACTCTGTTATAGCAAAATATGGTATTACTCCTATTGAGGTGTGTATGGTTGATCTTAGGCTGCATTCAATTTTAGAAAGGTTGGTATCCCATTTAGATTAGTCTTGTTGTATATAACTTCTTATACTTGTCAAAATTGATTGGTTCACTCTTTCACCAGCGTTAGCTTGATGTGAGTGAATTGCTGTTCTCATATGATTCACACCATAGGCTTTAAGTAAATCTTGAAAAGATTTTGATATAAACTGTTTGCCGTTATCGGAAAGCACTGTTTCTGGCACGCCAAACTTATGAAAAATTTCGTCTATTAGAAATTTGATTACTGCTTTAGTAAATGCTATAGACATGGCTTTTAATATGACAAATTTTGTTTTATGGTCTAGTACGATGAATACAAACGTATTGCCTGATTTTGAACTTGGGTAAGGGCCGAGGAAATCCACATACATTTTTTTTGTGTTACAACTTCTCTTCCCATTGTAGGCCTTAGTGTCTGCTTAGAGTGCTTGATCTCCTTGCAGGTATCGCATTCAGTTATAAATTGTTTTATTTGTTTAACCATATTTGGCCAATAAAAGAATTCTCCAACATTAAAAAGGGTTTTTGCAGTACCTCCGTGAGCAGTATTGTCTATGTGTGAATTTTTTATTATTTCTTCTGTTAATCCGTTAGGCAACCAAATTTTCCAACAGTTCTCTTCGTTAGCGATTTCATCTCGATTGAATTTCACTCTTTTATAAACAATGTTATCCTTTACTTTAAGATCAGGTAGTCTATCTTGGTTTTGTTCGATGGTGTCTATTAATGAACAATATTATTGACTTTTAAATGCATCGGAATGGTAATCTATTATGTTTGTGGGTCTTCTAATTTCCTCTACTTCGAGCCTTGATAACATGTCAGGTACTATGTTTTTACTTCCCTTTCGGTGTTCAATCTCGAAATTATAGCGTTGAAGTTTCAAGCTCCAACGAGCCAAACAACCATTTAAGTCTTGCTGCTTCATCAGCCATTTTAGGCTAGAGTGATCAGTTATGACTGTAAATTCCATAAGTTCGATGTATTGGTGAAATTTTTCTATAGCTAGAACTACGGCAAGGCATTCCTTTTCAGTCGTCGAATAGTTTTTTTGTGCGGTGTTGAGTTTTTTGGAAAAGAATTCTATGGGGTGCTCTCCGCCTTCATCATCTTTTTGGAACAGAACTGCTCCTATTACTACATTAGAGGCTTCCCATTGCACGAAAAATGGCCGTTCAAAGTCTGGACTGATCAGTACCGGACTGGAAGGTAGGTAGGTAGGTAGGTAAAGAAGGGTTGCACAGCACTCATACGAGTACTTGCGCATCCACTCGGAGACCATGAGGTCCATTGTGAGTCCCTTCGTGAAGAAAATAGAAATAGACTACAGACAGGACATAGAAAAGAGCAAGAAGGAAAATAATGGAGAAAGATCCGAGACCAAGAGAAGTATAGAAAAGAATAGAAAGAATATGAAAAGAAAAAGTGCTACCTCCCCGTGTCGCTCGCTCTAGGCCAACGACCCCCTCTCAGCCAGCCTATTCCCATGACAAATCCAATCAGTCTATCGAGATCCAACCTCGATATACTGTCCAATTCGTCAAGGAATCGACTGCCTAACCATTTCTGCCTACTTAGCTGTAGACATGGACAGTGACATATAATATGTTCCACCGTCTCCAGCTCCTCATTATCTTCGCACATTCTGCAAAGACCGGAGGAGCCCCTATCCCAATTCCCTATCATTCCCCCTATGGGACAATGACCTGTCAGAACACCTATCATAGTCTTCAGGTTTCCCCTTTTCATGCTTAAAAGTAGATTTGTATCTGCTTTATCAAGTTTGGGCCATAGGACCCTTGATAATCTGCAGTCCATTCTACAATTCCATGCATGATTGGTTCTATCCCGAATCCATTCCCCAACTAACCTGAAGTAAAAACCGCTTTCACTTGCAGTCCTATCCAAAGCTGAGCCGTTCCTAGCTAATTCGTCAGCTACCTCATTGCCATTTATCTCGCAATGACCCGGTACCCAGCAGAGTCTGATATGATAATCTCCCATAAATCTCCTAAGAGCCTTCTTACAGTCGCTAACTAGCCTAGACTTGACAAAATGTCCTTTCAAGGCTTTCAGCGCCGCCTGGCTATCCACATACAGAGTTACATCTGTATTCACTTCAATGTTCCCTGCAATCAATTCTGTGGCCCTAAGAATACCTAGAATTTCCGCCTGGAACGTACTACAACTATCCGGGAGTCTATACGTCTTCCTGATGTTTTCCTCAACTAGATACACACCTGCACCATTGCCTGTATCCATTTTGGATCCATCAGTGAATACTGATACTCCACTGAATAGTTTCTCCCTATCTGACCATTGGTTCCTACTCGGAATAATCAGTATAGGATTTTCCCCGAAAGAGACCTCCGTGCACATATAGTCCGTGGATCCAGAAGGAACCAGGGTATGTCCACCGAGATTGACCTCGTTTAAAAGTTTGGAATGTCCTATTCTGATTGATCCTTTAAGTCCTAGTTCACTAAGTCTAAGCAGGCTCCTTGCAGCCATTCCCATCACGAACTCCTCAATGGGTAGGAGATGCAGAATGACGTCAAGTGCCGCCTGAGGTGTGCTTCTTACGGCACCCGTTATGCCAATCGAAGCACATCTCTGGGCTTTAGACAAAAGATTCCTACGACTTCCTATTCTCATTGCCTCCCACCAGACAAGACATCCATACGTCAGAATTGGCCTCACCACCGAGGTGTAAATCCAATTTACTACCATCGGTTTGAGTCCCCAACTCTTACCTATGGAGTTCCTGCATGTGTAATAGGCGTTGAGACCTCTCCTAAGCCACTCCTGAGTGTTCCTCTTCCAAGATAATTTACTATCAAGGAACACACCAAGATATTTTGCCTCCTTCTTCAATCCTAGTTCAGTCCCCCCTAGTACCGGTAGCCTAAATTGCTCAATCCTGTACCTTCTGGTGAAAAGAACTAGCTCTGTTTTCCCCGGGTTGACCCCTAAACCCTTACTAGTGGCCCATGAGGACAGTTCGTTAAGTTCATACTGCATGACGTCGCTGATCGTGGAAAGAAATTTACCCGTGATCAGTATAACCACGTCATCAGCATAGGCAACGATTTTCCGCCCCCTTGCGTCAAATTGTCGAAGAATGACATTGACGGCTAAGAGCCATAGTAAGGGCGAGAGAACTCCTCCTTGCGGAGTTCCTCTAGTCACTATCTTCCTTACGCATGCATCTCCCAAGTTCGAATTAATTATTCGGCTATTCAGCATCAAAATAATCCATTCGATTAGGAAGCTTTGAATGCCTAATGATTCTAGTGATTCCCTAATAGCCTCAATCCTAATGTTATTGAAAGCTCCTTCTATATCAAGGAACGCTGCCAATGTATACTCCCTATACTGCAGGCCGCGTTCAATGTAACTCACCACATCATGTAGCGCGCTCTCAACAGATTTACCCTTTAGATAAGCGTGTTGAGCCCCACTGATGATATGGTTGTCCATTGTCGTCCTCAGATAAAGATCGATCAATCTCTCTAATGTCTTCAAAAGAAAAGACGATAGGCTGATCGGTCTAAAATCCTTAGGTTTCGAGTGGCCAGACTTACCCGCCTTAGGTATGAAAATTACCCTAACCTCTCTCCACCTCCTTGGAATATATCTTCTAATAAGACACACACTAAAAAGCTCAGTGAGAAGATTTAGTGCCGTGTCACTGATGTTCTGCAGCATGGCTGGAAAAACACCGTCTGGACCCGATGACTTGTAAGGTTCAAAGGTGTTCACCGCCCATGCTACCTTATCCATCGAGACTATGTCACCAACTACTTCACTAAGTTCCCTATCAGATACACATTCCGAGAATCCCAATATCCGTCCCGCCTGTGCATCTACCTCTAAATTCCTACAGCCTGGAAAATGAGTTTCCATAAGTAAACTCAGGGACTCAGAGCAAGACTCCGTCCATGTGTTATCCGCACGCTGAATATATCCAGGAGCACTAGGATCCATGGATAAAATTCGCCTGAATCTGGATAACTCATTAACGGAGTCAATGGACTCACAGTAATTCCTCCATGAGTCCCTTTTTGCCCTCTTAATGTCCGCCTTATACCTATTAAAACTTTCCCTATAGCTGTTCCAATCCTCACACTTGCGTGTCAGTTTCGCCCTATTGAACAACTTCCTAACGGTTGACCTTTGGTTCCTAAGTTCCTTGGTCCACCATTTAGGCTGTTCTCTCTTCCCCGGAAAAATTACCGGACAAGTTAGTTCATAGCTTCTCCTAACTTTCCCTGTGAAGTCCTCCACTAAACTCTCAACTCCCTCTGATGACAATTGCCATCCTGGAGCGGCGTTTAGTTCCCTATCCATAATGGCCCTGAAGGAGTCCCAATCGGTTCTCCTGGAGTTCCTATATGGTTCTCCCCTTGGCCTCGCGAAATCTAAACTAAAGGATATCCTGCTATGATCCGAAAAGGAACATTCACTATCCACCCTCCAGTTCTTAATGTATTCGCCCCTAAAGTTCGTCAGTGTTATATCTATAACTGCCTCTCTATCTTTAGTTCTGAATGTGGGCACATTACCCAAGTTACAGATAAAAAGATTGTTAGTAGTTATAAAATTAAAAACTAACTCACCTCTCTCGTTAATATCGGCGCTACCCCACTGGCAGTGATGTGCGTTAGCATCGCAACCGAGTACCAAATATATGCCTCTTCTCTTTGCATACTCTGTTAGTCTGCGCACCATATCACCCGGTGGGTTGGCCCCATCGTAGGGCATATAAACGGAGGCGAGTGCGAGTTTCCTCCCGTCTCTATCCTCTCTATTCACGACCGTTAGGTCTCCATTGCTAAAAGAATGAAAGTTTATAAAATTTAACTCATTCCTAGCCAGTATACACGTTCTTACCTTATCCCCAGTGGATGGTACAAAAAGTGTATACCCCTTGACACTTAATCCACATACCCTGGTGTTGTTGATCCAGGGCTCTTGGATTAAGGCCACATCCACTTTGGAGTCGACAAGGTTCATCGCTAATTTGATAGAGGCTGCTTCACAGTGATGCAAATTAATTTGCACCACTTGCAGCCTTTTTGGTACTTTCAGGTTTCGGATACCGGAACCTGATAGTGCCCAGACCGAAATTAGCGATTCCCCCCAAAGACTCCAATTTCCTGAGAGACTCCTGGTTTATAGCAAACCTGAAGTCTCTTCCGAGGTTCTCTTTACAAGCCAGAGAAGCTAACAACTTCCACTGATTTGTATCCAGACCCTCATTCTGGTTGACCAGTACTGTCAGTATAGTTTCCACCGGTTTTATGGGTGGTGGAATCCACACTGTCACTATTGGTCTCAGGGGCAACTCAGATGCTAGTATCACATCCAGTTTCGCCTCTGGACAAAGGCTGCCACACTTGGCAATTGTGGCCTTGAGAAATTCAAGTGATTTCTCATTATCACAATTGACAGTTTTGACACCCTTTGACCAGTCCGCGCCTTTGAATGACACTTCATCCGGCCTTCCTTTCATTAAGGCGATCTCGTCGATGAGCCTATCTTCAATTGACCTCCATAGATCCGTATTAATCCTCCCATCTGGGTCAGTACGGTCTATGACAGCCGCCTGAAGATATTCCGGCTTCATCAACTCCTTCGCCTTTTTCGAGGTCGAAGGCTTGTCGTCACCAGATCTAGCTCTCTTAATGACCTCCTTTTGGGGGCCTTTAAGAGATCCAGTCGGTGTGTGACTCGCCTTCTTTGCGGTAGGGACTGGTTGGTCATCGCCAGACCTAGCTCTCTTAATGACCTCCTTACGGTGATCCTTAAGAGAGCCAGATGGCTTATGACCAGCCCCACTACCAGCATTCTTTATCATCTTCTTTCGAAGACCTTTAAGAGAGCTGGGAGTGTTGTTTGCCGCACATTTCTTACTGGTAGAGGGTTGGTCGTCTCCAGACCTTGCTCCTTTGGTGCTTGATTCACCAGAGTTGCCGGATGGTATACGATCAGCCCCCTTTTTAGCAATGATAGCCGGCCTTCCAGTTTCCACCGATCGTTCCGAAGATGTGATAGGTTTAATTGGTCGGCTGCTATCATTGCCTTTATCTTTGGACTTCAGTGCGACCCCTGACACGTTTCCTATGCTCTCCAGAGCATTTTCCGGAATGGTGTCAAATATCGCATTTAGTCCTTCGGGATAAGACATTCCCAAGATAGCTGAGGTCGAGCCATAGATTTTTTCAAATCTAATCACACTCTTCCTATGCCTCTTGATAAGGTATTTATCCCTACCGCTGACTGACGACAGATCCCTCTTGGCCATCTTATTAAGAAAGATCAAGGAGGATCTGACGCCATTCATTGCTTTTTCCATTTTTGTTCGGCTGTCGACGACGGCAGTTACACATGGTTTTACCGCATCTTGCCGAACTATTTTTGAACCCACCTGTCCACCATCCCGAGCGGATGACACCTCGGATGCTGGAGAACTCCTTTCCTGAGCGTGAGCTGAAATCATTGTAATTTCATGCTCCTCATCAGAAAAAAGAGAGAGATCCTCCAACCTCTCCGTAGTGCCCGTCCCCCCGAAAGAGTCTCCAGGCGAGCCCAAGAGGTCGTCCGTTTCGGCCAGTTCACTCAATAATTGTCCCTCCTGAGCAATTATGTCCTCGTGAATTCTTAAAAGGTCAGAGTCAGTGTCCGAAACTCCTACTGAAACTGCCCTATTCTCCTCCACATCCTTTTTATTAAAATTTTCTTTGCTGCTAATCTTGGTCCCACGAAAATGTACGTACTAAGTGGACCATCTCGCGCAGTGACGGCATACGCGGACTAGGCTTTTAAAAATTACAACCAACCCGTGCCATGGGCGTTGGAGGGGAGCTGTTAACGATTAGTTTCTTTAAGCACTAACTAACCATGCAGATCCTCGGCACTGCTACCTCTCACCTTGATCTTAAAAGTGCACTTAATTTATTTGGTCCGCGAGAACTTCTATGAGTTTCTAGGTTTAGATGTAATGCTTAGGACCCGACTATAGTCAGTACATGGGGATCTGTAACCAAAAGGTAAGTGATCTCCAGTTTATTGGCTACAATCGGATCAGAAGCCTTACATCCGAACCCCCCTATCCGCCACCTGGGGACACGTCCGATGGGAGTAAATAAGTAAAGACTCCACACGGAACCGGACTGGAAACTAATCTTTGTTTAAGTTTTTCAAACGAATTCAGAGCTTCTGGTGTTAGGGTGAATTTTTTTTGTCTTCTTTAGCAGGACTGTAAGTGGTGATGTCAGTGTGGAGAAATTTTGTATAAACCTTCGATACCATCCTACTGTACCGAGAAATCTTCTAACATCTTTAGGGTTTTTAGGACTCTTTATCTTAAGAATCGCATCCATTTTACTCGTATCCGGTTTTAATTTCCCTCCTCCTACAATATAACCTAAATAGCGTAGCTTTTTATAAAAAAATTTCGATTTTTGCATGTTAATCGTGAGGCCTGCAGCTGTCAGTTTATTTCCAACAGTCTTCAACATTTCCATGTGTGTTTGGAAATCTGGAGACATAATGAGCAGGTCGTCGAGATAGACGAATACCCGGTCTTTAAGTTCATATGGGATGACCTTGTCCATGATGCGACAAAGGCGTTGGGCAGCATTGCACAAACCAAAGGGCATTACTTTGAATTGGTAATGAAGTCTCCCTTGTACTGTGAATACTGTCTTCGGCCTATCAGATTTTTCCAACGGGATCTGCCAGAAGGCATCCTTTAAATCTATTGCAGAAATATAATAGGTATCACCTATTAGCAGGACTTAGAGGGTAGTATCGCATTTTTTTCGCGGGAGCGTTTCCGGTGTCAATTGAGTGTGTCTCAAGATGTGTCTTGCCAAGTCCATATTTAGTGTAACATCTAAACGATAATTTTACATTTTCTAGAATCGAGGATTGTTCTACTGTTAATCCGTGAATATCTAGTTCCTGTTTCTTCATTTCTAACTCATTTACACTGATAGCATTTATACAAATCTTTATGCCTAAACGTTGCCAAAAGTCATATCCTAAAATAAGTTTTTGTTGAGGTTTGGTACGAGGTAAAGTATAATTTCTTCGTTTTTATCACCGCATTGTATTTTTGTTTTAACTTTTCCTATAATTTGGTGTTTCTTTCCATCGGCCGTACATATTGATGATTTGAAGTCCATAATTGGGATGTTCATTTTGTTAACATTTGTTAAACAATCATCGCCCAAACAGCTTATCGAAGCTCCTCAGTCTATTAAGCCTTTAAGTTTTATTCCATTTACAATCACGTCCATGTAAGGTCTAATATCAAATTCACCGGATATAATAGTTGATGCTATTTCCTTTCTTTCGCGTTTACGTTTTTGATACCTTTGCCTAGTTTTTAATATCCCATTTTTTGGTCCGAAAAAACATCTTTGAATATTTCTGCTCTTTTCTTGTTATAAATTTCTAGCCTGGTTTCATGCGGAATTATTGCTTTCTTTTTATTTACATTATTTTCGCTCAAAGGTTTCTTGGAATTGTGAAGTAAACTCTTTGTAGAATGGTCTTCTACTGGCTTTGGTTTTGTGATGCACATGTTGGTCCAGCTTTCAACATGTTCTTCTGGCTGTTTCCCTTACATTTAGGACAATTTGGTGATATCACATTGTAGAACCCACATCGGTAACAGAAAAGATTTCTTTGAGTCAGCGTTTCGACAACAAAAGAATGTCCTGGAGTTTTACAATTCCAACAATTCAATTGTTTACTTGGAGTGTTTCCGTGGTTAATATCTTCGACATGATATTGGCTGTTATCTTCTTGTAATTCTTCGTAATCAAGTTCATTAATCCTCCTGAGGCTGTTTGTTTGTGGGCGATAAGGTGTTCGTTTTGCCAGATTGCTTTCGGCTTTACGACATTCCTCGAGAAGATGATCCATACTACTAATTTCCATTGGGAAAATAAGTTGTGTCACTCCGTCTTTCAGGTTATCTTTTACCAATCGAACTAACTCATATTCTGGAATACTGAAACGCAACTGATTTTGTAGTTTGACTATATCTGCAATGAATGCATCTGCAGATTCAGAGGTATGTTGACGTCTTTCCATTATTCTTCGTTGGATTTTGAAATCACTTTCATAACGTCTGAATTTACGTATCAAATGATATTTCAAATGTCCCCACTCACACGAAGGATTTTGCCTCTTAAAGTCCCAAAACCATTGTTAAGCACTACCTGAAACTAGGTGATGAAAACCCTTCATGAAAACGCTCCAAGGACACTGATAATCTTCTCGTAAAGCTTCGACACTGAACACGAAATCTTCCACACTCATCATTTGATTGCTGCCATCATATTTGATACCCCATTTTCCATTTGTAAGGGTGCATAGTGGTTGAAACTGGGTAATATATTCAGTGGATTGTAGTGGTGTTGCGGTTGTGGTGGTAAGTACGTTGGTTCTGCTTGGTTTCTATAATTGTTGTTGCTTTGATTTGGTAAACGATTTTGGTTATTATTTACATTTGCCTGCATTCTGTGTGGGTTTTCGAAAGTGCAGTTATGTTCTGACCTTAACGAGCTAAAGCCGCAACTACAGCTCCGCAAATTTGTGATCCAATAACAAAAAAATATTCGATACATTTTGGCGCCCAACGTGGGGCATTTTAAAAAGAAATGCTACCGTACAATATATGGTATCATTTTCAGGTATCGTTTGTCCCGGAATGTATACCAGTACTAGGCCTGAGTTGCGACGAAGCTGACTAAGTAACCATATATTGAGAGACAACCTAATTTAAGTTAAAACCTGCAAAATTTTATAAGTCTTGGTACAAAAGAATGTACAGTTTAGTGTCCAATAGCTATAACTGTTTGTCACGAAGAAGTGAAAATTGGACCGTCTCGACTTTTTTTCTATGTGCTATTCACAAATTTTAAGTAGTTTGCAAAACCCGTCTTATTATGTTCAATAATAAAATGTAACTAAACATCTTCAGATATGGATATAATATAATTTATTACGTTTTTTTAAACGTTAGATAATTTCAAAACAACAAAGTATTTAACTTAATAACTATATACTATACTTCTATGAAAAATTAGAAATATATTAATATTAGATATTAAAGGAATTTGTTGGACGCCAGGAGAATAAGTTTACGACACATCAATCCTTACCTATACTGAGCTACCAATAACCAACTTGAAATTTTTCTCGTACTTACCTAAAAATAAAAAAAATAAATGAAAATAATAATAATATAGATTAACTAAATATATATATATATATATATATATATATATATATATATATATATAATTGTAGATATCCGTTATATGTGTAAAAATATATTATCCGTGCTGTGGGAACCAGTAGAATACAACTTTTTGTTTTTTTTTATAAATTTACTAACATAACAAAACCGCAATTATATTGAATCGTGGCTATATTTCTATTTATTTCGAATCTAAATTTTTTGATCTTTAATTTTTGAAACTTTATCTACATCTAGTGATTAAAATTTCGAAATTCTAGAATACTTACAAAACACAGTGTTCTAAGTACAAGCAGTTATCAAGAGCTACCTTTTTCTTCTATACCATTAGAATTTATTTTTGAAGTACGTTTTTTTTTGGTAGACATAGATAAAATTTATTACATTAGACAATACACAATTTAACCATGGCGACTGGCTCTAGTAATACCAGGAATACTAGAGCATCCAATAGTCTGGGAGGTAATAGAAGCTCCAATGTAGGTAATTCAGCAACCTCCAATGTAGTTACAACAACAACATCCTCTAATCACCAGCCTATAAACAATACTACTACCACTGGGAGGTAATAGAAGCTCCAATGTAGGTAATTCAGCAACCTCCAATGTAGTTACAACAACAACATTCTCTAATCACCAGCCTATAAACAATACTACTACCACAGCTCAAACAGCTACAAATGTAATACCACCGTTAATATCCTTACAATTTCCACCAGGTACAGGTCCTCTAACAATATCATCACCAGAAACAACCAGTACACTTCGCTCACCAGAATATAGCA